>CABFWB010000113.1:329401-429649 GCA_902151455.1 Timema bartmani | reverse complement strand
CCCTTCAGTAAACTACCCTTAATTTTAGGGGTAGATATCCAATTCCAAAAACCCCTCGGGGCAACCCTATGAAAACCCTAGATATCAAGTTTCAGCTCAATCGGTAAAATAGTTTAGGCTCCAGTTGGAGGTACAGACAGACAGACAGATAGACAGACAGACGGAAATTCAAAAACCACTTTTTCGGATTCAGGAAGTCATGAAACGTCAAAATTCATCAAAATCTTGAGTTCGATTTTTTTGACGATCACCATACTTTCTCTACCTGTAAGATAGAGAGAAAGTAAAAATCAATTTTTTTTGTGTTTAAAAAAGCCTTCTTCACAACGTAACATATCTACATTAATTATTCCGCAGGCCGGGTTGAACACAGTTTGACCATTCCTGCTCTATATTAAATGTTGAGTTCATCTAGTTTGATTTGTTGGTGATGGAGAGGTAGGGGCTCGTGTCCCGGGTCTATACATTGAGAGCATTTATTGATAAAAGGTTTTCCACTCTACCTCCATACAAGTGTAATAGAAACATTTCCTCTAATTATTTTCCTATTTATTTGAGATAATTAATGTGCTCTTTCTGAACCGACTAGTTATATCAGCACACGAGAATTTCTATGAGAGAGAGCGAACAGGCCCGCCAATTTTACAGTGAAAGATATTTTCACAAACCTTTCAAGGGTTCTTTTACAAGCCACAATCAACATCGTACCGACGGCTTTACTTCCCCTCTGAAGGAAGCTGTGTTACAAATTTTTATCGCTAAATAAAAAACTGTAGATTTAAGGCGAGCTCTTTACTCCAAGACCACCGAGGTTGACCATCCCCTCTTAATTATAGTGTCACCCGTTTTGGTTACTGCTTTGCCTATGTTGTCACACTCGCAATAGACTAGAATGCTGATGATGGGGAAATCACTGCTTGAATCCTGGTCGGGTGTAACGAGGATGGTTTTTCTTAAATGGATTTACACTCTACCTCCACGCAAATGAGGGTACACTTCTTCTAAATTAAAACTTCCTTGGCCCTAATACATTAGTGTAATTAGTAATGAGGCGTATAAACTAAACGGGTCGTAAGTCACGGTGCTAAAAGTATAATAATCTGTATGTGATCATTCCTAGTCCATAAGTGTAAAAAAGAGTATACAGCCCGCATGGTAAATAAAACACAGACAAAAAGGTATTAGTGTATGTGCTCATAATATTAATATCTTGAGTATTTTTACTTACTTTTAAAGCGATTATTTCAATCACTATGGAGGTACCACTTAAGTTCACAGAAGGTCAAAGAATGTTGAAGGATCGATGAAGGGTCTGCCCTTAAAATGAATAAACAAATAAATATTTAAATAAAATATAAATATATATTTAAATAAAAAAAATTTATATTTATTTGGAGTATTAAAAGTTTATTTTCTAGCTTATTGATTATATTAATATATTAATTTTAAGCTAACTCATATATCTAGAACAAGAACAGACAAAGCATTAAACCCCAAATCGTTAATCCATCACTTTGAAAGGAAAAATATACATTTCACCAATGATATATTTTTTGGCCATTCCAAGAATTTTATCCAAGACCCCATGGTCAGTAGAAGGATCCGCTACAGACTGATATAAGGTGTCGTATATTTGTTGAATTAACTTAAACAATAAGCCCTAATACGAATAAGTGTAACTATAATTTGTATATTAAAACTATAGAAGAGTACTATTAAGAAGGAATATTTTGAACAAACACACTTTTTTTTGCAGCTAGTATTTTTTTATCATTTTACTATATTTTTAGTACTATTTCGTAGTTGTTGATATTTTCTTTTGAAAATGACGGATACAATCTACATGACTTTACGTATGAATATACTCGTATGGAAATTATATTATTGATTTTTATAATAGCTGTCTAAAATAATATTATTTATATCTGAATAAAATTTGACTTAGAATTTTTATAGTCTGTTCTTCGCTAGAGGACTATTTCAATTTGAGACAACATTTATGATTGGCTAAAATTAGACCCATCGGTAATCGTTAATCTTTAAGGGGACCTGGTCTTGAAACTTTCGAAAAAATTCGAAATTTGTATTTTTGCCTTATTAAATAGAGTAGAGTTTTTTGAACAAGAAAATGAATAGTTTCATATAATTTTATTATGTTTTCTATAATTTAAAATTAATTTGAAGGAATTATGAATCCATCCATACACCTTTATTACATGTACAGTAGCTCAACCACATCTGCTACATCTTTTCTGTGTACTTATAAATAACATAATTGTTTTTATTATTTTGGTAGTGTGGAAATAAATATTTAATTAATTTTATTATCTTTCCCTTTACATCTTTGAATTGACTATTCATGGTATATTTCATTCCGTTATTTAATATTATATTTTTTTGTTTTTAGTGCTAATTTGTGAGTAAACAATATTTACCTTTTTATTTTTCTAGTGAAATAATCATGGGCAGAATTAATAAGTTTAATATAAAACATAAGTTCAAGAGGAATATACATATTGTTCAAACGTCAGAAATAATCAACAAATCAACATAAATGGTAGTTAAACAGTTAACAATTCTAACCTATGTCATATCCAATGGTCACCTTTAAAGGCCTTTTTCTCTAAATGTACTATTTTTAGCTTTAGGTACACTTTACTAAAAAGCTCTAAAAGGTAGAAACCCAAAATTTTGCACTCATGTATATCAATTTATTATTGTAGCTTTGTACTACAATTATCTTTATTGGAATATAATTAATATGCTGTAATAATTTAATTAATAACTATAAAGTGTTTTTATAATAAATCCAAAAATATTTTTATAAATAAACTATTAATCATATTTAAATAATTTTAGTACACTTTAACAAGAACAGGGTATTTATGAAACAATAATTTTTTAGTCAAAATATATTGCATAGTTTCTGAGACAATTAGACTTACATTAACATTAGAAGTATAGTAAAATGTCTCTAAACCAGGTTCCCTTAAACAAATTTAAAGCGTTGAGTGTGAAAAGCACTTTCACTCTTCATAACTCTAAAATCTACGATCGTAAGCCTAGCTCTAGAGTTTATTGTCCGCACAGCAATATTTGTCTCAAGGGATGGACCACAATATAGTTTGATAACAAGAGATCTCTGCTTGGTGAGGTCAACTCCATTCAACCTGAGTCCCTGAGAGAATAATATCCCTTGAGGGCCTAAAGCCCATTAATTCCTCAAACCCCTTACATCGTTCTCAAGTGTCTGAAACGGCTGTCAGAGTAGCCCAAGTTCCAAGAACAAACTCCAAGGCTTTGAAATTAATAGATTAGTATGATACAAGTACTTATTGAAACTTTGTTAAAGCTGTTTAAGTGCTTCCAAGTTGCTACCAGCTAGTAAAATAAACTATATGGCATCAGCCCACTAGAAAGCTATATGGGGCAAAAGGATGCCTCATTTAGGCGAAGATAGTGCCAACATTTGTTGGTAGAGGGTGTCACATGGTCAGTACAACCAATCCTTCAGGTGCTAATATCCGTTTTCTAGACCGGAGCTGCTAATTATTTATTCAAATAGCTCACCCTTAGTCCTCACGGGGCTCAGTTTTACCCCGCTACATACACACTACCTTCCAGAAAAATCTGGAATTGCCAGGGATAGAACCCGGGACTACTGTATCTGTAGCTAGAAACTTTGATAACTAGGGATTAGACCACAGAGACGGTCAGTGGTTAGTATGTTTACGGTTTGTCAAAACTATAAATTTGTTCTATAATCACCATATTTACTTGTTTTATTTATCTTAATTTTTTTAAATAATTAATCAAATATCATATCCGACACCTTAGCTCAGGTGGTAGCGTGTTTGTATACTGAGCTAATCCTCCCGGGTTCGATTCCCGGCATGTTCAAAAAAAAATTATCATCGGTAAAATGTGGGTAACCCTTTAACAGCAATAAATTAACGGCCGGGGGCTGGATGTTGTGTCTGTCCTAGAAGCTACGACAGGCCTAGCAAGCCGATAGTGGAAAATATTTGGTTTTAATAAAAAAAATTGACTCAGGCCACAGTCTGGATATAGTAATGGATGTAAAAAAAATCAATTTCCAAAATTATTGAGTCACAATAATGCTACATGCTTCTTCTCTGCACCTAAAAGTATGAATAATTAATATCTCCAAATTATATTATTTAAATATATGATCCGAAACTCTCAGAGTGAGCTCGAGCGAAGACTAGCCTTGTTGGGGCGATGTGTTTGATTCAATATAAGTTTGTGTAAATTCATTAGATCCGTGCTCGAAGAAGCTTCGAGCTTGTACGATCAAGACAGAGCATTGACATCTCGTTCGGGAAGTGTTTCTGTCCTCATATAAGACAATGCTTGCTCGAATAGGTTCCGAACTTTTACGAACATTACCGAGCAATTGCTATCTTTGTTCGTGCATTGTTTCTGTCCTCATATAATACAATGCGTGCTCGAAGAGGTTCCGAACTTTTACGAACATTACCGAGCAATTGCATCTTTGTTCGTGCATTGTTTCTGTCCTCATATAAGACAATGCGTGCTGGAAGAGGTTCCGAGCTTTTACGAACATTACCGAGCAATGGCTATCTTTGTTCGTGCATTGTTTCTATCCTCATATAAGACAATGTATTATATCCGTATTCAAATCAGCTCTGAACTGCATATAGGATTGTTCTCTTTCAGTGTGACGTCAAATCGATTTATCGGATTTTGTTAATTTTTGATTCAAGGGAAAATTAATTTAAATCAACCGTTGGTTTATTATGATACAAGCTCAGTATTTAAATAATATATACCATATTAATTGTTTTTATTAAATCAATAATAATATAGTTTTGCTCTAATAAAAACCACTAACAGTTTATATATTATTTAAAAACTGAGCTTGTATTATAACAAGCCAATGGTTAATTTAAATTAATTTTCCCTTAAATCAAAAATAAACAAAATTAGATAACTCAGGTTTGACGTCACACTGATAGAGAACAATGATATATGCAGTTCAGAACTGATTTGAACACGGATATAATACATTGTCTTATATAAAGATATACATATATATATATATATATATAATATTCTCAGTAGCGTAGCACTGCTTTATGAGGATTCCCTAAGATTCACACATATATGAAGGGAAAATAAATCTAACTGTGACCAGTTATGTCGCAATACAGATTAAAATATCTTATTCTCTCTACGGAGGAAATGAACATTGTGTCAAATCTGAAAGCTAGTAAGGGGAAAAAATGGTAGCTATCCGAATTCGTTCATGACCACGCATTCAACCGTTAGTATTCAGGGACTAGTAATATAATAGTAATAAATATTATGAAACTATATAGTCGTAGAATACATCCTATTATTTGGTCAGTAAGATATCAATATCTCGCCAGTTATCAAGGAATGTAAGACTCAGAATAATCAAAACAATAGTTTTACTGATTGTTCTGTATGGTTGTGAAACATGATTTCCTACCCCACAAGACGAGAATAAATTTAGGGTGTTGAAAACAAAGTACTTATGAAAACTTACTGTCAACAAAATAGATGAAGATAATGGAGGGTGGAGGATGTTACATAATTTTAAGTTGCATACTCTGTACTCTTCATTAGACTTTTTTTTTTTGGCACCGCGCCTTCCTACCTGTTCAGGATACACGCATATGTACTATTTATGCTAATGTATTAGGGTTGAGGAGGTTTGAATTTTAGAGGAGGTGTACCTTCATTTTCAGCACATGGAGCTTGAATATAATCAACTTGAACCATCTCTAACAGTTTTCAGGGTATTTACTGGCAAACACAATGCAAAAATTCCAGTCGGAAGAACTAGATGAAGATGGGAGAATACCTTTAGAATGGACCTGAAAGAAATAGGGTGTAATGAGGTGGACTGGGTAGGACTATCTCAAGTTAAGGATAGGGTATAATGAGGTGGACTGGGTAGGACTATCTCAAGTTAAGGATAGGGTATAATGAGGTGGACTGGATAGTACTATCTCAAGATTAGAATAAGGTGAAATGAGGTGTACTGGATATAGCTATCTCAAGATAAGGATAGGGTGTAATGAGGGGGACTGGATAGTACTAGCTTAAGATAGGAATAGAGTATAAGGAGGTGGACTGGATGTAACTAGACCAAGATAGAAACAAATGACGTACTTTAGTAAGTAAGGAAATTAATTTCAAGTTCATATTTCCATAGGATAAGTAAATAAGTAAACCATTAGCTTATTGATTGTTCTATGAATTATGTCAAGAGTGTTAAATTTTTTTTTATGAATTGCTATAATTTAAAATCATAAAATCAAAGCATTAATTTATTTGATTAATTTATTTACTAAATTATTATTTTAAATTCAAATGACAATACTACTTCATATCATCTCATAAAAATATATCCTTAAGTACTTTAAATATGAGTAAAACATATAGCATATTAAGGTGTCTTCTACTACATAGTCATTTTGTTTTGCATCAATAGGCTCATGGAATAAATTTCACGATCATTTAGTCTGGTTTGTCTGCAACAAAGAATTTGGGTTTGAATCCTAGCTGTATTTACCAAGGGTGGATCTATTTTTTTTAAACCGGTCACTCACACTAATACGAGCACACCTACTTTATAATATAACCTTGTCAGATCCACTCAATTTGTGTTGATAAACGGGGATTTCCCGTACCAGTAATATTATCATTATAATTATCATTAGCTCCAAGCTATACTCCCCATTCAGGTTGTACGCACTTAAGCTAATTGTGTAATGGTAGGGTGATTGTGAGATGAAATGGAGGACCTACAATTTAACATGGAATCCGAACCACGGTGGAGGCCTGGTATTCCTCACATTCACAAGTTGTGATTAATACACATCTTGTCAGAGGTTAAGGAAGGGTTTGGCATTCAGATAAATATCTGCCGGGACCGAGAATTGAACCCCGGACCCCAAACACAGAAGACCAACACCTTACCCCTAGACCACCAGGTCACCCACTAGTAATAAAAACTAGGTTCCAAATAAGAAAAGAAATATAACCTTTCAAGTAATGATGGTATTTCTTTTGTTTTGCATAGCATTCAAAAAAGTAATAAATGTAGGATCTAGGGCTCAAACTTTCCTTGAAGGGTGAATATAAATGGGAGTTGTAAAGATCAAACACCATCACAGAATATATAATGACACGGCTGTTGACTTTGTGTATTCTTTGTCTATATTGAGCTCAAACAAAATATGATGTCTATGATTTCTTTAAAGAATTTTTATGTTTATGAACACGATCCCTTCCAAAACATGTTTGATTTTTAAATATAGACACGTAATTTATAAAGTTTTTAAAATAGAGTTATTAAAATTTTTTTAAATTATGCAATTTTTTTATGTTAAATATTACTAAACATATTTAATTGAAAATGTTTTATTTTAATTGAACCGATGAACATTAGGTTATGCGGCACGTACTTTACCCCAAGACTACCTAGGCCAACGTTGTGTTACTTATGGAATAATTATATTTTGACCTTTTTAAAATCTTATTTAATGTGGAAAAATTATCTTCATTTTATACTAACTCATCTAATAAATGTTACCATTTACCTTGACAAAATATACTATGACCATAGTCTATAAGCTATACCATAGTGGAATAGTTTAAGGAAAGCTTGCTACTTTACAAGATAAGAGAAGGGTTCCTACATTTTATTTTATTAAAAGTATAAAAACCTTAAGGAAAAAGATAACTATAATTCATTCACGATAGGTTTTTACCTGGATGACAGTTCAAAAATCATATGTTTAGGTTTTAGGTTACCAACACTTGTAAAAGAACACTGTTTTGTTATGAATGTTAAGTTTTTTAATTACATGTTATATTTTACATTTAAAATAACTTAAACTTAAGTTTTCTCACATTATTTCATTACTTTTAACAATTTCTTTTTACCCAATTCGAAACAATATTTTAAACATATATTAAAAGTACCTATTCTTTGTTTTGGAATGTTATCTATGATGTGTAATATAGTGCATGCATTAATACCTTTTAATAAAGGCATCGTATTTACTTGGTAAAGATAAAATATTTGTAATTTATTTTATATATGATTAACTATTTTATTATTAGTTTATTGTTTTTAGAAATATTTAACTGAATAAAATATAATCGTCTGCTGCGAGGATACACCATTTTAAACAACTTGTCCGCGTCATCATCAACCACATGGCTAATATTCGTTGGTCGCCATTTTAAAGCCATATTTGTTAGACCTTTTGTGAAAGTGCTCGGAATAATAATTATTTTAACTTGAATAGAAGGATAAATAAGCTTTGTGGACGACCTCAAATAAATATTAAGACTTTGTTTAATTTAAATATATTTCATAGAATTTATTACTGTGCGCGTTTATTATATTTTTAACTTTAAATTAAGTCTCTAGTTTGTTAGGTCCACGCCTTACTCTAACTTATAATAATTTATAACTAAGTTAAATTACCTTTTATTTTAATTATTGGGCTTCTGTATTAACGTAAAAAAACTTAATCCTAGATCATATTACTAATTATTTTAAGAATAACTTTGTGTATACAGATATTTTCTCTTTAGTTCGAATACATATTAGGCCTAATTTGGTTAATTTTAATCTTACTTTAATATAACTTTAAACTTACTTTAAAATAACTTTAATCTAACTTTAATCTTACTTTAATCTAACTTTAAACTTTTATCTTTTATCAAACTTAAATATAAGTTTAATCTAACTTTAATCTCACGAAATTTTATAAGGGGTTCTTTTTATTTGTGGATAGATTTGTGTGTGTTTTTTTGATAATGAGTTCCCAGGAGAAAAAAAGAAGAGAAGCTACAGATCACCAAGTCATTCAAAAATTTAAATTTCAAAATTCTTTGAGGTATAATATTGGCCTAAATTACTGTGGTTAGCTATCACATTACTCTACATAACCATATGTTTTCATAACAGCTGTCCCAAGTGACAGTGGCGGATATCAGCTGTTGGTGTAGTGATATTTTAGGGACTATTTTTTAGTTACTTTTTGTGCTGTCATCCAAGTAAACTTAGGTCGTGAATGGCGTATAAATACATCCTGCCCGGATTTTATCTTTAAACTTACCGCTACCAGCTATTCATTATAATATGAGATTGACGCCTCAGACCGCCAAGACACTGATGCGTATAAATAGTTAACTCAACTACAACTAAATTTAGTGCAACCATGGACTAAATTTCTGATTCATCAAGGGGCGGATTTACGCGTAGGCCTAGTAGTCACGTGCCTACAACGACAGATTTTAGGGGCAGCAAATTTTGAATTATGACAGAAAGTACATATTTTTTTCTGCCAGTTAAAATAATTTCATTGCTTCATCGTGTGTGTGATTGTTGTTATTTGCTGTATCTGCGTATCAATATGACAGAGGATTGCCTTAATTCACTGGCAATCTTCTTAATTGAAGGTCACTTATGAGATAAAATGGATTTGTTTGGCATCTTCGACCAGTTCGCTCAGCAGAAATCAAAGCGAAATATATGATTGACTATCTTCTTATTTTGTACATGCTAATATTTTATCTGGAGTAACATGCTCAATGCACACTTTATATTGATAAATTATATAATAACTGAATTTTCGTTTTGTAATAGTGTAAGAGTATTGTTTCAATTGTTTAAGTCTATGCTTAGATTCTTACTACTTGTAAAACCTCACTATAATAAATAATCAAATAGTGTAGGCACTTTTAATCTGTCACTCTACAGATAGCACCTGTGTTTTTGGTATATGTGTGTCGGTGTATGAGGGCTAGTTGGTGGAAACAGGAATTTTTAAGGCTAGAAATTAAGGTAGGAAAAGTGGACGGCAAATTATCAATGCCTTTGGGTGGCAGAGTCATAAATCCGCCCCTTGACTCATCTATTATGACTGGACTCTGATGGGTAGGCTAGAGTTTGATTCTAGAAAGGGTATTTAAGTTATTTTACCTGAATTGTTTCTCACTTTAATGGGAGAATTTTCTATAAATTCTGCCGTTCTTATTCTTAGAACATTAGCTTTATTAAAATCCGCACAGCATGTACGTGAAAAAACAAAATCACATTTTGATAAAAAAACCATTAAGTTAATGTGACGTAAGTTTATGGTAACGTTTTGAAATGAGCCAATCCTGTAAAAAAAATATTTTTTGCAAATTTTCTGTAGGAATTTTAATTTAATTCTGGACTTCTTTTGATCTCACTTTTTCCATCATTAACTTGCAGAAAGCTAGACCTACTTCTCTTAGAAACCTGATGAAGGAATATACAAAGCATTGTTCTACCTTAAAAAAGGACTATTTTACTTTTAATTAAATTCTTTTGTTGGCATTACAATATCATTTGATAAAACTTAGATTCCAAACAAGTTAGATATTAATATGCCTGTGAGAGAGTTTAATAACAATGTTATTATTAAATTTTGGTACATTTAAAGAGTGGCTATATACTAAATTAATAAAGTAAAATACTATCTTATATACAAGGAGATCTAGGTGATATTGTGTGTTTGTACTTCATCTCACCAAATGTTCGAACTATCTGATTGTTCACACTGACATATTAGGGATGAGGAAGGTAGAGTTTTATAGACAATTTCCCACATATGCTTAGTAGGTGAGAGCAAAACTAATGATGAAAGCACCCTCAGTTAAGTTGACAGTGATTCGAAAAGAGACCTTCCAACAACCGGTAAATCATACTAGACGAGGTTGACACCTTAGTCCACATGAACACCGATACGAGAATCTGTATTTTAAAGTGTCACTCTGTTCAGTTTATAGTAATTGGGCAGTATATTTAAACAAATATATTTTATATTGGGTATCTTCTTACAATATGCAATTAATACCCAAGCGATTATAGTTGTTAACTACGGCTATATCCGTATAAAATAATATGTTCTTTAAAATAAAAAATAACACTTGGACAAGAGTTCGGTTCTCATATACAAGTGTCATTTTTCAATTTAAAGAATTTTACTACTTAGATAGTGACGTTTAGAATTGTTTTAGAGCAAGTTTCAAGCTGCTAATGATTAAATGTTTCTTTCATGAAATTAGATTAAACGTTTTATCTTTTATTGTATATATAATATTAATTATTTGATTGATATTGTTAAATGATTTATTGAATAGTGACATATGATTTTATTTTAAGAACAAATATATATCAATTAAGAGTTTTTATGTATCGCTATATATCTGAATATTATTTTTATTAAATTTCCCTACTATATAGGTTATACACCACAGACATATACACTTCAAAATCGTAATCCAAAACAAACTTTTATACATCATTTTAATATAGGGTCTAGTTATTTAAAATTGTTTGTCTGGTATTGCATTACCTCTAAATATATTTTTAATTACTCTAAACAGAAGTTTTTAATCTTATTTATTACACACACAAACTTTACTTTGAGTTTACGAAATAATAAAAAAATTACACACTATGTAATTCATTTACAAATATATTAAACCTAAATTGATTTTTTACTGTGGCTGATCTAGCTTTTTATAACCCACATCAATAAATAACAGACTATAAGATATTACACTAAATTTGCACTTAGTTGAAGTTGACGGGTCATTGTAAGGTTCGACTCTCGATAAGGTACTACCTTGTAGTTTTTAACATGTAATTTATAATCACAATCTCTCAACGCTAATGGTGATTCACTCTCTCGAAGATAACTTTTTCTTGTGTAGATATAACATTTAAGGAGTTAGAAAGTAGGGCCGTGTATAGTTTTTGGCTATATTTGCCCATGAATTAACTTGCTACGTTACATAACCATAAATCACTAAGATCAATTCACAAGCACTCTAAAACTGAGTCAATTCAGATAAATATTTGCACTTAAATTTTATACAGAATATATAAGGTACTATATAAATACGCTAATTTTTGTATTCTTTAACTAAGCTAATAGAGTGAGGAAGGTAAACTATAGGAAGTGCACTAACATTTGCTTGGAGGGAAAGGAGGAAAATATTTATGAAACACTCTTGATACACCCAATCAGGAAATTCATATGTTTTTCTTAATTGACACATCTTAGTACCTGTTTAGGTTACATATACATGATACGTACTCTAATAGGATAAGTATAAGGATAAGGGAGGAAGCATTTTGGAGGTATTTTACCCCCTGTTTGTGTGTAAGAAGTGTGGAAAAATATTTAGAAAAAAAAATACTCTCAGTAGACCCGACTGGGATTCGAGTTCCGATCTCCCCGTCATCAGAAATCTAGTATTACACTAGAACAATGCCTTAGACCATTCTGCCACTGTAATAGGTCATTCATATGTTGACTTTTAGAACTACATATTCTTTAACTTGAAACTATATCATTTATATCTTCTCCAGCCCAGATATGCGTAGGCTACTTGTATTGTATTTTGAGGAAATTTATCATTTGCAATTAAGGGACCAGTGAAGTCTCACTCAAAGTTTACAAAGGAGTACAGCATCTTGTCCTCTCTGACGCCTATAGTTATGCGAGTGAGATTTTTTCTCAAGATCAAGTTGATAATTAGATACACTTTCTAACTGAATAAAGTTTGAAGATTCACTTAATATAATGAATACTCGATGAAGAAACTAATGAAGGAATTTTTGAACTGAAAATAACAAAAAAAGTTTCCTCATTAAACTTGTTTTACCCATCATTCTTTTTTATACTGGTTTATTATATTTTTTTGAGTATCATACAGAAGTTAATGCTCAGATAGAATGGTTTATATCCACAACTGTCTTTTCAAAGCAACCACAAATGTATTCATCTTTAAATCTGCCATGAATTATAAAAAAAAGTTTGTTTTTTTCGTTTTTATAACACAAGTTCTGTTATATTTCAATTTGTTTAGCAATAAGTTTATATTATGAAGCAGATGTGAGAACCTTTTTGGTATGTGGTATAAAAGAACAAGATATTTAGTAAAACGTCAAATATTGAGTAATTTTATAGAACATTTTTTATGTTTTTTTGGTAAATTGGCTTATGGTAACTAAACAAGAATTGATGTAAGCCGTAAGCCTACACAACTTTTATTTTATATCTAGCTGCTCAAACGAATTATTTGTTTTTATTAAACCAATAATGTAGCAAGAAATAAATTAGCTAAGAATAAATCCAATCGTAGTGATATCGAGTGAGAGTGATAAACCAGTTAGTAAAAACTACTCTCTTAACTCATCGCCGGGATTTGAACCTGAATTTTCCATCATCAGTTTGGACAATCTCTTAATCTATTGTCCTCAGGCCTGCAGAAGGGGATTATTTAATATTAAATTAAGTCGTATTAACTTTTACTAGATTATCTTTTATTCGTGGTTTATGTATTACTACAAGTAATTTAAATTAAATATTATAAAACAATATTGACATAAAATTAAGATAGATTTTTCTATCACCATGTCCTATTACCTGTTCAAGCTACACGCATATATTATGATAATTACTCTTATGGGTTAGGGAGTAAGAAGGAAGCATTTTAGAGGTAATTTAACCCGCATTTGTGTTAAGAGAGGCTGAAACCATTTGGGGAAAACCAGCCTCCATAGAGCCGACTGGGATTTGAACCCCAGTCTCCCCATCTAATCAGGCCAGTTTAACTCAAGAGTGACGCCTTATACCATTCAGTCACTTAAGCAGGTGTGATATATTTAGGCAAATGCATGACGTATATTTCAGATGACCAGATTTAATAAGTGATTGAATATCATACATATATATATATATATATATATCGGATAAAATGGAATGTTGGATAGTCTCGCTCTCTCTCTCTCTCTCTCTATATATATATATATATACACTTATCGATAAAACGGAATGTTGGATAGTCGGGACTCTAGTGTAAACTATTTTGTTTAAATAGGCCATCTATACCTCTGACGAATTGAATTTCATACATAGCCTTATTTACCACTTATATATTAGATTACCATTTTTATAGAATATTTAGGATTAGTATTGTGTAATTGAACTCCCTTGAACCACCCTGTCTGACGTGAGGAACAAAAAAACTTGTAATATTTTTGAAACTAAATAACAGGTCAATACATTGTTGTAGAAACACTTCACCAAAGATCATAAATGAAATAATATACACTGTTACTCTATGGCATTAGGAACTAGGAACACTGCTATAAAAAATGGAAAAAAGAGAAAAATCTTTGTCCACCAAAGAGCCTACGAATCAAATTCATTTTCAATGATCTGAATTAAAAAGTATACTTAGAGCTGAGGAATTAGGCCCATTGATTTTATAAAAATATATTTCAAATGAAAGATTTTTATATTTAATCGTACTACAACTTTACAATGATGATTTATTTCAGATCTCAAATAGTTGTGGAGAGATTTTGAAAACTGGACAATTTTCCTTACGCAAAATATCCTCAAAGTCATTTTCATGAGAAAATGAGAATTGCCATTTGTTTATCATGATAAACAGTGTATTGATATAAAATGTTATCAAAATCGTTAGAGTGAATTTTAAGAAAATCTGTTTTTTATATTTTTGCTCTTCAGTAAGCTACCCTTAAATTTAGTGTTAAATATCTCATTCCAAATAAACCCTCAGGGTTACCTTATGAAAGCTCCAGATACCAAGTTTTAGCCCAATCGGTAAAATAGTTTCATCTCTAGCTCGAGGTAAAGGCAGATGAACAGACAGACAGATCACATAACGAGAACAACTTTTTTTTATTTCAGGGTGTCGTGAAAGGTCGACATTTATAAAAATCTCTAGTTAGATTTTTTCACGAACTAAATACTTTCTCTCCGAGGTGTAACGAGAGTATAAAAATATGTTACAATTATTATTAATATGAATCTGTGAAGCATCACGTAGCTCCTGAAATTCTTTGCTTAATTCTGGGGGTTCGAGTACACCAGTTTTTTAAACACTCTCTTGTAACATCTATAACACTTGAGAGAATACTTTACGGTTATTTTGCATTAATATAACAAAGTTAACAAGGAAACTAGACTGTTGACTAGTCTCTTAATTAACTTGGTCAGTTAAGAGTAGTAGTAATATAAATCATTTTAATTGGCTTTTACAGTACAGGGCTATTTAAATAGCGAATCGAGACTACTTTGTTTCAATTACAATTTCATGGAAACTGGCTATGCACCACATTATAAAAATTACATCTCCGATACTCGCGTAGCAACCAATTGAATATAGTTCACGGTTAAAATGACATTGTTCTCTACCGCAAAACCTAATATATCAACATTATTACTTACCGGTAAAGCTATTTCCCATTTACAAATGAACAATTACTTTAGTGGGTGTACACATTACAAACTTTGAAACCACATTAAACTATAGTGTATGTTTCCGGAACATTGAAAGCGCACAAGGGGGTGAAACCTCATATTAAAAGCGCACAGAGATATGAATCAAAAGGGCTCCTTGATTTTGTATCAAGGCTCACAGGGGAAAAACAACTGAATAACGTGGCAACATGGCAAACGTGTATTGTAAACAACACCCTTACTCTTTAAAATAATTAAAATACTAAAACTACAGGAAACAACCCCCTAATCTTTACATTAGTGTTTTGGCTAGGCTAGGTAAGGTTAGGTTGATATTTATATTACTTACACACTCTATGGCATTGGAAGCTCAATATTCATTACCTCACTCACAAAAAGTACGCCATTTATCCCTATCATGATCTTGTTCTATCCAGTACATCTTATTACACCCTATCCCTGTCTTTAGATAGTTCTATCCAGTCCAAATAGTTGTTGATTTATTTTGTTGAAGTCCACCTGATGATCTTCAAATATTTTCTCTCCGTATGCCATCATTATTATAATTTTGTTAGATAAAATTGTGTGGAGTGTTGATAGTAGTAAGATGCCTCTATAGTCATTACACTCGGTCCCATTCCCCTTTTTGAAAATGGATATTATAACACCTTTATTCTATTCTTGTGGTACTATCACATGGTTTCATATGGTACATAGCATTTTATAAACTACTATTAATAGCAGTTCACCTCCATTACTTTGCTGAAAGTGAATCTAAACCTGAAGCTTTTTTTTATTATTTAACTTCTTAATAGTTTCTTTAACTTCCCTAATACTGGGACTGGTGACTCACCAGTTTGGATTCAGATAACCTCACCCAATTTGGATACTCCATGAACATTAAAAATAGGCTTGAAGAATTCCTTCAATCTACTCAAAATTTTTCTCAGGTCTGTCATTAGATTACCATTATTCTTTTTCACTAGGTTTACCCTAGCTTGATAACTTTTCCTATATCCTTTAATACCTAGCTAAATTTCCTTAATATTCTTATTTTTGGTATTTTAAAAGTGCCTAAATGTACCGTTTAAATACTCTCTATTTTTGTTAATGAATATGATATCGGCCTTCCTTTTTATATTGATAAATTTGTTTAGGTTCAATTCAATAAGACATTCGATCTAATTAAATTTTACTTCCCTTCTTTCATCTATTAATTTGTAGCATTTGTTGTCCAACCATAGTTTCTTATTAGTCTTTTGCATAGACCTACACTATTCATTGCTGCACTTATCATATAATTCCTGACAATTTCCCAATATTTCTCTTGAGTAATATTTTCCTAACCATACTGTAAACATTCTAGGACATTTAAAAAATATATACATCCACTCCTACACTCGCCATCTTTCAGTGTTTCTACATCATACATTTCTAATATGCCCTTTTGATTTCCCATTTTTTGTTACTAACAGATGTTTACAAATTTTGCTATTATCAAGTAGTGGTCTAAATCTTGATAACCTATTAACTCATGAAACACACTATACTAGTAATCTCTAAAAAAATACACAATTCTTGCGATGTTTCCATATGGCTCTTAGAGACTTGAAACCGTGGCATGCTTTTATGTACCCACCTTGTGCGATTTGATATACTCCAAAGTAGGTATACAAATTCAGCCTGTGCACTTTAATACGTAGTTGTATGTTTTACACACAATATTAATCTGGTTTGCTTTGACCTGGTAAATAGGTAGTAGAATACCTTTAGTCTAAGCTACTAGTGTGGTTGGAGGGTTTACATTTCACACTCGACTGCCTTTGACTGGTAGATTTGGGCTACAATCCCAGTTGATTCAACTTGGCACATTATTTACTCATGTAATCTTGAATGTGGTTTTACCCTTCTGTCTTCACACTAGTATGTATTCATTATTCTCTAAGAAAGCACCCACTCTCCAACCTATCCTTTATAATTAATTACGCAATGAAACTAGTTGTCAAATACAGAACACTACAGACAAGATTCTGAGGTTGAGAAAAGGGGAAAGGGAATGGTATATCAGATGAAAATAACATTTTACAATGCCAAATTTTACAATATACGCATCACTTAAGATTCAATTTTATTTCTGGATATTCATGTAATTGGGAATCATAATGTTATTTTCAATATTTTAAGCTACATTATTATCCTAAGATTTTATTAGGTAATTGTAAAGTATTATTCATTTTCAAGATTTTTCTTATGATAAAGCTGTTATTAAAATGAATATTCATTATTCTTAATCTAATTTATATTAATTACAATGTATTTCTTTATATATATTAGGTGTTCTGCTTTATTACAGGTTCATTCTTTTATTTTCATTTAACTTAGAACGCCAATACACCCCGTCCTAGCTCCTTCAGCTCCTAGAATGTTATTCTTTCCTTAAATCATCCAATATTTGAATCTTCCTTCTTCCTAATTTCGTCTCTCTCTACATTTTTCATTCGATGACGTCGTGCAGAAGATCGTTCATCCTCAAGGTTGTGTCCGATCCAGTTTACTTTGTACTTTATTCCTTTACATTTTAACTAATTTTCAAGCTCTCCATACATTCTTATTATTTTCACCTAGCTTTCACTCAACCTTTGTATTTCTTAAACTATCGAATTGCAATTCACAATTGGAATTTATTCTATTAATTCTACTCATGACTGTCTGATACTGAGCAAAACAATTGTAATGCAATAGACTATCGTAATAATAAACCTTATATTATGTTTTCTTACATGAAGTAATTAATAATTGAGATTAAGCCTTAAAGTGAATTGTAAGGAATCAGATGCTATGGTTCATAGTTCTGAGTTTTTTAAATAAAAATATTTTTTCTGGACAAAAAAAAATCAAGATTTCTTTTTTCGTTTCGAAGATACGCTTACTTTATTTTTATACGTTTAATACTCTCAACATTTATTAAATAGATATAATAAGCTTCACGAAATTTAAACATGACATTTTAACTTCATTTTAAAAATATCTAATAAAATTCCATCACATTCATTTCATAATATTAAGAAATGTTGAGATTACTGAAATATAGAGAATCAAGCTAAACGTATCCAAAGAAGAAATATTTGATTAATTTTGGTGAATTTTTTTTACTGTAAAGCTTTCAAAAATAGGCTAGTTCTTCCACTTTTGATTTTAATTTTAAGTTTAAGATTGGATTTATATTCCTTTGGAAAATGTTTGTTATTTTTGAAATTTACATGTTTTATAGTTCTAGAACAAATATTGTTAGCAACTTTCTACGTTGTTTCCCTGCTAGCATTTATATTGAAGTTTTTTTTATAACAAATATAATTTTATTAGTAACTCAATATAGCTAGGTGCAGCCTTAACTCAAGTTACTTTTAGTTCTGCCTTAAAAACGCGTGTATTAAAATAACCATATTAAATAAAGGTAATTATTTAAAACGAGGTAGTCCAACACAAATGTAAAAAAAAAAACTATAATTTCAATATGTGTTATATTAGCTAAACTTAGTAATGAAATAACGTGTCCTTTGTCACGTATTTTCTGAATAGAATTGTGCAAATAAAGAGTAATATATATGAAGATTAAAAATTAATAGGAATTAGAGAAAGAAGGATGGAAATAAATTAGAAGAAATGAGGAAAGCTTAAAGAGAAAGGTAACACATAATAGAGGAGGTAGAAAAAGTAAAAGTATGTAGTGTCAAGCGCAGAGATAATGGTAGATAGATAAAAGGAAGTATAGAGAAAGAATTCGTAAATATAATAAAAAGATTGGTATTTTTGTAAGCGGCTATTTAGTGACGAATGTAGAAAAAAATTGAACAGAAAGTTTTTAATTGGTAAAGAAAAATATACAGTTTTAGTGTTAATGTGGTTAGACAGATGTTATAGAAAGATCGTGGGCATAGCAAGAGAGATTGATAAAAGATGTGATATAGTAGATAAAAAGAAGAGAAATAAGGTAATACATAAATGTTTGTTTGGTAGTTGTCAGCTTGTTGAAAAAGGATGGTGATAAGTTAAGCTAATATATTTACTTACTGTAATTAGGTAATAATTAAAGTACAGTTTTTTAATATTGTACCTTTATTTACCTTGTTTATACCGATGATCTATACAATCACTAAAGGGTAAAAGTATCCATGCTGTAGTTGCATAGTGCAGCCACCCCCATGTATTGCAAATTCCAGAAATATCATTGACATCTTGACATAATAACAGCCCGAATAATTGTAATTGTAAAAAGAAATGTGTATTTTGGCAATTTAAAAGCCTGCAATGTATTCATTCTAAGAAGAGATAAGCGATATTATACTATTATTATTTTAGAAAAAAAATCCTGATACAAGAACAGAATAAAATATGTATATCAAAACAAGTATATTTTGTCTTCGTGGACCAATATTTAATGTATACATACTTTATAAAATATGAAATACAGTTTGGAACAAACATATACACTTTTATAATGACATTTGTGCATGAACGATTAGTAGATATCAGGTCTAGGTCAGGTTGGATTAGGCTTTCTTAGGTTAGATTAGGTTAGACTAGGTTAGTGGTTTACTTTTGAATGCTGCTCAAAGCTAGAATTGGGGATGCTCTTTCCCACCTGTCTCTGGATATGATGGTTGAAAATCAAAATTTAAACATTTTCTAAGATATTTCGGACTTTTACCATCAGATATTGGTAAATGCTAGGATATACCGGTAAATTCTAAGATTTACTGGTCTTTGGACTTTTACGGTAACATATATATTACATATATACACATATTATATATAATATTATATAATTTTACTATAATTTTCATAAATTTTATTCGTGATCAAATCACTATTATTTAATTCATTCTATTAAACTTGAATTATGAAGGTTTGTTGCGGCACTATGCTCCACGTAAAGAGTTAAAGGAATTTACATTACATTTACAATACATTATAACAACATTAAGATTGGAGGTCTTATTTAGACTTTTTTTTAACAGCACGACTTACTAACCGTTTGGGTTATTTATACATGTACTAACTACGCTAACTGTATTAAGGATAGGGAAGGTTGAATTTAGAGGAAGTTTAGACGTATTTGGGTGGAGGAAGAGTGGAAAACCACGTAGGAAAACTCCAGCTTCTGAACACCGGGATTTGAGTCCCGATTCACCCGTCATTGAGAGTCTCGTACATAGTATAGTTTAATTGCAAATTTGATTACGTTCAAAATGGTATATTTATGTGAATTTAATGAAACAAACTTGAATATTCATTATGCTCTGTTGACTCTTTTAAAACTGGTGTACAGTTTCACTTCAAATTAATTGTCACCGACGCTTTTGATTGTGTTCATCAAACAGTTAGATTAAGTTTTTTTTATATTAAAAAAAGAGTTTCTTTGTTTGAATCACAATGTATAATTTCTCTGATTGTGAAATGAAACCAAATACTGTAGTTATAAATATTACCATTACTTTAATAAATAACTTGTAAACAAGAAAAATTATTATTAATTGACTATGGCTTAAATTTTACCACTCATGATATAATTTTGTATTAGATTTTATGATATGTCTATTGTATGTAAGTAGTTAATAAAATGCATATTAATAAACAGCTGAATAAATTGTAATAATTTCACAGACTACATATTTTAGTTAATCAATAAATAATTGTGAATTATAATTAGCTGAAGTAAATTATTAGTAAATATTTTGAAAGGAATTAGCTACGTACTACATTATTACTTTAGAAGTTTCGGATATAGTTGATACATGAATGTACAATAATTCTTGTGACTTAAATTAAAATCTAGACATAGCTCTCAAACATATTAAATTAGTTCAACAGAAACGCTCACCAGTAACTGTGCAGTCTTAGGTGCTAGAATATCACCGTTAAAGGTTAAAGATCAAAGTTTATTATTTTATTTAGTAAATTAGAGTTGGATTTACATGATCGCCTTTTCTTCATCAAGCCTAGTTTCATAGCTCTGCCAAAATACTTACAAATTTGTTGAAATCAAGCTAATTTTACAATACCAATTTTTTTGATAATAATAAAAATTAAGTTTGTTAAGGAAAAAAGCCGTTTTAGAATCATTCTACTTTAGTTTGGCGTGAGCCATATTTTTTAATAATGCATCGTTGAATTAATTATTGCATTTGATCTTGCCAAGGCAGCCCCCTTAAGACAAAATTATTTGAATTTTCAAGAAAGATATTCAGATATTACAATTTTTAAGTGTTCTGTTTTACGACGGGTCCATCCCTTTTGTCAGCTTATACAGCCAATGCATCCTGTCTTCTGCATTCTTCTTTCAGCTTCCAGAATTATCTTCTTTCCTTCAAGTCATCCAATATTTGGATCTTCCTTCTTCCTAAGCTCTTCTTTACCTCAAACTTACCTTCTATGATGTCGTATAGAAGATTCCTCTTAAGGATGTATCCAATCAAGTTTGCTTTGTACCGAAGAATCAAATCCAAAATGGTGCTCTTCCAACCCAATCTTCTTAGGACTTCTTCATTTTTCACCCTGTCTATCCCCCTGATCTTCTCAAGTATTCTCCAGCACTACATTTAAAATCTCTCCAAGCATTTCTTTTTCATCTTCTTAAGAGTCCAATTTTCTGCTCTGTACAGCGAGATGGTCCAAATGTAACAAGCACTTCATTAGTTTCTTCCTACGTTCCAAACTCAACTTGCTGGTCAGTTATAACCTCTTATAGTTGAAAACTTCCTTGGCCATGGCGATCGTTGACCTACATTCTTTGGAGCAGTAGGCATACTTTGTCTGCAGACTTCTCAGTTTATTGATCTGCTCTATGTTTTATAACTCCTGATTTCCAAATTTGATTTTCAGTGGTTCTTCATTTTTTTAATCCCCATCACTTTTGAATTCTCAATGTTGATCTTAATGCCATGTCTTCTAACTATCTCAACCAGCCGGTCCGTCATTTCCTCCATAACCTTTTATATTTGTCCAAAATGCTAGATCATCTTCCTATTTTATTGTGTCGATGACATGTCCTTCTATCTTGAATTTGCCACTTCACTCCAGTGTTTCCCTGACCAGCCACTCACCATTAAAGTTGAACAGACTAGGTGACATACTGCGTATTTTTTTCACTCCTCTTTCTTATATCGAGATATAAAAATTAAAAACAGGTGTAAGTGTTCGCTTCCTGGTTAAGTGAGTTTGTAAATCTTGTTACTAACATAGCCATTTGATTTTAAATCAAACAATGACAACTCAAAATATAAGAGTGTACCAAAAGGGAGCTACAGAATGAACTATTTAGACATCAATGAATTTAAGTTGGTTTGTAGAGTGTGTGAATATACTCACTTCAAAAAGAAAATCTTAGTTACCGATAGTGTACGAATAAATTAATGTTAGTAATAAGTCGCTATGTACAGTTAGTTTAAGATTGATGTCAGAAAGAAAAGTTCTTTCTAACCGTTCAGAAACTAAGAATAGTTTTAAAATCTAAAAATTTTACTCTTTTAATAACGAAATAATATCTAGGTACATGTAAAAATAATACAAATACTTACAACTTTTGTCGGGTATTATAAAAATTGTTGAACGTTGAATATGATTTGTGAAATGTTTTAAAATATATAGCTCTCATCTTCGTGACTGAGTTATCGGAAGGATCGGCCACAAGTATAAAATAACTTTGTCCAATTCCGGTTTGATTTATGAATGAAAAGTTTGTATTTAGATACAAATACTCTCAAAAAATAAAAAAGTAAATATCTTATGTAGGAACTGGATGTAAGGTATTAGGATTAATGTACCAGTTTTACGTTTGTAAGTAGTAAATTGATATAATATGTGTGTTTGGAAAGGGAAAGTTCTAAATCTCAGCTTGAAAATTTAAAATCAACACAATATTGGTAAAATATTACATTTGAGTGACTTATGGTCGATGGAAAGGAGGAAAGTATTTTTGAAGTTTTTAAAGCAAGACTTTTTCGGAAACATAGTTCCGGTAGAAATATAGAGTTTTATTTTCTTGATATTATGATGAAATCAAAAGTTGTTGGATAACTTTCAAGGGTGTACAAGAATTTGATGCTAGTTTTTCCTCTTCATTTAAGAAGTTTCTCATCAAATGATAATATTATCATGAATAATATTTAAGGACTGTTGAGACATCACTACATGTATAAGATTAAGGGCCAGTATTATGACTCCTTAATAAATATTAATTTGGCAGATAAATATTTCTATCTGGTCGATAAGTTAAAAGTGCGTGTTATGACTACCAGATAACATTTATCTGCCAGATAAAATGTATTTAACCATCACATTTTTATCGGGAAGTTTAATTACCTGATGACTTGTATATGAAAGTTAAAATGGTTGTTACCATAGTGACGCGTTGTTTTTTCATGAGGTTACGACTATCAACATCTGTTTTAGGTTAAAATCTTGGTTCATGTATTTAGTAAGCACAGGCCCGGGCTCTAACTATATAAAGTTAGAACATTTAATTCACACTCTTATATAAATTGAAAAGCTATTTGTAGAGTTATTTTGATATAAGAACAAATCATCAAAATGTGAGTACAATCAATGAAATTTTGTAAACATTGTACCCAACTATTGGCCATATTTTGGCAGACACCAAAATTAGTACTTGCAAGACTCCTTAGCTTCTGTGCCCACGTGATGCCATCATTTACTCGAACTCGTTTAACCGCCATTATTTAACAAATGTTAAGTGATGTAGACACTTTGCTGGTAGTAGCGGTAGTAGTAGGGCTTATACGCATGCGCGCACCAGTAAAGCAGTGCCAACCTTGCGTTTTCTGCACAAACATATATTTTTCTTTCAGATAGCTATCTTGCAGATAAATTAAGTTCATCGTACGCGTAAAATATTAAAGCCGCTGATTACCTTTATCTGGTTGCTAACTTTAACCTCCCGATAGCAATATTTATCTATCAGTCATAAGACCGGCCCTAAATTATATGTTTATACTGGAGAAATATCTTTTTACATAACAAATTTATTTGCTATGAAAACGTCAAACTGCTGGACATGCAGCTTGAAAGGAAGAATCTAAAACCCTGTTCACTGTTCAGGGTATTGATTGGCAAACCCATTAGGCATAGAGACCAGCGGGAAAACCTAGACGCAGATGGGAGGATAGCATTAGAATGAACCTGAAAGAGATAGGGTGTAATGAGATGGACTGGATAGAACTAACTCAAAATAGGAATAGCGTATAAATAGGTGGACTGGATATAACTAGCTCAAGATAGGGACAGGTGACATAATTTTATAAGTACGGCAGTGAACTTTCGAGTTCCTAATACCATATATTATATAAGTAAGAAAACTGTAAAACCACTTCTAGAAATATTAACTCGCCTTACATTCCATTACACCTTCGGTACATTTTATCGGTAACCAAAAGATAAACCTTTTGTTAATGACCTTCTAGAATTTTTTTTCGCTTAAAAAATTAACATTACTTAATTTTTAATTTCTAGTGATTTTGGCAAAGTTTATTATTATTTTTTTTTTGCTGGCAGCACTGCCTATGACTACGTGATATGCTACATTTTTAGTCGACCTACGTTAGAGTTGGAATCCCACCATGTGTTTGTGTGTGTGAGTATGTGGTAAGAACTAATTCAGTGAAGAGGTTGTGGCGTGTTGCGTAGTGAAAGGCAGACATTGAACAAGCAGTTATTCTCACCTCCTACTAAAACACGAGAACTTTGTTCTCTCTGTGGTGTTAACAAGTACTGGACCTCTGTGAAACCACGAAACTTTACCGGAGAGAGTTGGAAATTAGTTTAACTAGAGAGTGGTTTTGTTTGTTTAGGAAAAATAGCTTCTTGCCAAAGATGTGAGATGGAAAATTTCTCAAGTCCCGCTTACGTTTCAATATATTATAATCAAAGCACTACCAAATACATTCCATTCCCCTGAGATTCAATGATATGAAAGCATTTCCGAAATTGTTTCCTCCTTAACTGCCATTACATGTTTGGACGTTTATTTCACTGTACAATCAACATTTAATAATTTAAATAACTTTAATGTTGGTTTGAATAAGTTCTAAGAATATATCCTTTCCTACTGTGATAAATATAATAATAATAATAATAACAATAATAATAATAATTTAATAAAACTTGTGTCTATGGTTCTTTTTAATGACTTACAAATTAGTTTACTACTAAACTCTGGCTATTTCTATCGAAATATACGATGTCTTCAAACATTGCTTTTTGACAATCTTTGATTTAGAGTTCAGTGGCTTCGAAAATGTTCGTCATCACGTGTGTGCGAAAGCAGTTGAAGTCCGAGTGTAAGGTTGCCACATGTCTGGTTTTAAGCCAGACAGTCCTCTTTTTTTTAAGTTTACATTTTAAATGGATTATCTTTTCATGTTAAAGCAGGATGTTCAACTGCCCGGCTTTTGAAGTTGGTATCAAATTAATTATTTTGGTCTTAGCCCAGTCCTATCTCCCCTACTCAGTGATGCATACAGATGACCAGTGTGCTTATTTTTCTTTTTGTGATTTACTTATGGTTAAGGGAGAGGAGTGATATCCATTTTATCAACCAATGATTAGAGACAATAATGTGGGTGGGGCTAATG
Organism: Timema bartmani; assembly: GCA_902151455.1. Lineage (NCBI taxonomy): Eukaryota > Metazoa > Arthropoda > Insecta > Phasmatodea > Timematidae > Timema > Timema bartmani. The sequence continues at coordinate 403,656 of CABFWB010000113.1, read as the reverse complement.
CTCTAGATCTGGTCATCCGACCTTATCATACCTCTGCTCTCCTGGAGTATGGAGGAATTCATTTCTGAGGTGAGGCCACCATTAAGGCGAATTTCATTAGCCCCAGATGATAAAAGGATGATATAATAGACACCCTCCTGAGGGAGTGGCAAGCAGACTTGGAAGAGAGTACCACGGGTAGAAGGACTTTACAATTATTTCCGAAATTACAAGAAAGACTGAGTATGAAGCATCTTCAACTTGTTCATTATATCACAGGGCATGGTCCGTATCGAGCGTCCCTCTTTAGGAGGAACATGAATAAAACTAGAATTGGCTGTTGTGGAGGAGAGGCGACACTGGAACACGTGACCTTGGAATGTATATTTATGGAAGGGGAAAGAGCGGAGCTACTAATGCATATACTGTATAAAGGCCAATTCCATATACCATATATTGAGGGATGAGGACAGGTGCAGCTACCTCGACGATATAGCGGACAGGGTATCGAAGGCAGAAAGAGAGAGACATATGGATGAATTGAAAGAAGAAGTGACAAGTGAGGACGATGGAGACGGAGAAGGAGAAGCAATACTTTACCAAACTGGTGAAACAAAGCTCAGGAAGTTTAATAAAAGGGAAGGTGGACTAGATTTTGATGGACTCTGGATATATTTAGAGCTCTAGCCCAGGGAGGATTCCTCAGCGATACCAGTGTTGAATATCGCTAATGAACCCAGAGATGCCTGGAATACCGGCTAGGGGAGAAGGAAGGTAAAGTGTGTACAGATGAGACGTCGGAAGTTGTTCTTTACTCGAAGAGCACTGCCCGCTTGGAGATAAACGTGATGCTGGACTGGAGCTATCGAGCCCTCCAGGGATGTCGATAGACCACGGTAGGAAGTGACGAGAGAAGAAAAAGAAAATGGGATTCCCTACAAGGAAATAATTTAAACCTGTTGTGTAGACGACGGCACTAGCTATAGATTAGTTTAAGTTAAATTTAAGGGTAAAGTAGACATAGCAAAAGGAAAAATGTAAATATACAAAATAGCTTCAATAGAAAAGGAAGGACATTTGTAGTTTTAAAACTTTTTTTTATATGTAGCAGATGGAGCTGCTAGCTCTGGTAGAGCGCCTCCCAGGTGGTGAATAGGGGGATTCTCACCTTGGATTGATGTCCTAGGGGCTCTGGAAACATGGACACAGGTGACAACTGGGGTATCAAGTGGGGAGAGTACCGGCCAATTAAAATACCCGGGGTGGACCAACATGCACGGGGTGAGGTAAATCGGTAATGATCAAAAATAACAGAGCAAGTAGTTTTGTTAGTAGTTATATGTTTAAATTCCAGGAAATTTATGTGTAAAGAATTTTATATTGACTACACAGAAGGTATATTGTAAAATAAACAGAGCAGAAAAAGTCCTGATTTATAATAAAAAGAGATGTCAGGACAAATGTATAAGGAAGTTGAAAAAAAAAATCCCCAGATGGTAGGATGATACGTGGGAATGATGAGGGTGGAAAGCAGAGGACACCTACAGTTTAACGTGGGTTCCAAACCACGTTGGAGGCCTGGCATTACACACATTCTCAAAGAGTGAAAGCACACACTTTGCCAGAGGTGAAGGAGGGGTTTGGTAATGAGATAGAACTGTGCTAATCAGGATTTAAAAGAATATATTATTTAAAACATATATTAATTCGATTTTAGGACCGACAAAATAAGTTCCTATTTGTTTGCAACAAATTATCAAAACCTCATTTTGTCTCTAGAATTATCAATTGGTGGGGCTCTAGTCATAGAACTTAAAAAAAAAACACTTCATGGCGTTAGCCCTCAATTGAGCCTTACCAATTGAATGATCACATTCTGTTGGCAAAGATAGTGCCAGCATGTGCTGATATAGGTGTAACGTATATTTTAAATTTATTAAACGTTGTACTGTTTTCTTTCTAAGATGTTGAAGGGTATTTTTACTTGATAAAATATTGTAAGTGATAAGAAAATGTTTTATTTAATATTGTGTGAGATTTCCCTTCCAAGCTCACCTTTTATTATATCTATAATATATTAACTAGGTGTTCAAGGAATTCTGTGTGTCAATTAAATATGTAAAAATTTGAAGAATTTAAGACTTGGCTCCAAAATCTTTCAATGTCAAGAGGTTCAAAGTTATTACCAGCAGCCATTTCATGTAAATGTATGTCAAGAATAATTGGAGACCAATTATTCAGACCTGTTTTTATTATTTGGAAATTATTAGGGACATTTTAATTAAATTCTTTACTAACCAATTAAATGGTCTATCGGAAGACATTCCATTTGATACCACACGTTCCATGTGGTGAAGGCTATACACAACGGAATTGGATAGGTCATGCTCAAGCTACTGCCTTTACTGCTCATTCCACAGACTTAAACCAATTGGAATTTTATTTTAGAGGTTCATCTGAAAGCGATTGCTTACACAAAACTCATTCACATTCATAAAATACTTCAGCAACCTAATGGACAAGACTGCCAGAGATTCAGTAAAGTATTGAACAAGACTGCCATAGATTCAGTAATGTATTGACCAAGACTAGCAGAGATTCAGCAAAGAATTGAACAAGACTGCCAAAGATTCAACAAACTATTGAATAATATTGCCAGAGATTCAGTAATGAATTGAACATGACTTAAAGAGATTCATCAAAGTATTGAACAAGACTGTTCAAGATTCAGTAATGAATTGAACACGACTGCAAGAGATTCAGCAAAGTATTGAACAAGAATGTTCAAGATTCAGTAATGTATTGAACAAGACTGCCAGAGATTCGGCAACGTATTTAACAAGTTTGTCAGATATTCAGAAAAGTACTGAAATAGATTGTCAGAGATTCATTAACATATTGAACAAAACTGATAGAGATTTAGCAACTTATTGAATAAGACTGCCAGAGATTCAGAAACTTACTAAACAAGACTGTCAAAGATTAAAAAAAGACTATGAATTTTTGGGAGGGATTTAAAAAAATATAAATTGATGATTAAAGGCTGCAATTCAGGTGAAAAGTGGTCCTTTTTAACAATACTTGTAGAGGTAAGCAGATAAACATTGAAAGAAAGCATAAATGGCTATAACTCTTAAAAAGGTAAAATAGAATATTTATATGTTATTTTTCACTGTTTTTGTGTATATAAATTTTACCTCTGAAATGGTTCACTCATATAAAGTTACGCCTTGTATGATAATCCAATAATTGTTACTGATTTATTTCATTTCTTCTACAGAAAGCATAACAATATTTCATTATTAAATAAGAAGAATAAAAGCATAAGTATTTAATATAAATCTTAATATAAATATATCTATTTAATATTTACTCATCTGCATTTTTTCTAAGCTACTAATTATATCAGTGGAGATGACGATAAGTAAAAGAATAAAATTTAGTCATTGATTTGTGAAAGTTCTGGGGTTTTATATTTTTGAGGTCGTTGTTAATTTTTACGTGCCCTTTCATTTGACCTCACATACTTCCTCTCCCCTCTCCCCTCTGCCCCCTTATAAATAAAACTCGCACCACAGGTCTAGTGTAAGCGGTTAGAGCCTAAATTTAAGTCTATTTGGTGAGTTCTCGTTTAAACAATCCTTTATCCTGATAATCTAAGGACCATGTACGTTGAGAGATTTTGGTGCCTGGGGTGAAGTAATGGTCCAATAAATATTCCCAAAACATGCCACGTTTATGTCCCTAGATTATATGAGCCCAAGTCTTGTAATTAGTTCACTGGGGTCATAAACCTGGTAGATGTTAGCTGCACACCTTACAGAATCAAGCTATAGCAGGATACTGCCCAGAATGAACTTTTAGGATATAAAAAATATTTTTTTTTTTGCTAGCAGAGTGGATAACATATTTTTCTATTATTTGGGTGTTTTAATAGATATTGCTAATATTTATAGAAAATGAAAGCTACAGAACACATAAATAATTGACGTTGTGTGAAAGTAGTTCTAGTATCTTCTTTGAGTGAAAATCGGTGTGTTTTTTTATAGCACCGCGTCTTACTACCCTTTCGTGTTATACGCCTATGTACTAATTACGATAATGGTTTTAAGGATTAGGAAGGATATATTTAAAGGATGTTATACCTGAATTTGGGTGGAAGTAGAGTAGAAAATAATTTTGTAAAAACCACCTTCAGTACACCCGACCAAGATTTGAACCTCTATCTCCCCATCGTAGGCAGTCTAATCTACTGATATAATAGCACGTTTGACCACGTAGCCACCGAAGTGAGTAATATAATTGCTCCTTACGTGATAAACGATAGGTGTAAGAGGCCATATTTGTTTACAGTTTTGTTAAATAATATGTTATTTTAATTATCACCTTCAACGAAAGGATTATTAAGGTATTAATTTTTATCGTAAGCCATCAACACCAGGATGTCGGCTCAGCATTCCTGGTCTTCTACTGGCAGTCGCTGATAAATAACCATAAGCTGAGGTTGGAGAACCATGTAGGTGCGGTTATTTCATTCCAATGAGATGCTGTGATGATTATGATTACTATGCCAATAGAAGTATTAAGCTTACCTTATGCCTAATTAACCAGATTATGACGATCATAGTAATAACTCCCCTTCGGTAAAAATATCTATGGTACCACCGGTAATCGCACTCAGGACTTCTAGACCAATTACCAGGAATAATGACCAGTAAACCAAGAGGCTGGCCACTAAGGGCTCAATACGAGGATTAAGGACGAAAAAGAAAGTTTATAGGAAAGGTAACTACATAAGAAGTGACCTGGGGGTCTAGGAGTAAGTTGTCAGACTTCTGTGTTGAGGGTCCGGGGTTCTACCCTTGGTCCTGGCACAGATTTATCTGATTGCCAAACCCATTCTTCATGCTTCTTCTTCTTCTTATTTACTCTATTAGGATAGATTATTAACTAGTGAAAGACAATATAAAAATGGATGCCATGCCTCATCTGCACATAAACGTTCCTGCTTTGTCTGCTTGGAGCACCTTGAGTAAACCGAGTTTATTGTGATCCTACAAAATCTTCTTTGGTTTAGTTTGTGATGATCATACTCATTGATAAAGGAAGGTGGTGTTAATTAGGCTAGTTTCCACTTGTCTGTCAACCAGTCAGTCGGCTGTATTAGTAAATAAAGATGAAAGAACAGCAATGAATTATGAGGGTGGTATGCAAGACCGTATAGTGAACGCTTAGTGGACCGATAGTGTGGTCCCGAGCACACTATCGCTCCTCCACCTTTTAACTTATGATGACGCAAGTAAACCCACGCTAGTGTCAAGCTCTAACATACGCCCCTGAATGCTGGAGTTGCTTCTTGCTTGTCATGCAGAAAATGAGTGAGGATTGAGAAATATTGTCATTTGATCTTCCTCTACAGACCACCCTAATAAACATTTAATCCAAGCATGGGCCATGAGTGAAGATATATAAAAAAAATTCTTTCGATACCAATTCGATACTGAAATATGAGTACTAATATCAGTAAAAGTATTGGAAAAAATGTATTGAGTAAAAAAATATCAGTATTGAAAGGAAAATACCAATATTAGTAAAGTATTGATGCTTTTTCCACATCCCTACTTTCACCCTCCCACCCACCATCCCACAAAATGGGTTTTAGGCTTGCACTCGGCAGGGCCAAGGGCCTTAATAACAATAAACACTCTTTTTATAAATGTCAAACCAAATGGCTTATATATTTTTAACAAATTTTAAATTTTTAAAAATAAGTTATTGGTAGACTACTCAAAGACTATTTTGAAACTTGCAAGAATAAAAAAAAAATTGCATTTATTATCATGATCTCAGTGGTGAAAATTTACATTATTGATATGAGAAAGTAAATAGAGGTTTAACAACGTTAAATTTATTAGGATAAATGCATTTAGATTATTAAATAAATAACAATAAAATTACTAACCCTAGCCACAGGTATTACTCCATTTGTACACGTGATGACAATACTTATGTATAGGCTACAATAAAAACCAATACGCGATAAGTAAGTTTTTTATTTGGGTAGTAAGTAACAAATTTTGAAATTTTAAAAGTGGCTCCCATAATAATTAGTTTAATATCTACCTTAGAACCTGCGACCACCTGGTGGGGGTCATAGTGATAAAATATGACAAGATAGAAACCACACCTAAGTGAACCCGATATATCGTTACCATTTATAGAAAGCTATGTTAAAAGGATTTGATTTATCTGGATTTATTTTTGACTTCAAATAAATGCAAAGCAGTGAGACTTTTAAACAAAACTTTATAGATTACAGTAATTTAAAAGGGGGAGAAAAATCTTATATTTTTGTTGAACACTTTAAATTCCAGAATATAAATTCCACTGGGTTTTACTATTCAATAAATTTCAAAATTAGATTACTAACTTCTCGAAACTTTAGTTTTCAGTTAATATAATTCGAAAGTTTGTACAACTTTGAAATCTCTTAAAATTATTCCTCAATTTTCAGCTCCTATAGTAATAAATAAAAAAACCACCAAGTTCCTAGATCACACAAGTGGTCTTGCATTCTAAGAAGTCAGGCACGCTTTAGTCTAGATTGCCCTTGTTCGTAAGGTTGATAATCTAATCCAGCGACTCCAAATATTTTTCACCTTGAGCCGAACTTTTGAAATGAAAATTTGCTCCTGTGACATAAAATATTTTATTGATGATAAATATATTAAAAAACAAAATATCAACTTCTAGCAGTGCTTTAATCATAACATCAGACAAAACTACTTTATATTATGGCCATGAGACATCAAAAAATTAAAAACAATTTAGCTACATAAAACCAGGGCTCTTTTAAAAAATGTACAAATTCAATGAGATATGTGAGCCTTTTTTTCCCCGGTAATCTCATTTATATTAGGTATAATTTGAGATAAACAAGCTTTCATCTTCTCGTCAACATAAATAAGGTGTTTGAAATTTGTAACAGATGAAAATTAATGTTCACAACAATTAGTATCTTGAATAGATGCGTGGACACGGTTTATTGTCGGTCATCCTAAAGGATTCCATTGGAATGCTCCCGTCTTTTGATTTCAAGGTGCAATCCCTTGAACCAGAAGACTACTTCCTCCTCCTCCTCCTAATGTAATGTCAGATCTGAACAGTAGTAATTCACAAAGCCCAGTCAAATATTTTTGTAGACAACGTTGAAAACACATATTAATCTCTTCTACCAGTGTTGCAAATGTTCCTGTATAAGGACCTCAATTTATTGCTTGTTTTAAAATAGTTTGCAAGTGGGAACATTTAGGGCTTGAAAGACATAGCATTAAGAGCATATGTCTTCCAAGCTAGAGTTGAAGAAATTATTAAAGCAGTTAATTTGTCTATAGTCGTTAGGATACTGGCATCGTGGCTTTACATACTGGGGTTGGGCACATTTAATCAGGAAAAGATCTTGAGCAATTATACCGGCTTTGAACACATGTCATTCTCATCCAGATGTTGGTTCACTGGGCTACCACCTTACTCCAAAAATGCTCTTAGCTCGTTTTTCAGTTCTAAAACCTTTTTCGCTGTGCAGGGCTAGGCATTTGTGTTCTGATTCCATTATTTTGCAGTGCTGAGACAATATTCACGCCTATATTCGTTTTAATATGTATGATGACGTTCACAATGTGCATGGCCTGATTTAGAGCCAACTTCAAACCAACTACAATAGTTTTGCTGATTATATTCTCTCTAAATGAAAAACAATGGGCTATTATTAAATCTGGATTCTTCTGTTTGCTGAGTGACACCAGAATTATTAGATTCCCTTTTATAGATGGAGCTTCATCCGTACAAATTCCAATACAAAAATTATATTTAATTTTAAATTTTTCCAAATATTCAGAAAGGGTTTGGAAAATAGCTCGTCCTCTTGTATGTTTTTCAAGATACTTGCAACATAAAAAGAGTGTAATTATTTCTTCATTATGAATTAATCTGATATAGGCAAGCAATTGTGCTTTTCCACTTATGTAGGCCGAATCTTCAGCTTAAATGATAAATCTAGACTTATTTATACTTTTAAAATTACGATTCAAAATTAATATTGTCTCCAAGTCCCAGATTTTCTTTGAGTCTCTGCGCCAAACCTGGAATCCTCATACGACGTACCATTTGGGAACCACTTATCTAACCTCTAGTGGGTGCAATGGGAATTATTTTCCCATTTTATATCCACGTTAATGCAGGTTAATTTTCTCTCATTTGGGTGGGGATTGAAGTGATTTGAGTCCCGATCTTCCTGTCTCTGGAAATTCGAATTAGATGAAACTGTCGCCTTTGTACCTGTACGTATGCCCGCAGACGTGGGTAAGCCTCTGCTAACTCGTATGTTAAAACATACATTTATTTCAAATGTTTTATGAACCAGTGTGCAGGGATCATCTGCGATCTGATTACAATTAGAGTTCTAGATTATACCGTATCTTTCATGAATTTTATCCAAATAAATTTAAAATCGTTTTTAAAGATGATTTTTGTATTTCGTCCCTAATAGGCTCAGTCAGTTCATGTAAACATTGAAAGCACTGCTTGACTACTGGAAGCTAAATAAAATTCTGAATTTATCTTCACAAATATCCGTTTAGATTGCAAACATAATTTTTCTTGTAATTCTGACAGCATCTTTGTATGAGCTTCGTATTTATAAAGAGTGACACTAGGCCTGTCTCCATCATGAGGATCTACTAGAATTCAGCCCAAACTTGCTTTTAAACCATTAAAAAACCAACCAAATTTTGAAATTAATCTCACAGCCGTGGAGTATTTCGGCCAATGAAATAATAGAATAGTAGAAAAATCTACCGTATACTCTTGGTCAATGTTGGCGCATGTGCATTTTGAGTCTTACGAGATTCATATGTTCGGGAGTGTTCTTACATAATTTAGATTTACATTATTCAAGTCTTTTTAAAATAAGGTAGATGATGGGAATATGGCCATGCTAAGCTTTGAAGAATTTTTCTGGCACACATCTATGAATTTTTCGAAGCCTTTTTGCGGGAAAGTATACTTTGGTTCCTTGGTAATGAAGAAAAAAAAATTCATATATTTCATTATATTGTAATCCTAAAAAAAGCCCACTCATTTATAAAAGTATCATTTTGTGCCATATTAAAAGCATTTGAAGTTAATATGTCCACCAATTTTAACAACCCACTTAAATTAGAGTTTTTCAACAATTAAATAATGATACATAGAGATTTTAGTAGAAATTCTACTGTCAAGGTTAATGAAAATAAATAATTATTGTTTATTGCAAAACCAATAAAAATAACAAAAATAATAATAAACGAATAGAACGAAAAAATTAAAATTAAAATTGATTAAGATGTCCTTTCCTGTATGTTTAAATCAAGTTACTTTAAGACTTTTGGACAAATGAACAAGTCTTTGGCTTCCTTGGTGAGGCCAACACATTCCTCATGAACACAAATTCCACAAACTCCACCGTGTCACACATATTTTACTTCATTTTCACAACAAACAACACAATGCCAGCATTCAGTTGTTTTTATGAAGTCCTTTAACCTTAGCTTTAAATTTAGCTTGGGTACAGTCTTCAAATTTCTAGTTCGTAGCCTGTTTGTGGTCCTTCTTGTCTTTCTTACCTTAAAAAAAATGTCTTCATTACCACACCACGACTATTGATAGCAGGTTTCATAGCTCACGTAGTATTACTTTTTTCTTTCGGTGTAGGCAAAATAATGAATTTAAAACTAAAAGATAAAAACCGGCCTTGAAATATTTTTACCCCTGATTTCACATCCAAATCTGCTTGCCGAACTGCTCCATAGGTCACCGACATCCATCGGGACGGGGTAGTACGTAATAAATAGACCATGAACCAATATCGATGCAAATCTATCGAACAGTGACATCCTAAACCAAAATCCGATTAGATATTAATTAATTTTAATTGGTATATCTAATGTTCTGCTTCTAAACCCACGATTTCTAAACGGTTTTAACCTAGGACAAACCATATACTACGCACTAACTCTGGTGCCCAAATTGATAGCAGTAAAAAGCAATCTACAGTCTGATTTTGATAGGTGGCCCATCACTTGAAAACAGGAAGCTCATGTTTCCTCAAAGGTTGATATAAAAATTTTACGATTGTATTTACATTTTTGGTCTGTTTAGTCGGATAAATCTTTGAGTAGAACTGTCTTCTGCACGACGTCATAGAATGAAAGATTGGGGGAAAAAAGATCTTAAGTAAAAGGAGGATTCAAATATTGGATGACTTGAAGGAAATAAAAGAATTCTGGGAGCTGAAGGAAGAGGCAGAGGACAGGGTGCATTGGGGGTCTTAGTTCAAAGACAAAAGTAATGGCCCTGTTGTAATACAGAAACCTAATAAAAATAAATATGATAATTAGTTAATGATATGAAAATAAATAAATACAGTAACGCATAAAGAAGTATTATTGGAAGCCTTTTATAATTTTTTGATGATCTTTATGGTTAAAACTTAAATAAGACATATTTCTAGAATCCCAAATTTTAATGACTTTTAATCACTGTTGGTGTTAGTAAGTGGACTTCCGACAAAAATTAGGGGTTTTGGAAGTAAATATTAAATATCTTTATTAAGAGATTCACCTACCTGAAAGATGAAACGCATATCAGACGTTCAGAAACAACACTTTTTTTTTGTTAACTCATTTGTTTTGGCAACTGAGTGAGAAAGTCTCTGCAGTGTACATGTCTCTATAAAATTATAAAGTTAATATAAAATGAAGAGCTAGTACTGTTTTTAGGCCCACACAGTCTTACAGGGAAAGATAATTAAATCAGACGAGCTTTTATATAATCATACATTTTATTAAATGTTTGTATGTAAATCTATTTCTCTAGTTACATATCATAGCTACAGCAGTGGAATGTATTTAGTATTTTAAAATATATTTTGAGCCTTCGTTAAAACTGTCAATATTTTAGTTATATTCAAATATTTAGAGTGGACAAATGGGAGTGCAATTATAAGGCTCTATCTCAAATAAATAAAACAGATCTTTGAATCTACACATCACTTAAAAGCCGTAGAATTAACTAAGCTATAAAGGATATAATCATGTATGTATATATTCGATCATTACAATGCACCTCACAATTTATATAAATGATAACTATCCCATTCAACTCTGTGCTTTAATTCATAGTTAGCATTGTGTAGTTAGAAAGACGCGGGAGGGTTATGTTTGGCAATCGCTCCCAATTAGGACACACCAACAAGCAATAGGCCTATCGATTGTAGACGTTGTTTCGAACGTTATTGGGCTGTGCCGTTACTCTCTCTTTCTCTCTCTCTCTCTCTCTCTCACACACACATACACACACACACACACACTTTTCCCACCGCTACGTCACGCGGATAACGTGACACCCGACATTGTTGTCGCCTGTGTTGCAAGTTAATCAACTAATGGCATCACTGACACGTGGAGCGAAGGGGCGAAGTTACGTGTCTAAGTTGTCGCGTTGTTCTCCTAATAATGTCGTCAACAACAGGTTGGCTCACGTGACTTTTATTTTTTATCTCTCAACCCCACGTAAAAGATAAAAGTATAGTGAACGTAAAAAAAACAACTAGTTTAGTATTTTGATAATTGCGAGGTTTCATGACCATCTGAAACCCGAGAAAGGTGTTTTAGCGATTACGTCTGTCTGTATCTCGGCCTATAATAGAAACCTTTTTACCGATCGGCCTAAAACTTTGTATCTAGGGTTTTCATAAGGTTTCCTCGAGGACATTTTGGAATTAGATATACAACCCTGAGATTAAGTGTATTTTTACTCAAGATTGAAAAGATAAAACATGGATTCATTCAAATTCCGATCTAAAGATTTTCATCAAATTATCTATATAGGGAGATAAACTGGTGGTCAAGGGGTAAGGTGTCAGACTTCTGTGCTGGGGGTCCGGGGCTCAATCATCGGTCCCGGCACAGATTTATCTGATTGCCAAACCCTTCCTTCACCTCTGACAAGATGTGTGTTAATCACACCTTGTGAATGTGAGGAATGTCAGGCCTCCCCCGTGGTTCGGATCCCACGTTAAACTGTAGGTCCTCCATTTCGTCTCACAATCACCCCACCATTACACATTAGCGTAATTGCGTATAGTCCGAACGGGTTGTAAGACGCAGTTCCACTTCCACCTCCTCCACCACCTCCACCTCCACCTCCACTTCCACCTCCACCTCCACTTCCACCTCCACTTCCACCTCCACTTCCACCTCCACTTCCACCTCCACTTCCACCTCCACTTCCACTTCCCCTTCTCACTTCCCCTTCCACTTCCACTACCACTTCCACTTCCACTACTACTACTACTACTACTACTACTACTACTACTACAACTAATAATAATAATAATAATAATAATAATAATAATAATAATAGTAATAATAATATATCTAGATATTGATTACCACCATAGACAAAATTGAAATATCCATTTTATTATAAAAATTAATTATCGAGTACTTGACATAAATGGAGATTTCCAATTTTGATAATATTATCTCGGCAGTTATTTGAGCTAGTAAATAATTGGTCGTTTTAACGATGTAACACTACTAAAAATAAAAATCTTTTATTCGAAATTTGGTTTCCAAGCACAATAGTTTCTAAACTATAAGTAAATATATAAAATGTATTTTAAAGTATTTAAAATGTGAAACTGATTATTATCTTCTTTGGAAAACAGAGATGTTCCTCTTTTCTCATTACCCTGTAACTGTGTATATTATTCATTCATGCACGTTGGAGGAGTGTTTAACCAACTATATATATATATATACCTTTGATATACAAATACTACTTGTTTTTAGAAAATGTTTCTAATTAAAAATAAGAGAGAGAGTAAGTCTGTGCGGTGTACCGTACCATTTATTTTGTTTGTACTGTATTTATGAGAAAAGCCCTATATAAGACGTGGGGGATGGAATAAATTAATGTTAACTTCAATAAACGTAAGACCTTAGACTGTACGGTAGTATATCTACCTAGTGGTATGCGAGTCTCATGTTAGATTCTAGACATAAAATAAAATATATCTATCTTAGACGTAGTTTTGTTGCCGTTATTAAAGTGGTAGATTGGGAAAAATCTGGTTGTCTGATTAAAATAATTTGGTTAATACACACCTCTGATAGCTTTTAAATGCACTAAAATGTTTGAATAATTAAAAAGTGTTAAAAGAGTGACCAAAAAAAGAATCCTTTTAATGGAATGAGGAATATAGCTTAGGTTAAAATCCACTCACATTAGCGTAGAGATTAAATGATTAAACCACAGAAAGAATAATAACAAAGCGAATTCATACGACTGCCCTTTAAAAATAGATAGATAATTCTATACCAAATACACATCAAATTTAAAATAAAACACTCTAAAAAATTTAAATTTTTCTCTTTTTTAGGGATTAATTCGTTAATAGCTCTTATTATAAAAATACCATTAATATCCTAAAAATATACTTTTTAAGCTCCCATTCCTGGCATGGGCTTTAGTAAAGTCAAATTTTCATAGTAAAGACCTAGTAGAAAATACTGTACAAACTTTAATTTTCCTCCGGCATATGTTATTTTTTTAACTATTGATAGTATATATCAAAGGTGACAGCTACAGATCACGTTATCTGACATATAAATACATGAAAGTAGCTCTAGTCACTATTTTTTAACCATCAAATGTCTTCCTAGAAAAACATGACTGTAACTATACTCAGATTACTATATGGAAAACCGCATTTGACATTTATAGAAGATACAGATATGATAAGACGTTGAATTATTTTTCAGCCCATCATGCCTAAAATATAAACTAAATACATTAAGAAAAATAATGTTGACTACTCTACAATCTCTTTTGTAGATGCTTTAAACAGTTGTGTACAATATTTTCCTGACTGAAGGCCGCATACATTCTTGGGGAATTGGTCGGGGGTCATTCATGAGATTTACTACCTAATCCCCAAATATGGTACACACATTGACACACACACATTAATCCTTCCATTCCTCCATCAACACACAAGTCTAATTTTTGTTTATTTCTTAAATTTTAATTATTTCAGTTTGAGCTGGCGAGCCGCACAATACGTACTAGAGGGTCATGGGTTGGAAATGCCTGCAATAAAATGTTTTTCAAACACAATATTGGACCCAAAGCTAAATGCTGCATTTGAGGAAATAGAGAATAGACTAGACTTCTGATGACGGGGATGTCGTATTTCAAATCCCGGTCGGCTATAATAGGTTTAGGTGTTGAGGAGAGTTAATTTTTGAGGAAGTGTAACCGTATTTGCACGAAAAACAATTTTTGAAAAAAAAATTCCCCTGAGTACACGTCGTGACCGGGACCACTGAAGTGGGTGAGATTCCAGTATTGTTACGACCAGCCTTTAATTTAAGTGAATATTATTTTTAGAATTTTATTCTAAAATGTGTGAATTGAAAAATACATCATTTATTATTTTTCAAATGAACAAAAAAGAGAACATATAAAATCACAAACTGGTGTAGTCTTAATATAAAATCCCTTTTAATATTATTGGTCTTAAATTTTATTCATGCCTATATTTAATAAAGTGAATAACTTCATATATTGAATGTCAATTTCTTTTCCATATTTTGTCGGCACATGAACAATTAAATCACACGTGATGTAGATTTTGTTTCTGGTATATTACCACACAATTTTCATCCTTTCCTCAGTAGAGTGCGATTTTTTTAAAGAGCAATTGCTGTTTAGAATTTTGGTCACATAAAGGTTACTGCACTTGGCTTCCAAGACTAGCAGGGCCTGATTCCAATGGAATTGAGGGCCCGGTATATTTGTAAGACTATATTGAAAGTGAGACCACGTCGTTATGGTTTCGTAAGAACACTTCTCATCCACAACACCGTTTGAATACGAAATCCGGTATGTTTCCACATATTTTTGCAACTTTTTGCTTGGCCAAACTAGACATGACATTATCCTTAGCATTTATATAATTTGAGAAAACGTTAAAAATTAAAAAGAATAAAACTACTTGTTTTGGTTTTTTGACCCACTGCGATACTGAGGCACTAAGCGCACTCTTCTTGCAACTGAGTGGTGATCTTCCACTGTCTGTCTTGATCTTGAATAGACTTGGAAAAAATTACAAGCCTGTTTGTGAATATTAAGCCTGATTTTGATCTTTGGGCTACAGCCTAAAATCGCAAACTCTTATCCCCGTGTTATGATGGTGATGAAAAATGAAATGGTACCGGTTATATAATGATGTGAGAAATAAATAATATGAGAGTGGATCGAGTGAAGAAATAGATATATGAAGGTAGAGTATGTTGATCAAAAGAAAGGTGAAGGCTATTTAAGACGTGGCTAAATGTTGTAAGCGAATGTGTGACATAATAAACATTAAGAGCTTTAAGAATAAAAGAGTATGCATGACTCGGTGTATGGATGTTGTTAAAGAAAAGGGTGTATGGAAGGATAAGGGATGTGTGGAGAAATTTAGACGGATAGATAAAGAACGGAGTTATTTTTTTAACTATATGCAAAGCTTCTTGCCTACCCCATAAGGAAACTGCGGAATTAGATTATTGTATGTATGTATGTATGTATGTATGTATGTATGTATGTATGTATGTATGTATGTATGTATGTATGTATGTATGTACTCTTTTTAAATGTAGGAGTGTGGATTACGTGAGTTAAGGGCAGTGATTTTGAAGTTTTTATAGCAAAACTTTTAGTTGTCAAAAAAAATTTCTCCAGTATAAATATAGAGTTTAATTTTCTTCACATGGTGATATCAACAGTTGCTGTCATTAGCGTAGTGGCGTTATATGAGAAACTCTTTAAATTAAGATAAAAAGTGGTCATCAAAGTTTAGGATTCCCTTGACAGATATTCAACCACTCTTGAGGTCACCATGTGAAGAAAATTAAACCCCATATTACTATTAGAGAAACATCTGATTTATTTTGACCACTAAAATATTTTAGTATAAATATTGTAAAAAAACTGAACTTTTTTCGTGTCTTCTATATGTCCACCTTAACTTAAATCAGGGTTAATGGTGGGTACTATCACACCTCGCCATTGAAAAGAGATCTTCAAACCCCACGTCTCTTAATTGGTTTGTTTTTTTCCCTCCACTTCGAAATTGACGCACCCGTGCTCTTGACCAATAGACGAGGCCTCTAACCAATTAGGCACTTCGGTGGATCACGTATCGTTTGTTGACTTCAAGCGTTTACAGTAGGGAATACTCGGTTGGTAGCTCATTGTAACGAGGCGGAAATTCCACTCGTGATTTTAATTAGGTGTATTAATTAGTAGGGGATATATTCTAGCAATGGGATTTTTACCCTTACTGGTCTGCCTCATTGACAACAAGGGAAGTTCCTTTGAAGTGATGTATTTAAGCCCAGTTGGGATTGGTCTGGGTCGTCAAACGAGGGCACAATTGATTTACTACTTCCAATGCCTATAGTCTGTTTCGAATGAAATGCGTTCAATTGTGACAGCGATATTTTTATACGAATATACTACTATACTTAATTAAGTAGCTTCATCTTATTACCTTTATTTAAGAAAAGTGTTTTATTACCTTTATGGGTTATATGCTTATGCTAACCACGCTAATGTATTAAGGATGAGGAAGGATTAATATAGAGGTAGTGTACCCGAATTTTCATAGATATAGTATAATAAAATAATTTAAAAAACAATAAGGGAAGATGACTCTTAAACTTACCTAAATATAATATAATAGAATAAAATAAAATATAATAAAATAAAATATAGTATAAAATAAAATAGATTTATGTGGGATTTGAACTATATTTAGTGGGCGTCACTCCTATGGATTACACTTTGGAGAGATAAAATAAAATACCCTTTCCTCGGCTAACTCCAACCGTCTAATGGTGACACGGTGGCCTTTAAATCTCTAGACCACTAGGTGTGCTCGGGAACGCTTTCTCGACGATGATGTATTCATTTTTACTTTCTCGGTATCTTACAGGTAGGGAAAGTATTGTGATTGTCAAAAAAATCGAAGTCGAGATTTTAATAAATGTCGAAGTGTCATGACCCCCTGAAACAAATAAAAAAGTGGTTTTCACAATGCCGTCTGTCTGTTTGTCCATCTGTCTGTACCTTGGGCTAGTGCCGAAACTATTTTACCTATTGGGCTAAAACTTGGTATCTGGGTATTTAATAAGGTCCTCCCGACAGGTTTTTTTGGAATTATCCAACCCTAAAATTAAGGATAGTTTAGGAAGGAAATAAAGAGAGAAAGTCAATTTTCTAACGATTTTGATTACATTTTATATCGAGATATTTATATTATATAAAATATAAGGATTTGGTATATTACGATTAATTTAGTTAAATTGCAGTAGGGTAGAAATTGGATTGCTATCAACATGGACGAATTGTAGCTATATTATTATTCCTATTATTTTATGGTTATAAATGCTATTTCTCAAAAGTGACAGCTGAGTACCACATTTATTTACAAATTCATATATAATAAAAGTACCTATATGAACTTTTGTAACTCTCAGATAACATTAATCCTTTGGCAACTACAATATACATAATTATTTTAACAATTTAGTACTTAATTTAACAAATTTAACACCTGAAATTTAAAAATGAAATCCATTGAATGGATTTTTTTTATAGTATTTGTAATCAGGCAAAAGTTTTCCTGCAATTAAAATCAGAGAGGGATTTATGGGTGTATTGTGAGGTTTTACAGCAGAATCAGGTTAAAAGAGGACTAAAAAAACACCCCTATTGTAGCAGATCCCTTTTAATCTCCAGCTACCCCAGCATGTACAATTATTTGAGCATTAAAATGCCTTAAACTATTAATAGCTTTGTTTCAAAAAAATATCTAGAACACCAACAAAAAAAATTTGTAAATTATTTTAACTCCAATTTGAAACCAAATTAAGATCTTTTAGTAAATTAAGACAAAAACTCATTGTGGAATACCTCCAGGTTTTTTTTGTATACCATATTCAACTATCCGTTCAGGCTATCTAATAATTTAGTCTAACCTTATATGGACAAGGAAGACAGAATGGAGAGGAGATGATCCAGCATTTGCTTTTAGGTAAATAAATAAAATTTAAGGATAATACTCATCAACCTAGATTCAGGCCATGGCCCTCAAGTTACAAGATAGCAAATACCTGATTTAATTGTGCTTTTGGCCAATGGTTCAGGTACACACATAGCCAAACACACATATGTTTTATATATTTGCTTACACATTATTTAATTTCCCCTTTTTTATTTTTAAATATCTTACTTCACCTAATATATGAACTTTTTATTTAGCCAAATCAAAATTATAATTCATCAATATTCTTTGGCTGAAGAAAATTATTTTACTAGCCTTAAGATTATTATTATTATTATTATTATTATTATTATTGGAATATTTTTATAGCTAAACCACAATTTAATTTAAATAATTGACCATAATTTTCATCTAAAAGGTAAGACAGTTAATATCATAAAAATATTTTAACTGAATTAAATTTCGGGCATGTATTATGAGTTAAAAAATGCTACAATGAACTTAATTATGTTTCTATAGATATTTTTATGTTCCAAGTATAAGTTCATATAAACACTTCTAAAGTAATATCGATTTATCTAGCTAAAAAAATGAGTTCAGCTTAATTCAAGACCTGGGAATCAGTTTCATAAAACCAATAAAGTAATAAAACTAATTCGGTGTTCAAATAGTAGAAGGTGTCACTCTTGCAATAGACTATACTTACGATAACGCCAAGATTGGATTTAGAATACCAATTGGGGGTAATGAGAGCGGCTTTCTATAAATGGTTTTCCACTCTACTCTGGAGTTATTTGCCATCCTACTATACTTTTTCATTGGATTTTCTAATTTGTTAAAGTAGTTTAAAATATAAATTTATATATATTTTTAATTAAAATGTGTTTTGAAGTTTATCGATGACATAACACGATATATTGTCATGCATGTCAAATACACTTTATATTAATTCACAATATACGTAGGGAAGATATTATTATTATTAGTAGTAGTAGTAGTATTATTAGTATTAGTATTATTGTTATTATTTTCTCAGTTATAATATTAGTAATGTATAAACCCGGACGTCCAAGGTTAGGATTGGTATGTGGAAACATTCACATAATAATAATAGCCTACAGAAAGTTGTAAAGATTGTGTATGTGTTTTATTGTAGTTTCACCTAGTACAATTCATTGAATGAACAATTTTATTTAGATTGTTAAAAGTTGTATTCTATACATTTTCTCCAACTCTTGTATCATTATTTTAGATACCTATTTTCATTATTAAATAAATGGTACGGAAATCCGCACGGACTTTCTCGCTCTATTGTTTAAAAATGGAGATAGTTACTCAAAACTAGTAATGTATGTGAAAGCAAATAATATACACTAGCAAACCCAAGAATAAATTGCACCATATTTACGTAAAACATTTTTGGGATTCCGGTTTTAAATTATATAATTTTATTTTTAAAGAATAAATGTCCTCATTTGTATTTTTGGACCAATAAAAAAGATCGATATTGGGTCCACAAAGGTCAACACTTCGTATTAAAATTTCGACTTCCGGTTAAAATTTTAATATTTATTAGGTGTTGCACATTTTCAGGTCATCACCTTGCTATTAAATTCCTCATTTATAAATTTTGACCAAAAAATTTACGCCCGGGGACTTGATGTTGTGACTGTCCTCGTATTAAGTTATATTATAAGTCATATGAAGCTATGGCAGGCCTAGCCAGCCAGTCATTTAAGGGTGGGAGACGGTAGAAATAGAACCCTGATAAGAGTTTAGAAGTTTTTACTGTATACAAACTATTTTTTAGCCAAGAAATCAAATATTGCTTGGGCATATAAATTTAGTTTAATTTTCCACACATAGTAATACCAAGATTTATTGAATATTGGTCATTAAAATAATAATTTTAATTTATTTAAAGTTTTATCATTAACTATTAAGTCCTGTTGATAATCCACGCGATGACCCTGGAAAAAATCAAAGAAATGTTGAAATTAATATTTAAATATACCGTATCAATGCTAGTAATATTTTATGTATTCTGACAAATAAAAAAACACTGAAAAAAGATGGGCTTTAACTCGAGCTCCCTTCTACCCCAACTTTACGCCCATTGAGCCCACTCGCAGTGGCTGATGATCTCCAGTACTTATATAAAATAACGCCAAGTTAACCCCTTACCGCCTCATTATGATTCAAACCAGCCAGCCTTTTCACAAGTAGGGCTTGGTTACACTTAATGACCATAACGCCCTGGTCGTTAGTCTCTTCCGCAAGGCTATTTAAATGTTAACTCTTTTTACAAAACTTTTGCAGAATAGTTCAGACACGTGTTAGCAATAACTAAAGTAATTTAGTGAGGGTAGAAAAGGCACATATTTTTCTCTTATTTATGAGTAGGGGCCTACTGTTTACATTTCACTGTATCGTAATAATTTAAAAGTCATATCCAGGCGAGAAATTGCCTGGGTCAATTTTATTGCTTGTCCAATACACAGGTCTTATACTAAAAGCCCAGCATAAGTTGCCACATTGCCACTAACCTGAAATGTTGATGGATGTCGACGTCTCATGACCCCCCGAACACTAAAAAATAGTCTTTGCAATGCCGTCTGTCTGTGTGTCTATAAAAACTTAAAATTAAGGGTAGTTTACTGAAGGGCGAAAAGAGAAAAATTTGGTTTTCTCAAAATCTGCTCAAACGATTTTGATTAAAATTCGTATCTAGGCGTTGATTAAGATTATAAATAAACTGGCTATTTTCATTTTCCTATGAAAATGATTTTTAGGGTACTTTACAGAAGCGTTAATTTCCGTATCTCCACAACTATTGGAGAAACTAAACAACTTATCATTGCAAAATTGTAGGACTATTAGAAATAAAAAACTTTTATTTGACATATATTTTTATAAAAGCAGCAGTTTCTGAGATATTTGCAAATATATTAATACAATTTTGTGAGCTTTAGTTGTAAACATATACTACTTAAGTCTTAACGCAATAATTCTCCAATGCCATAGAGTAATTAAATATAAGTATCTAAAAAAGTATGTTATTTTTCCTTAAATCTCTTAGGAGAAATGTTTGCATAGCAATGATCTATCTCCATTTTAGACTCAATAGTCAATATTTACATTTTTTATTGGTCAAAATGTATAAATGAATAATTAAATATCAATGCGATGACTTGAAGATCTGCAACACCTTATAAAATGTTAAAATTTTAACCAGAAATCGAAATTTTAATACGAAGTGTTGACCCTTGTGGAAGACATTAAACTGTTTGAAATGCTCTTAGGTGGACAAAGATGCGCCTCTTTTCTCATTGATTATATATCATTGTATATTATTTTATGCGTGTTCTTATGTGGAGTGGTGATGATACAATGTACATTATTCCGTTCAGAAATCTTACGAGTTTATAGAAAGAGAGAGAAAGTCTGTGCGGTGCGCCGTACCATTTATTCTATATATATGAGAAAATCAAGACCTCTTTCAATTTCTAATATCAAGAGAAATAATTGTAATCGTGAAAATTTTTGACCTTAGATTAAAATGAATCTTTATGTTTTATATGTGTCCGAACCAAAAAGTGGATTTCACAATTCTCTCTGTTGTCTGTCTATCTGTCTGTCACTGTAACAGATCTGAAACTGTTTTATAAATTGGGCTCAAACTTGATATTTAGATGTTATAGGGATCAGAATCTGTATTTTTAAATTGGTCCAAGTCCTAAAATTAAAGGTAGTTTACTATAGAGTGATTTTTTTAATTTTTTTTTAGAAGATTGCTCTAATGATTACATTGAGTCTGTTTAACTTCCCTAATAAGACTGTATAGATTGTTTTTGGGTACAAATTCGTTAAAGGTTAGCTAGCTAATGAGTAATTTTAGAAAATCTAAGATTTTTTAAAATGGCTTTAAAGAATTTGGTTGGAATATAGGTCTGGGGATTGTTTGACACTATAAGTACAATTGTATACTTGATTTTGGGATTAATATTTGTTATAAGCTAATCTACAGATTATTGTTTCTCAAAAACAAACTGAACATTAAAAAAAAATAGCTGGGGAGACTTGCTTCAAAATGCTAAGTTTTTTACATTAAAATAACCACACATATATTGGTTTATCTAAAATAAATTATTATTATTATTAGCACCGCGTCTTAGTACCCGTTTGGATTATACGCACTAAAATAAATTCATTTTAAAGTAAATTACTTATCATGACTGATTTTTGTAAGATATTAAATTTCTGAGAATATCTCTAATGGTTTTCTAAAAATTGGTATTGGAGCACAATCTCACGTATCAATAATAACATAGGTTTTTTAAAATAAATTAATTTATGAGTTGCTTACATTAGACAAATAATATAAAGAAATTGAAATTTGTTTGAAATCAGCCTTGAAGATTGAGTTCAAAATGGGTTTCTGGATTTGTTTTAAGATTAAAAAAATGCGATTTTATTTTTACAAATTAAAAAAAAATATAAAAATTTATATATAACTCATTTTTTCGAATTTGAAATTTTTAAAAATTATTTCAACAATTTTAATTTAAAATTTGTATATAAAGAGAGTTTATTGTGATTAATAAGAAGATGTGTTTGTTTATTTGAGAAAAACTTACTTAAGAGTAATTTTGTGAAGATTAAATATTTAATTTTTTTTCCAAGTGATAAAAAATAATATGAGAAGGTTTGTGTGATTGTATGGTACCATTAATTTTTCATATCCCCTTCCCCAACTCCTTTTTTATAACTTTGACACCTTGTGTTAGTAGCGTCCTTACATTCACTAATAACGTTAAGTATAAATTTAGTATTAGATACTGAAAATGTTTAGACAATAAGTGCAATAAAAGAACCTACTGATGAATGGCAAACCCGATAAGGCTCCCCAGGAGAAACTCGTTCTAATCAGATGTCCCCTCTGCACGTGGATTAACGTTGATGAGGGATTGCGCTACGAGCTCGACGGCAACAGGATGGTTTGGTGATAATACCACTCTCCTGTCCCATTAAAACGTATCGCTGTCATTTGTTGAGTGATAGGAAGAGAGGGGTATAAGTGATGAGGTGCACGTGGCTTATCAGACATCTGTAAGTGATTAACTGTATTGACTTCCCGCGTTGATGATGCAGGATTGTCATCATGTGTTGTTCTGTTATGGGTCACACAGTGTTATCATATTCAGTTTACAATATCTAATTATGGTTCTCACTTTATTATGTTGGTATCACTGTGTTTCTTCTGGCCAAAATATAATAATATAGGATAGGGCGGAAACAATTATGTGATATATGTTGAGGAAAGTGATGGACAACGTGTTGAGGTTTGCCTGACGTCCGGTGGAGCTCATCTGAGTGACCTTATTTTCAAAAATTGAAAAAGTGTAGTCTGTAGTTTGCTTTTATTTAGAAGGTGATTCATTACTTTTCAATTAAAGTGTTAATTTTCAAGTTAATAATTGTTTCGGCCCCACCCTGTATAATAGCCCGCATCATTGAACGCGTGAACAAAATGTTTGGCTTATCTTGTTTGCAATAGGGCGAAATTAACTTTGGTACGGATATAACCATGTGCTTGGAGGCTCTTAAAATTAATTCACTCCACTTCAAAACACCAAAACCCACTTTACTCCAGCACCATGTAAAGAATTCTCCCGCTAGAAGTTACTAAATCTAATTCATCTTATTTCAAACGTTAATTAAATTGAAATTTGTTGGAAAATGAAACCTTGACAAGGTAATAAAAGATCATGGACTAGTTTTATGTGTCCAGGTGTCATTTTTTTAGTTAGTTTAATTTAATCACCTATTCTGTTTTACTGGTGACGGAGAAGGTTGGGGCTCGCATCCCAACTGGGTTTACAAGATATATTTTTTCTAAATGTTTCAAAAGCTTTTTCCACATTAATGTGAAGAGATTTTTAATAATATTCTAGTGTAACTTTTTTCAGTACCACGTCTTACCACTCATTCATGTTGTATGCCTGTGTACTAATTACACTAATAGGCTAAGGATGATTACGTTTGAATTTAGAGAAAGTGCACCCACATTTGCGTATAACTAGAGTGGAAAACTATTTAGTATAAAACACCCAAAGTACAACTGACTGAGATTCAAGCCCCAATCTCATTGTCAACAGCAGTCTAGTCTATGTTATATTATAAAATATTTCTAAGTATCGTGGATAGTCAAAATTTTGTTCTAAATGTAAGGGAAAAATCCCAAATAACCAGAAGAGTTTAAACATTTAAAATTTAAATTGGGTTATGAGAAATGGTCAATGCTGGAAATTTCCAAACATAAATTTATCAAATCCTTATCGGTGTGATGAAAAAATTGAAATTCGATGATGTGTTAAAGAAAGCACTTCGTGATAATTCAATGTTGAGCCAGAATCAGGAGAAAAAAATAAAATTAAGGAGTGAGACGCTTGTATGTAAATCACTGTAAATCTTAGTTGCTAAATATAGTGGATGCGGCAAACATTTTAAAATTTACATGAGAATGACATCTAAATACTTTGAATTTTCAACAAGCTCAGTAGGGGACTTGATTGGCTAGAAGGATATAACATTCAGTGACTCAATACCTATAAAGAACCCTCTTTTATGGCTAACAACGCATACATTTTCTAATTCCTGTCTTTATCTTCAGACCATGAGGCCAACAAAGTGGGTTCTATTGAAGTTACATTTGGATATCCCGAACATGTAGTAAAACATGGTGTAGATAAAACAACACGAAAACATATTATTTTATGGTTACCTATTAACATACCTACTAACGACTTATTTTAAGGGTTTGACAAAATAATGTGTGTAGGATTGCGGAAATGCTCATTAATTTGGAGACAGGATAGGGAAAACCATACACTGGATATCATCTCTGAGGGGACTGAAAAGTTACTACGGGGAAACAGTGTCGTCATTTTATTGTTTCTATATGGTCAGTCTTCCTATAAATATATGACAAATTTCGTAGCACCGGTTAGTCGAGGTTGCCAGTAGCTCCTTTTTACTCCAACACCATTTCCAGATATAATTATTGAAGGTGAGTTGATTTGGCAAGAATTTGCCGAGAGATTGAGCTAGGACAAAGATTTTCTCCATAAGACCTGCAACTATCTCAGCGATGATATCAGGTGCAGTGAAAATATAAATCTCCTTTGCACGCGCACATACTGATGAGTAACACTGAAATTAAAACGAAAATCAGTCAAGCTCTCACTCGTGTTGTGGAATGCCACCCTATTTCAAAAATACATTTCATTGCAATACATGAGCAATAATTCTCGCATTCAGGCTGAAGGTGGCACTTCCTATAAGCAGCCCCACGTTATTGAAGTACAAACATAACTTTAGTTAGAAAACAAGTTAAAATGGAACACATGTTTAAGGTGGGGTGCTAGTGAGCGCCAGTTTAGTGCATTAATTTTGAAGTTTTTATAGCATAAACTTTTTTGGAAAAAATAGATCAAATATTTATTCTATAGAAACATAGAGTTTAGCTTTCTGCACATGCTAATCTCAAGAGTTCTTGAATATCTCTCATGAGCGTAGCGGCATTTGGTGACAAACATTTTAAATGCATAGAAAAAGTTGTCACTAAATTCCAGGACACCCTTGACAGATATTAAAGAACTGTTGAGATTAGCATGTGCGGAAAACTAAAATATATGTTTCTATAGAAGAAATATTTGATTTATTTTGGCCAAATAAATGTTTATGCTATAAAAACTTCGAAAATACTGCCCTAAACTCACGCTCACTAGCACCCCATCTTAAGACATAAACTTTATTTCACTTTTATTTGTTTGCCTTCCTTGTCAACCACTGAAGTGAGTCCCACATATTACATTACATTCTGTATACAATTTTAACTCTAAGTGGGTAATAAGACGCTGCGTGAAAATAAACTTTTGTGTTTAACGTAAATAATAAAATGATAATATTTTTTAAATAAAATAATAATATTATACATGCCAGACTAAGCGAACAAGGGATTCTGGTTAATCAAGTCGTAATGTGGTTTGTAGTAAAAGGGAAGTAGGAGATTTACACTCACATGAACACACATTGGACTATGTTTTAACAAGGACCCCACTCGAATATTTATATAAGACCCTCAGAGTCACGCTTTACATTCTACAACTTTGTCTTGTGCACACAGATTAACGACAACGTGTGTAAAGGGAGCTCTTTAACCGTTATCTACGTTACCTTGAATCAATGCAGTGCAAAATTCTAGAAATAGCAACTTTGTTTAGTCTCAATTATTTTGTATATTAAAAAATACAGAGCTATTCAACTTGTTAATACAAACTCCTCTCATCAAATAGCGCACACACACACACGCGCGCGCGCACGCACACGCACACACGCACACGCACACACGCACACGCACACGCACACACGCACTACGCACACACGCATACACAACTAAATTTCAGGATAGCTGGGGAACTGTTTCAAACTTCAAATAAATTTTTAACTTACGAGGAAATTTAAAAGTTTTGACAAATGTCATAGCTCAGATCTACAAATATAATGATCATATAACATATATACACAGTTCAATTTTTATGATTAGGACCTAATAGATTAACAAGAAAAGTTAGTTGACCTACTTTCAGGTATTTATATGTCATGGGATCATGGCATGTTATCAGTAGCTGTTATGTTTGCTATATATTATCAATATCAATGAAACCTATACAATAGTCTAATACAAAATTTTTGCTTCAATCAAATTATGCATGCATTTTATAAAAAATCCTTACAGAAAATATTTGACTTTAGTTGATTTTAGGATGTCGTCTGCTGATACCTTATTCGATCTTAGCTGTTTGTTATTCGGATACCGGAAAATTGGTAGAATCCTGAAACTGTAGACTAGGCTGTGAAGACATTATTTATTGTCTATTTTCGGGAGTCAACCATTATCCTGGTATATCAATAACAATGAGCTTAGGTCATATTGGGGCTTGGATGACCTCCAATTTTTTATTATATATAGAGAGAGCTGAAATTATATCTGTACGTAAATGAAAACCCAATTCCAGATGAGCTGTGAAACTGAAATTTGGTAGGAAGTTAGAGTGATTGCCTTATATAGTTAGAACAATCTAAAAACACAAAATTTTAAAATATTTAGAAACAAACTTCTTAGATGAGTTAGAAATTTAAAATTTGGCAGGAAGGTAAAGGGACCAATTTAAATAATAATTAAGGTCTTAAAATCTCAAATTTTTGATGGTACTCCAAGATAAATGGGGGAGGTGTAAGGGGTTAAACATAAAAATAACTAATAAGGGTCATAGAAAATCTAAATTTGGCTGGCAGGTAGAAGGACAGCTCCAACTAATTAAATAATTCTTAAAATTTTTAATTTGACCTCTATCAGGGGAAAAATTCATCAATGTATATACATTGAACCAGTGGACATAGAGCTTTGAAATTTAAATTTAAGGTTTCTTTCTAGAATTAAGTGAGACATTTTGAGAGATTTTCAAATCTCTTTCCCTAAGAGGATGGATAAGGACATAAAGTTATGGGACTTACTGAGACTACCCATCAGCATATTTACCCAACCCAACTTGAAATTTTTCAAGGCAGGTAGGTAGTGGGATCTCTCCACTAAACCAGAAAAAAAAATCAAAAAAATCAAAATGAGACCATAGGAAATGGGGGAGGTGTGCTATAAATAGATTTTTTTAGGTGAAGTGGAAAATTAAAATTTGTCAGACAGGTAAAGGAACCACTTAAAATAATTATAAAAATCTGGAAAAATATTTTTTTGATGAAATTTCGGGAAATATGAGGAAGGTATAGTCAGAAACATCTCTATTAAGTTTGGTAGAAAATATAACTTTGGCAGGTGGTTAGGGAAACCCACAGATAGCCTAATAAGTCTTGAAATTTGAGATTTGGGCTATATTTAGTAGCTGGACGAATGGGTGAAGGGGATGGAGGTTAAGGAGATGAAGATTTCCAAAATTAATATGAGTAACTTCTCCTCAGTGTGGTAGAAACACAAAATTTGGAAGGAATGTAAAGGGACCACTTAAAATAAAAAAAAGAATCTTAAAATTTCAAGTGGGTCACAAGGAAATAAGTTAAAAGGGGAAAGGGGGCTTTAAAACCTTTTAGGTGGGGTGAAAATTTAAATTTACCAATTATAAAGACTCCTCCAGGTAACAAAATAAAAATATAAATTTCTAAGAGGGAATTGGAGAAATGGGAGTGGGGTGGGGAACAAACTTCCCAAGTTAATACAAACAACCACTTCTCTGTGTGGGATAAAACTGAAGTCTGGCAAGTGGCTTTAGGGACTATAAGGGTTTACAAATAATTATTAATGTCCAAAAATTTAAAAATGAAAAAATTGTGAAAATTTGAAATTTCAAATTTGGCTTAAGAAATGATGGGATCACAATTTATTAAATTAATAGAAAAAATCTTCACGTGGAATAATATTTAAATTTGTCATGTAAGTAAATACACCAAACAGATAATTGAATTATTTCTGAATAAATGGAATTTCATAATTGAGAACCGAGAAATGTAAGCGCTCGAAATTGAAACAGCTATTTTCTGTGATGTTGAAAATTAATATTTTGCAATCACGTAAAATAACCATAAAATATAATAAAATAAATCTTAAAATTTCAAATTGGAAATGTTGGAATCAAAAATGATTGGAAAAAGGTGATAGAGTAACTTTAAAAACCCTCAAGAATTATTATAATATCTACCTTTCAGTTTGGAAGAAATCTCAAATTTGACAGATTAGTAAAAAATCCCCAAAGAAAAAATAAAGTTGGAAAGCGTGGAATCTAATACTAGGGGTCAAAAAAAAAAGTTTCAAAGGTTTTGTTGGGGAGGGAGGGGAATGTTGGCCTTTAAATTACTAGACTAATAGATGAAACTTTATCATGTTTAGGCAAACATTACGTTCGTTTGTGCATTCAGTTTGGGTGTTAGGTAAAAAAAAAAAATTTTTAATTTATTTTAATTTATTGATTGCAATAATTACCTTGGGATTTCTATAGTTCGTTCAAGATTGTACAAGGAGGAAATTTATAAATGTTGGTCGTTGGATGCTTAGTATCTTAGTTTGATATAATAATAATACCCAGCCCCACTTCTTAATAACCTTTCGGGCTATACACTTAAGTACTAAATACGCTGATGGGTTAGAAATTTGGAAGGTTGAATATATAGGACGTGAACCCGCATTTGCGTAGAGGGAGACTGAAAAACCATCAATAGAAAACCACCCCCATTTCACCCGAGTGAGATTCTAGCCTCGATCTCCCCATCCTTGGCAGTCCAGCTCAACACGAAACTGGCGGGTTAGCTAACTACGCCACCGAGGCGGGCAATAGTTTGATATAGTTTTGATGCAGCTTATCACTTACCCGTGCGAAGAATGTGTCAAACAGCTAATATATATATATATATATATCTCCAGGAAGAGTGGGAAAATATTCATTAGGAAACATTATATATATATTTATATATAATGTGTCAAACAGTTAATATATATCTTCAAAGGAGAGTGAGAAACAATTCATTAGGAAACATCCTCATTGCACTCATTTGGGATTAAAACCCTGACCTCTCCATCTATTAATTGACAAACCAGAATAGACAAGGTTTAGCTTTCGTCCTCACCTATAGGATTGATTAATAAATATATTTTTTTATTGGAACTAAAAGTGCAATCCTGTTGATTCTTGAAAATAAAATATAGATATAAAATAAAAAGATCAGATCCAGACAGATATATGTTGTCAACTAAAGTTGTTGATATTGACAAATAAAAGAGATAGCTGTATTTTCAGGACATAAAACCACCGAAATAAAATATAAAGCAGTTAATCTTTAAGAGCGTGAAATCACTAAAGTTTTGATAATCTGGCACTAAAATTAAACAACATATCACTACGCTGCCCTTTATTTCGTTGACAGAGCGTAACGTTATTCTGTTTTAACTACTCACTTCGTACGTCTGTCCGTTTGTCTAGATGGTTGTTCCTTGATAACTGTTAAATCTGTAGGTCAATTTTAGCGAAATTTGGCTGGGGCATTTTTGAATCTAGGCCACATACAAATAATGTACCCAGGTACTCAACTTACAGGTTAAAATGGTTGCGCTCCTTTTGTCAGCTTGAGTCCTTTAACACTAGGATCACTGCGGTTAGTCCTATCCTTACCCAGCAGTGACATTAGCGAAGCCAAGTGTTGAAGGACTCAAGCTGGCAAAAGGAGCGCAGCGAGACCCCCGTAGGGTTGAGAGTCTGATTATTACTTGTCTGTGGCCTAGGTTGAGAGTCTGATTCTTACTTGTTTGTTGCCTAGGCCGAACAAAGTATGCACAAGCTTTTTTTTTTAAATCTAATTATTAATTTCAATATCGTGGCCTGTAAAAGGTCTTTTTTGCTTAACCGCTCATCTTAAATGATATGGATTTACATTTCTAAGCATTTGATTAAATACATAAAGCGTTTTATTTTAAAATTTTGAAATTTATTGCAAGACTGACTTCCTAAACCACGTGAACAATGATTATACTTTCTGAATACAATGTTATATTGGGCATGGTATTGATTGTTTTCTATCCAGCTTGAAAATGCCAACCTCAAATACAAGGAGAAATTATAGACGATATTTTATCTTCAAATACAAAGATACATCTTATGACTGTGGTAATGATAAGAACACGACATAATGCTTAACATGGTGTACTCTTAATATACCTACTTTGGTATAGATTTTAAGATAGATTGATAGACTGTACTACGACTCTAAGACTGTTACCTTTCAAGGTAAACGGAGTGTACAAAGCATTTTTTAATGGTGGGATCAAGGTCTAATGTTCACAGAACTACAACTGTATTATCGTTTTAATAAAATTTATACCAGCTCTTATAAACAAATCGATAAAAGTTATTTTTTAGTATTCTAATATTTATTGTTATTAACTTATTTTTCATGATCCATGCCTTACTAGCCGTCCACACTTTATGAATATTTACACTAATAGATTAAGTGTGAGAAATCCAGAGTTGAGAAGAAATGTAAACGTGTTTATGAGTATAAAGTGTTGGTAATTATTTTGGAAAAAAGTATCATTCCATCTGGTTGAGATCAGAACCCCAAACTATCTGCCACCATAAAATGCGTGTCTACCAGTGCGGGCTATTTATTTACTATTAAAAATATTACAATTGTTTTTATAGGCCACTTTTAGTGCTTGGGAGCTTACTTTTAGTGGGCCTTAAATATTTAATGGCTTTCATTTTTTCTTTCGATATTTGCTCAAGCATTCATGTCGCTTCCAGAAAATATTTCTTCCTCCACGTTCCAGACCACGGCAAGAAGTCCTGGGAAAACTATTTAATACATGGTGGTTCATCGTCCTTCTTATAGAAGAATAGTTAACACCCTAAAATACATCAGAAATGTAAAAGGGTTCGACAAGTACACTGGCAATATATACTTCCCCAAATAGCTTTAACTAAGAATTTGTACTTGTCCCTGCCAGAAAAAACACAACAAAAAACTAACATGAAAAATTAAATTAACTAAAATGTACATTATGTTGCAGATATAAAACTCATATGAAATATTTTTCAAATACAAAAGGAGTGATATAAAAAGGTCTACACGTGCACATATTTATTAATTTTTTCAATTAAAAAAACCCAACTAACCCAGCACAACACGACAAAAAACAATTACTAGCACTTGTTAACAAATCTATATCAAATAAAATCACGGCTGCAGTTTTATTTTTATATTATATATGAAATAATTTACAGATCCAAATTAATTGATATCATTAAATCATGAAAAGTATATCTTATGTCAATAAAAACTAAATACTTAGAATAATTTTACATTTAATGTAAATACTACAAAAAATGTTAATTTTGCTAGTAATTCAAAACTTTTATATACAATACTTTTATAATACTAAAATGTATTTATAATAAACAAATTACAAGTAAATTAACGCATTCTTCATGAAAATTCTTATCCCAACACATATTACAATTATTTTACCTTCTCTCGCTCAACACAAATACCGATACATTTTCTTTATATTAAACCTCCCTCTTACTTAAATTATTGGCATAATTAGTGCATGTGTATACGACCCAAATGGGTAGTAAGATGCAGTGCTAATAATCCCTAACTGATAATTTTTGATTTTTTCTATTAATTACTCTCTAAGGAATAAACGTACGTGAGGTACCTTGCCCGAGTCGGTAGCGCGTTTGTATACTCAACTAGGGGTGTCCGTTTCTCATCACAAAAAGTAATTCAAAATCAATTTATTAACTATGTAATTGTAATTATAATCAAATAAAGTAATTGAATAATGAATATTGGAACGAAAAGCACACGAGCATAATTTAAGGTAGGGAAAATAATCTCCTCTGTTTAGTTATATGATTAACAAATAAACACGCCCAATGTATTTATTTATCTCTATAATTGATACTTTGTTATTTTGTTTCAATTGATTTCTGACAATTATTTACCTCTTGTGTTATAATTTCAAAACTAATCTGTTGTGGACAGTACTAATTAGTTGAATTGATTGTATTCATTCTGAAACCAGTCAATAAAATGGCTCAAAATTAATATTTTAATATCGTTTACAAAGTAAATGTCGTCAATAAAATGTTTCATTTTATAAGAAAATATATGTATTTAATCAAATCATATATGTGGAGGTCTATTTAAACTAAAGATATCATGACTTAGCAATATACTATTCAAAAATATACAAACATATTTTGCGTTAGTTTAATTTTGGCATTTCGATTTAATTTTAAGTTATATAATCATTTAGAATATAATATTTTAACTAAGACAAAATACCATAATCCTTTATTGTTAGTTGTATGCATTAACTTATAAGCTATCATTTGTCGTATATAAGCATATTTTAATTAACCTAAAGGAATAAGTATTAGTAAGGTAGAATATAAAATTAAGTGGTACACGTTAGTTTAAATAAAAAGACGAATTCAAATATATAAAGCTCAGGACATTGATTAGAACACGGACTAAATGTAAAGATTATCTAGTTTGTTTTATAGGATATTGGGGGGTCATAGCTCAACCTCCTAGATGTACTGAAGACGTATTTTTTAAAAGTGGATTCACACACACTTCCAGAAAATATGTGTACATTTCCACTAAATTGTTTCTTATATATTCCTACACAATTTTTTTAAAGCCAATATTTCTACCCGTTTGGGTTATACACCCATGTACTAAATTACGCTACTGTGTTAGGGATGAGGAAGTTGAATTTAGCGGAATTGTTTCTGCATTTGAGTGGAGAGATATTGGAAAACCGTTCACATAAAACTAAACTAATTGTACTTGTATGGGATTCAAACACAGATGTCCACGTTATCGCAATCAAGTCTACTACTATAGAAACGCCTTAGACCATGCGGCCACCAAAGCAGGTCCATCTCAATGTTATATTTAAATGCGTACATCCCAGAACGGGTAGTAGGACGATGGTGAAAATAGTTATTATAAAGGGATAACTTTTTTATAAGACCACTCTGTTTCACAGATGCGGGTTCCGTTTATTATTTTCACTTCTACAAGTAATTAAATTTCCACTCTTTTTTTTTAACGTCTGCTAATGACACTTCACAACACAAAACATGTAAGCAAACAAAGGGAAACCACCCCTTTAAGCCCCACAGGTGTGTCCTATCAAACACAGCGTGCACACGCCTACCAACCGCACATGGCGAGGGGAAGACAGAAGGTTAACCATTAAAAAAAGAGAGAAAAGCCACAAAAACAAAACTCCATAAAGTCTTACTTGCGTTTAGTGGTATATTATAATAGTGAATTTCTTACTTTATTTTTAACACCGCGTCTTACTACCAGTTCGAGTATGTACTAACTACGTTATGGTTTATAGGGATTAGGAAGGCTATATTTTAAAGGAAGTGTACCAGCATTTGCGTGGATAGAGAGTGGAAAACCATTTCGGAAAAAAACTCCCTCAGTACACCTGACTAGGATCAAACCCCAATCTCCCCGTCATTGGTAGTCTAGTCTACTGTGAGAGTAGTGCCTTAGACCATGCGGGCACCGAAGCAGTAATTGTTTTATTATATAATTTTTTTCATCTAGAGTATTTAGCGTGTATTTTTTGAACTGACTGATGAGTGGAGTGTCATGAAGTGTTGACAGGGTAAGTAGAGCTAGATGAAACTGTATTTGTTATTTTTTTTTTAGCATCACTCATTAATTGGGGTTTGAGTGATAATTTTAATTCTTTAACTGTGCAGTGACATAATGTGACTGGCTATATCCTACCTTAAAGCTGGAGATGTTTGACGATGTATTGCCCAGATAATCCCACCTGGGGTTGGATGTGATTGGATTATGACCAGTTGTTGTCACACGTATTTACTTTTTTGTTTAAGCACTGTGTCTTACTACCCGTTTGGGCTATACGTTTATGTACTGATTACGCTGATGATTTTTAGAGATTAGGAAGGCTTTATCTTAAAAGAAGTGTACCCTCATTTGCGTAGAGGGACAGTGGATAACAATTTGGGAAAAAACCACCCTCAGTGCACCTGATCGGGATCGAACCCGGATCTCCCCGTTGTCGGTAGTTTTGTTCAACACGAGAATGGCACGTTAGACCACGTGGCCAACGAAGCGGCTTACGTATTTACTGTTCTCCACTTCACAAGAAAATATATTAATCAAAAAAAAAGGATAAGTTATTAAAATAGTTTTGTGAGGCTACATTAACGGCAGAGGCGTAAGTCGTGAGCCTCAATGGGGACACGTCCGTTCAGAGACTCACTACTTAGCAGTTTAAAGGAAAAGCCTGCGGAAAATACAATAGAACAAATTTACCAACCTAACAAATATAATTTTATTTTAAAAAGACGTTAGTTATATAACATAATTATGACCTAATACGAGAAATATCTAATTAGGTAAACAATGATAGAATTAATATTTAAATAATAAAATATAAATAAATAGATACTAAACACTCATTAAAACACTTATTGATCAGGTAGCAACATAAATACTTTATAACGTGAGGTATTCAATTCGTAGCCTATGTATTATTGGTAAAATTGGGACACAATGGAAGTAAACATATGATAGATGCGAATTTATCAAACTTTTATTACCCTCGCAACACTCCACGCCATGATTCTGTGAGTTATTATATCACAGGGCTAACAGGTAAATTTAATTTTAGAACAGGAACAACAACTAGTCCCATATTTCATCTTTGTGCAATAGAAAGCCCCGAATTAGCCAATGATAATTTTCTTTAGGTATTGCTAGGAATCAAACCTAGGACATTTGTCGCGATGCGATCTTTTAAACAGTGGTTTAAGATTGGTAATTTAAACATTGTTTACTTAAAGCACATTTTTTACATGTCATTTTGCTTAGAAATGATCAGAACTCATGTTTTACTTAATAATCGAAAAAGTCTTTGTTTAAAAATTGTTTTCATTTCAGTTCGAATAGGTATTCAGATATTAATATAATAAAGAAATTGCCATAATGGCACACACGTCAGAATCCACAGTCAACAACTCTGAACAAGAAGAGAAAAAACAACACCAATTATCTGGCTTTAATTTAAATTGTTCACCGAGAGCTGCTGAGCTCTTGCGAGCAAAGCAAAATTAATTTTAGAAAAGAAAATAAAACTTTCAAGTTGACTAGTGAAATATGTTGCTCTCACTTTCACACCTACACTGCGAGGTTTGACCTTGAATTATTGCGAGGGCTGTAAACAGGCAAACTGAATGTTCATGACACGTCACTAGCTGCACGTGTGTGGAAGTAAATTAATGACAGTACAGTCACTGACTAATAAGATCTACACAACCAAAATGTAAATAATCCAAAAAGCAAGGTAATATAACAGGATCATTACACACATAACTTGATATAAGAACGCACCACTTACTGAGTTAAGATATTGCAAGACTTGTTTCGATCACTGTGTGTTGTGTGGTCTAATGCTCTACTATCGCCGATGACGGGGAGATTAATCTTCAAATCTCGGTGGGGTGTACTAAGGATGGTTTTTCCAAAATGATTTTTCACTCTCCTTCCACGCAAATTTGGGTACACTTTCTATAAGTATAACCTCAGTAATCCCTAAAACCTTTAGCTTAATTAGTAAACTAGCCAATAACCCGAACTGAAAGTAAGATGTGGTGCTAAAAAAAACCCCACACTAAACAAATAATAATAATTTGCTTTTATAATTAATGTTTCTTTCATCATATTTACCGTGTAGGCAATCTGCATTTATTTACGTTGATTGTTTAAGAGATTACCTCAATTTTTATCGATGGAAATATATTTTCTTACATCATCTACAATTTTATCCAGAAATAAATGGTACGGCATACCAAACAGACTTTCTCTCTCTTTCTATAAACTCGTAAGATTTCTGAACGGAATAATGTACATTGTATCATCACCACTCCACATAAGAACACGCATAAAATAATATACAATGATATAGAATCAATGAGAAAAGAGGCGCATCTTTGTCCACCTAAGAGCATTTCAAACAGTTTAATGTCTTCCACAAGGGTCAACACTTCGTATTAAAATTTCGATTTCTGGTTAAAATTTTAACATTTTATAAGGTGTTGCAGATCTTCAAGTCATCGCATTGATATTTAATTATTCATTTATACATTTTGACCAATAAAAAATGTAAATATTGACTATTGAGTCTAAAATGGAGATAGATCATTGCTATGCAAACATTTCTCCTAAGAGATTTAAGGAAAAATAACATACTTTTTTAGATACTTATATTTAATTACTCTATGGCATTGGAGAATTATTGCGTTAAGACTTAAGTAGTATATGTTTACAACTAAAGCTCACAAAATTGTATTAATATATTTGCAAATATCTCAGAAACTGCTGCTTTTATAAAAATATATGTCAAATAAAAGTTTTTTATTTCTAATAGTCCTACAATTTTGCAATGATAAGTTGTTTAGTTTCTCCAATAGTTGTGGAGATACGGAAATTAACGCTTCTGTAAAGTACCCTAAAAATCATTTTCATAGGAAAATGAAAATAGCCAGTTTATTTATAATCTTAATCAACGCCTAGATACGAATTTTAATCAAAATCGTTTGAGCAGATTTTGAGAAAACCAAATTTTTCTCTTTTCGCCCTTCAGTAAACTACCCTTAATTTTAAGTTTTTATAGACACACAGACAGACGGCATTGCAAAGACTATTTTTTAGGGTTCGGGGGGTCATGAGACGTCGACATCCATCAACATTTCAGGTTAGTTTTTTTTTACGGTCGCAATACTTAAACTTTAATGTCCAAAAAGTTAAAAAAATTCATATAATTGCGTATAGATTGAAAGTTATTGATTTTATAAAAATATGTTTCGGATAAAATATCTGTATTATAAATATATATACATATTTGTAATGCTAAGTAATTTCATATCTCAAATAGTTTCGGAGCTATTATAAAAAATGTTAATTTACGCATCAGACCGGAGCCCTTAAAGCCATTTTGCCGAAATATTGAGAGTAGCCATTTTGTTTGGAATATTTATTAATGTTCATAAATGAAATTTAATCAAAATCGTTAGAGCCGATTTTGAGAAAATCGACTTTTTCTCTTTTTGCCCTTCAGTAAACTACCCTTAATTTTAAGTTTTAATAGACACACAGACAGACGGCATTGCAAAGACTATTTTTTAGGGTTCGGGGGGTCATGAGACGTCGACATCCATCAACATTTCAGGTTAGTTTTTTTTACGATCGCAATACTTAAGCTTTAATGTCCAAAAAGCTAAAAATATATATATAATTGCGTATAGATTGAAAATTATTGATTTTATAAAAATATGTTTCGAATAAAATATTTGTATTATAAATATATATACATATTTGTAATGCTAAGTAATTTCATATCTCAAATAGTTTCGGAGCTATTATAAAAAATGTTAATTTACGCATCAGACCGGAGCCCTTAAAGCCATTTTGCCGAAATATTGAGAGTAGCCATTTTGTTTGGAATATTTATTAATGTTCATAAATGAAATTTAATCAAAATCGTTAGAGCCGATTTTGAGAAAATCGACTTTTTCTCTTTTTGCCCTTCAGTAAACTACCCTTAATTTTAAGTTTTAATAGACACACAGACAGACGGCATTGCAAAGACTATTTTTTAGGGTTCGGGGGGTCATGAGACGTCGAAATCCATCAACATTTCAGGTTAGTTTTTTTTACGATCGCAATACTTAAGCTTTAATGTCCAAAAAGCTAAAAATATATATATAATTGCGTATAGATTGAAAATTATTGATTTTATAAAAATATGTTTCGAATAAAATATTTGTATTATAAATATATATACATATTTGTAATGCTAAGTAATTTCATATCTCAAATAGTTTCGGAGCTATTATAAAAAATGTTAATTTACGCATCAGACCGGAGCCCTTAAAGCCATTTTGCCGAAATATTGAGAGTAGCCATTTTGTTTGGAATATTTATTAATG
This sequence comes from Timema bartmani, assembly GCA_902151455.1. Taxonomy (NCBI): domain Eukaryota; kingdom Metazoa; phylum Arthropoda; class Insecta; order Phasmatodea; family Timematidae; genus Timema; species Timema bartmani. The sequence continues at coordinate 364,905 of CABFWB010000113.1, read as the reverse complement.
TTCATAAATGAAATTTAATCAAAATCGTTAGAGCCGATTTTGAGAAAATCGACTTTTTCTCTTTTTTCCCTTCAGTAAACTACCCTTAATTTTAGGGGTAGATATCCAATTCCAAAAACCCCTCGGGGCAACCCTATGAAAACCCTAGATATCAAGTTTCAGCTCAATCGGTAAAATAGTTTAGGCTCTAGTTGGAGGTACAGACAGACAGACAGACAGACAGACGGAAATTCAAAAACCACTTTTTCGGATTCAGGAAGTCATGAAACGTCAAAATTCATCAAAATCTCGAGTTCGATTTTTTTGACGATCACCATACTTTCTCTACCTGTAAGATAGAGAGAAAGTAAAAAGTGAGTTGAACTAAACGCTTATAATATTATATTTTAAAATATTAGACAACATTCGAAAAAGTGATGACACATCATACAATGTATTAGTTAAATTATTACATGACGTTTAAAAAAATATTTTCTGGTTTCTCTTTATATTTATTTATGCCTAATTAATTATATATATTTAAATAAAAACATCAACGAATAATATAACATAAATAAACATTTATGATTTAGATTAAATTATAATTGGCAATAAATCTTAATAGGAAGTGTTTATTAAAAGTGTGCCCGCACTTGTGTGGAGGACTTATTTAAAACAATTTAGGATAAACAAGCCTCAATACACCTCTTATCTAGAATCGATCCTTGACCTACCCTTCACGGGAAACCAGAGCGAATAGGTTGACATATTAGGCCACATGCCTACCTATGTGGCGTTATAGGATATAAAACTTAAATAAAGAATATAGCGATATATTTTTAAGACTATAAAATCACTAAATAAAATTGAATAGGCTTATTTTAAGGATTAAGTTGGTATTCATGTTTACGATCTAAGTATATTGGTGTTCTTGGTTTCGCGGTTGATCATGAAGGTTTATGGCCAAGTTGGTACTTAATCTTAGGTTTGGCTTTTCTTGGCCACACAATTAACTTAGCTCGATCAGGTATTTTAATAAATGTACAGTACCTTCACCAATTTCAAACAATCAAAATAAAACCAACTTAAAAAACTCATTACAGTTGACCCTATAATATTTTTAAGCTAAATCATTAATACATATTAACTAAAGTGGTTTAACCAATTATCTTTAATACATACGTTAGACGTAAGAAAATAATACAATGGGGACAATATTAAAAATACCACTAATTTTAAATAATAAATAATATTTTTAATTTTAATAATATATTATTAAAATAAGATATTTAAATAAATGAACCCTCATATACAAATTACTTTTAATCTTATGATATTTAATCATTTAAATTATTACGATATATTATTTTTATTGTCTTTCTTATTTTCAGGAGTAGATTAAAATAAATGTAAAATATTTGCTTTTTTAAAAATTGATCCCATATTAAAATAATACCAAAATAACTATTGAAGTTAGTTTATTTAGGTAGGTTTTCGATTTATATTTTAATTGTAGTTATATACAATTTGTGGAAAAAACTCTTAAAACTAATTGTAATATTTATTTTTATTTTGTAACACTCTAAGGTTAATCAGAAGTCTTTGGTTCAATCTCGACCAAGACTTTTTAAAGTTGTTTTATGTTATACTAACATAAATGTCCAGTGTCTCCCATTGCGTGGCTATCCCGGGTAGCGTTTTTATTTGCTTCAATCAGAGTAAATAAACATCTTAATTTTATTGTTTCCGACCCAGTTTTCAACAAATTTAAAAAAGTATAATCAAAAGTTTTAAATTCCGACTTCGATCGAGGGTCACGTGTTTTTACACAGGGGTTGGTAATTGTTTTAAAATTTCAACCCTCTGCGTGCCGCATATATTGCGCAATGCTTATGACAGACAAACTCTTGATTTTTTTTTAACATATGTTTTCTTTTTTACCAGGCCTATTGGTATTATGAAATTACTAGCTCAGATTGCCCCCCTTCCCCTTATTTTGCGTAATAGTACCAATTCAAGGCTATTTAAAATTACGAAGTGAGTATTAGGATAGCGTAGTAAGCAAGAATTATACCCTTATTTACTCTCAAGGAGACGACAAAATCTTTCAGAAAAATACAAACAATCCGTTAAATATTAAAACCCATCCATGTTACCGGGCAACCAGACCAGATGAGGTTTGAACCTTAGACCATGTGACTGCCGATGCGGATAATGTATCACTAAGAAAAAAAAAAAAAAAAAGCTTGTTTGTGGCAACATCATTTGTGTAGCCTATATGTTATTTTCATCCATAGAGTAATAATTTGTCTTTAGGAAGGTAAGCCCATAGATAATTCAAAACTGGAACGAGAAATACCACTACAGGGTTAACAGGAAAAATAAAAAGTTTGATTTGTTTGGGTCTGCAAATACACCGTTCTACTGGGGCTATATTTCAACATGTTTAACACGGAAAGGCACTTTCCCGATTCAGATCAATCAATTGGCCGGCTTTCTTTCAAATAAATCTAAATACATGTGACGTCACATTTATTTAAATATCGAGACTTATTGACTTTTAAATTTAGAGTGTATACGTGTGCTTGGTTAAGAGGAAGAAGGTAAGGGGAGGAGTAGAATCTTTATTGAATAGCAATGGAAGATTATTAAATTATCCTCATCGGTGGGCATACGGGACTGAACATAAAACTCTTCTAGTCTAGATTGTTGGAGATGAGAAATTTGGAGCTCTACTCCCATCCAAGTGTAGGCCTAGGTAGGTCTTTTTTCTACCTAAATGAATGATGCATAAAATGTGGATAGCTCTATGCAAAAAATAAAAGTAGTACATAAGGAAAGTTTTATTTACTACTTTACCCTACTAAATTAAATAATCTTGGCTCAAAATTTGCGCTAGTAAAAATACATGTATTTAAATTTAATCAATTTTTTTCTAATTTATTATTGACCTATTACCTGATATGATTGTTGTATGGCTTGAGGCATCACTCTCACAATAGATTAGACAGCTGTTGATTAAAAGATCGTGGTTCAAATACTGATTGGGTGTACTTAGGGAGGTCTTTCTCAATTTCATTTCCACTCTCTCTATATCCATGCAAATAAGATTATATTTTCTACCTCTAAATTAATTTTCCTCACTTTCGCATAATTAGTATACATGCTAATAACTCTAACGGGTAATAAAACGTCATGGCGCTAAAATAAATAGAACTATTGGTATTTGGTTCGGATTTTAGCTAACGTCGGGAGTCAAATAAGCATCTAGAACAGGAGTTAGCAACCCTTATGACATCGTGGATGGTGTTAATTAAAAAAAAAACCTGTTGGCCATGTCAAAAAATAATCGATAAAATAATTACACTTTTGTATTTCTGTTATACCTGTTTTTTTTTAATTACTAACTTTTACTACCTGTTCAGTTATAATCATATGTAATAATAGCGATACCGTGTTCGGGATGAGTAAGGTTGACTTCAGAGGGAGGAAGTGAAATTGAACTTGCATGGAGGGAGAGTGGAAAACCATTCTGTAAAACTAACCCTCAGTACACCAGGCTGGGATTTGAACCCAAATATCCTGGTCTATTCTAACATGAGAGTAACGCCTTTGACAATGCGACCACCAAAACAGGTGTCTGCCTGTTAGATTGACGTAGGGAAGTAAGTCCTTACGAGGTGTACCATATGTGTTTTATTCTAGGTATTTTTCACATTCCTACTCCACGCAAATACGGGCACATTTCACATCGACTCTACATGATTACCACTTGTAAATTATTATAGTTAAATTCGGATAGCCCAGGGGGGTAGCAGGAGTTGGGGCAAGAACTAAAGAAAAAAATTCGCCTCTTTTCCCACTTGGGCCCACATACTGGTCTAGTAAAAATAGCTAGTGATCCACAAATTCTCCCCAAATAATGTCTTTTGTCCTCATAAAAGAATCATATTATCATAAATAATTTCAAGGCTTTGCGTTTCAACAAAAGCAAACAACATAAAGCCTTTCCAAAATCAATAAACTTATGAAATATTGCTTCTTAAGATATATGTAAAATCCAATTTTATTAGAAAGAGTCTTAACTGACATATTTAAAGCTACCAGAAATACTTTCATAAATTAATACGTCAGGTAAAGTGATCTACTGCTGTCGCTTTTAATAGATAATATCAATAACACTAGAAATATAGTAAAATTCTAACAATATAGACATAAAATAAAATTTGGTAGGTTTTAAAAGGTTCTGCCAATGAAAATTATACTATAACTACATTTAAGCTATAATTTTTTTATTTAGTTTTATCAGTATTATTTGTTTTTATTTGTGCGTGGGTTTATTTTCAATCTTTATTATTTATTACTTTTACTTCCTAGAAAATTCTTTAAGAGGTTCTCCATGACTTGGCAAGAATTTTGCTTCTTTTTTTTATGGTAGCCCCTAATCCTAACAGTTTTTTCCACTCCCTGACACCCCCACTCCACCCTACCATCACAGCACTGGAACGTGCCTGTAGCTTTCTTTTCAGAACTACATGGAAAATCCCATCAAAGATGGGCACACAGATAAAGGTGTCTGTCTCGTATTTCTGTTAAGGAAGTAAAGGTGGGGTTTGACCCCCTGTCGTATATACAAAAATTGATTTACCTGATTGATTCACCACTCTCTCTTTCTACACACAAATAAAAGGTACACGTTTTTAAAAATTCGACCATACTTATGAGTAAAAAATTTATAATTAATAAGCTAATATTATAAACGCGTGGTAGGGCGCCATGTATGAACAAATATTCCATAAGATTAATTCAATTGTTTCTAAATATACATATTATAAAATATTAATTAAATTGGTTTATAATTCGTATTTAACATGAGACTAGAAATTTTTTTTTTTTCAAGTCCTTTACGAAACTTGATTACTACTTCAAAATATTTTGATTCAAAGGGTTATAAAATATTTGAAAATATGTTGTGACAAAATTAAATCTTTAGTAAAAAGAGTTTTCAATGTTCATACTTTCATTAGACAAGCTAATGAGAAGATTGAATTTGTTAAGTTTATGAGACTGTAATGGATACTTTAATTAATTTACCCCATGTAATGGATTATTTTAAAACGGCAACAGAAATTACTTTTTTATATTAGATTATTAAATTTAGTCAGGCATGCCAACTAATTAACTACAGTAAGTCCGATAATATAGCACAGCTGTTAGCGTGTCTGCCTCCATTTTATGAAATGATGATGTTGATTATGGGTCCTCCTTTAGCAGTGATGAATTAACAACTGTGGAAATATATGTTGTGTTTTTTATACATCAAAATTAATTATTATGTCAAGTGATGATCTAATGGGTTAGCTTATAAAGTAGGTTAAATACCACTGTTGATTGAAATATACCCACATTTTTTATTTAATTTGTACATAATTTAATTATATGAATTTAAAAAAGGGTTCCTATATTCTAACGCTTGTTATATCCCGAATTATTACTAATTTTAGCTCAACAGAAAATATTAATCTGAATGGTTTCTCATACGAATAATGAATATTCCTACATTTTCTCTACCATTTAATTTTGCACTTGTTAATGATGTTGTATTCTTAAAATATAAGACTAGGTGTTTGAAATTAGATTGTGTGAATCAATTTTGAAATTATGCAGGTGTAATAGATTTGCAGAGGGTCAACGAGACGGTAATTATAATAAATGCAGGAGTTTTGAAAATATGGATAAAACTAAATAAGTGACTATGTAGAAACCCTATATTTCAAAGATATAAATTTATAGATATCACCAACATACATTTTTAACAGATAAGAATTAAATTCAAAAAGAGCTAAAACATTTTTTTAAACTATTCAATTTGTAGCTGTTAGCTTAACATATTTTGTCTCTTAGCAATAAAATGAGAATATACAACACTCTAATAATTATTTTAAGCATCGCGTCTTACTACCCTTTTGGGTTAAATGCTTATTTACTTATTACACTGATAGTCTTATGAATGAGGAAGGTTATATTTAGATGAAGTGTACCCGTATTAGCGTGGAGGTAGAGTGTAAAGCCGCTGTCGAAAAACCATCCTCAGTACACCCGACTGAGATTTGAACCTCAATCTCCCTTTCATCAGCAGCCTATTCTACTGTGATAATAGAGTCTTAGACAATACATCTACCGAGGTTGGTTACAACAGTATTATTTTCGTGTTTTTTTTATATGAGTATGAAGAGTAGTTTCTCACTTTTTATTAAAAAACAAATTGAGATATTTGGAGGGCAAAATTCTTAAAAGTCAATTTGAGACTTAAAGGGAATTAAGAAACAGGATAATGTATTAAGTTACATATTGAATCAATTCATCGCTTTTATGATAATAATATTTAGCACCGCGTCTTACTACCCATTCAGGTTATACGCTTAAGTACTAATTACACTAATGGATTAGGAATTGGGAGGGCTGAATTTACAGGAAGTGAACCCACATTTTCGTGGAGGGAGAGTGGAAAACTATTTAGGAAAAACCACCTCTAGTTCACCCGACCGAGTTTCGAACCTCGATCTCCCCGTCCTNGCTCAACACGACTAGCGCGTTAGCCACCTACGCCACCGAGGCGGGTCATCATTTTTATGCATACCAAAACATATTAAGGGAAATCAAGGCACAAAATCTGAAATGGGCTGGTGATTTGGTGCTTATGTGTAATGATTGGCATGTTAACAATTTTTTTTGTGGGGGGAAACCTGATTAGACAAGACCCTTGTTAGGTTGATACGTCGAAGATAGTGTGAAAATAAATTTGAAGGAGGTTGGAGTCAGTTTAGAGATTGAATGGAAATATCTCAAGATTGAGTTGAATGGCAAGCTAACATTCTGGTGGCCGTTAACTTAAAGAGTTTATTGAGACAATTAGTCATAAATCTTAGCTAAACATCAACATAAAATATAGAGTTAAAATTATAATTGAATAAGAAAATAGGGCATGAAGTTTTTAATGGAAAAGGGAAATTTGATTACCAATCGGGGCTTAATAATAGTGTTCTTTCCTTTCCGTATTTTTCCATCCTTTCTTCAGAAGAGATTTGATGGATTAAAATAAAAATACACCCTCCAAGTTTGGTCATCCTTATACCGGTAGTAAAACGTATTTTACGAATAATAACTCACCAACACCTATTTTCTTTTAACAGTCGAGCCTTTTAAGGGTGTCGGTGGCATTAAAATTCGTGCCTCAACTTCACATTCCGTTAGCATGTTATATTTTACTATCCTTCCTGTAAAAACCACTCCTCTAGTACATCCCCCAGCTTCCTTGTTATTTCACGTTATTCATTTTAATATATAATATTTCAGTGTGAAATATTTTCGCACCTGTCTGAAGAATATTATATTGCTCACATGATGCCTACAGTAATTTATGTGTATGTGTTCTACTCCTGAAAGTAGGCCACTCAACAGTCACGCCCAAATTGCGACCTTACTCTAAAAGGAATCAATTTGAACTCAACTTTGCACATTTGAACGTGTCGCCTCGGTGAATCAAGTCCTTATTGAGGATAAGAAGGGTGGTAGAGGGAAAGTTGGAGGAGAAGTGGATATTATTACCTTAGGCTGATTCTGTGGAAGATCCCGGAAAGTGACAGCTAAATATTTTTGCTTTACATAGAACGCCTCTTGAAGCAATTTAATGTTAAAAAAATATATAATATCGGTGTTTTGGGCGATATTTATTTTATATGACTAATTAATACGCTTAAAGCCTTTATACTTAATAGCGTTTATGCCTGTTTAACCAAGGTTCTCTTCTTCTATTCCCAGCATGGGCGAAACATTTATAATTGATGAAATGTGGGTTTATCCTTTCACGTTGATAAATTAATGGCTAAGGACTGGATGTTGTGCCTGTCCCAGTCTTAAGTTAGATTATAAAGCATATGAAGCTACAACAGGCCTAGCCAGCAGGTAACGGAAAATATATGATTTGAATAGAAATTGGGCCCAGACAACAGTCTGGAAACAGTAGTGAATGTAACAAAAGTTATACAAACATATATTATTGATAATAATTTTGGGAAAGTGGGAGGTGAAGCTGGATCCATTAAAACCACTTACCTTAGTACGTCCTTAGAGTGAATAAACCTCGATATTTTTAATAATTCCTCATCCGGACTTTAATAGACCGTTATTACCCGCCTCGGTGGCGTAGTTGGCTAACGCGATAGTCGTGTTGAGCTCGACCGCCGAGGACGGGGAGATCGATGTTCGAATCTCGGTTGGGTGAACTGGGGGTGGTTTTTCCCTAAATAGTTTTCCACTCTCCCTCCACGCAAATGCGGGTTCACTTCCTCTAAATTCAACCCTCCCAATTCCCAATCCATTAGCGTAATTAGTACTTAAGCGTATAACTCGAACGGGTAGTAAGACGCGGTGCTAAATAATAATAATAATAATAATAATAATAATAATAATAATAATAATAATAATAATAGACCGTTATTAATGGCACATACCGCACCTTTAATGAAGTCAAATTAGCACTCTCACATGAGTCTAGAGCTGTTTTAAGTTTCTAGACTCTAATTGTATCCATCCGCAATGACGGAAAGATCCGACCTTTAAACTAGGTTGGTCGTGTTGTGCAAGGTTAGCAACTGATAATTATCCTATCTTTACTGTATATACCCCTCCTCTCCCATACATTAGAATAAGTTACAACCATCCCATCTCAATTAATCACTCCTTCCCTACCCACTCAAACGGTTGCATGGTATATATGCCCTTAGGCATCACTCTCGCAATAGACTAGACTGCCAACGAAGTTGACTCTGTTGGCTTTTATTAAGGGTTTTTCAATACTCTCTCCGTACAAATGAGAGTAAACTTCCTCTAAATGTAATCATACTCATCCCTAATATATTAGCGTAGTTATAAAATATGCGTACAACTCCTTCCCTTTACCTTTCTTCACATAAAAGGGAAAATTACTAATCGATTTCTCAGAGATTTATACCTAAAGTGTAACTATTCAAAGTTTTGACCATATTTTGGTATGAAATTAAAATTTTCTTGTGGATTCTTTGTTATAGATTGGCATATAAGACTGTTGTTACAAAGTACCGGTATTCCAGGTATTTTAATACCTATTCTGAAGGGTTTGAAATATTATTGCATGTTTCACTGTTCTTCTCATCTATATCAATATTTACGGTTATGTGATAAATTTTAGAGGAAATTTACTTGGATTTTTGTGGAGGGAGAGTGTAAAATCATTTAGTTTAAAACCTCCAAATATTCAATTGGAATTCGAATTCCCATATTTTATTCCCCTCAAAATATCTAAATATATGTGTATGACGAGTATAAAAAAACCAAAACACACACACACATACACACACCAGTGCAAGTGTTTGTAAAAGTGCTAACTATAATTAAAACATTATAATTTCAATCATTACTATATAAATTAAAACTATTATGAAAATCAAGTTTAAAAAAAATATAATATTTTTATCGATTATAACTTATTATTTTAATCACTCGTATCATACTATTTCAATTGAAATTAAAGACCAGTTTTAAACTAAACTAATTTATTATGTTGATAGTTTATTATGACCAGCTAACAATTTATTTTTATTAAATTGGATATGAAAATGAAGAGGCTTATTAAAAGTGACATTTTGCACATTTTATCAGTTGGTGTAAACATTATCTGCTAGCCTTGCAACATTCATTAATAACTAAGGTAGCTTCCAAAACTCTGCTACTATGATTAAATTGTGCTAGTGAATATTTTCACGAGATTATTTTTGATTGCATTTTATATCATATATTAAAAGAAAATTAGCTTTAGTGTAAAATGTTACTTTGAAGAATAGTTTTAAATATTGAAATGTAAAAAGTTAAATAAAAAACAATTTCACCACATCTTACTACTCGTCTGGACTACAAATTTTAACCATATTTATAAAATAGATATTAATAAGGTAAAACTTAGAAAATGTACCCGAATTCTCTTAGAGGCATAGGGAAAAACTTAGCTTGAAAAATCTAGAAAATAAACATTCTAACACCATCACCGACAAACTAAGCTAAATGGAACCAACAGGGTGGTTTTTCATTTATTTAATCTCCGTCCCAATAGCTTGTCTTAGATATTAAAAAATTGGTATGAATAGTAGTAGGAAGTATAATAAATATAACTTTCACAGCTAGATAAATAACTAAACGTAGGCCTACTCGGAAATTTATGGCCTCCAGAAAGTAAGCCCGCCATTTGACCCTATTCTGAGAAACCTCCATCAAATCCCTAACCTCACACCCAACCTCTTTCAAATCAATCTTCACATTATCCTCCAAAGGGACCTTGTATCTTCAACTTTTGATCCAAATATATGTATCAGTACTTTGTTCTCAAAAACTCTCAATTCATTCTCTTTGTGTAGAGTGAGAGACCACTTTTCATATAGGTAAAGGACAACGGGTAGGATCAGAGCTTTGTAGCTTTCATCGTTTTTATATATATATGTATATACATATTTATGTTTCGCTATTTTATTCATAAAACTAAGCTGTACTATACTTATAATAATAATTCATACCATTTGAGAAACATTATAATATTTTTTTAACTATACTTAATACAACACAATAATTATCAAAGAAGTCTTAACGTGTTATTATCGTTAGCACAGTCTTATTAGTAGTTCTGTGAACAGTAGACTTCGCTCCCTCCGTGTTATTATCGTTAATAAAGTCTTACTAGTAGTCCTGTGAACAGTAGACCTCGCTCCCTCCGTGTTATTATCGTTACTACAGTCTTTAGATTTATCTTTGGATTGAAAGTTAAAATAGTTCCTATTTTATACATACATCAACTCTTGTGATATGCAGCTATCAATTTTTAGAGATAATATCAATAGCTATAAAATAACAATAAAAATATCATAGTAAAATATCATTAATATTGACAGTTAGAAAAATAATATTTTTAATTTCTCAAAGCTACTACAAGTTTCTGTTCATAATCAAGTCAAGGTATATAAGTACTACTGAATTATGATACCTATTAACTTATTACTGAACCCTCTTCAGTGAGAGGGTGGTTTTGCAAAATGGGTTTTCATCCTCTTTCCACGAAAATGTGGGTACACTTCATTTAAATATAAACTTCCTAATCCCTAAAACCATCAGCGTAATTAGTACATACGCGTATAACCCGATTAATTAGTAAGATGCGGTGCTAAAATACTTATTTCTGAAGAAATTATCAATTCTTATTGTCAAAATATTAATTACTTAACGAATTAAATGTGTTCATCTTAACCACACATTGGCTAATTTACTCACCACCATTAAAAAAAATGGCATGTTAAAATAATTTCATAGAACAGTGAAATGTTCTGAGATAAAATAAACACTTGAAGTTGTAAAGTTCATTTTTACTAACAGGTATTTACCAATCAAAAGCTTTCAAATATCAACTTGAGGTCTACAGTCCTACTCCCCTAAAATTCTCATTCCAACCGACACGAACAGGTTTCATAAAGGACAGCACCAAGCAAAGTGATTGTTAGATTCCCAAGTCACCCAGCCGCCCATCCCAGGAATGCCAGCTCTTTAGACGGCGAGTGACCAATTCATTTCCGCCTGGTATTCCTGAAATGATCAAGTATAATTTTCACGTGGGTGGCCAAAGATTAATTATTCGAAATGAACAGATTATGTCATTATCTAATTTAGAGTGTCTGTTCGTTACAATTACCATGTTTACTTAAATCTAATTACACAATATTGTAAATATAATCGTATTTATTGTATTAAAAATGTTTTTATTTATGTTGTAAACAGCAATTAAAATATTATTTTGATGTGTGTTTATAATGTTTAATTTAGTGATAGTCAAATTAAATAAATATGTTATTTATAGATACAATTTATATTAAAAGTATAATTTAAATTGATGTAATAGGCAATTTTTTATATTTTCTGGCTATTTATTGTGTAACAAACATGTGCATTTTTGTACAAACATTTATCTCATAGCATTATTGCTTTATCGAAGGATTATTGAGGAATATACACAATATATCTGCACCGTGATTACTAAAATTCATGTTAAAATAAAATTTAGCTATCCATAATGAGATGTATTTTAAAATTTATTTATACTATAATTAATTATTTAAAACCCATACATTAAAGGGAATTCATATAAACATTTTTTAATGTCTATTAGAAAAGTTTGTATATACGTAAAAAAAGGAGTTAGTTATGACTTTGATAATGGAGGGTCATAGCTAGGAAATAAAAATACAGTGAAAATCATAGTTGAAAGTAAAATACTAATGCACCTTTCTAGAATTCTGATCCCAAACTTATTAATCGAGACTAAGTTCAATTTTAGTCTAGATTGAGTTTGTAAATATGAACAAGTGTCCTAAGCAATATTTTTTGACACTTAATTTTTATTTAAAAACATTAGTTAACAATTTATTTAAAATATCTTTAAGATGATAAGTTTTTTCTTTAAAACGTGATTGTAAGCTAAAATGGTCTTCATCTGGTTTTAAAATATAATAATGGTATAAAGTAACACTTCAATTCAAGTTCAAAATACTTAATTCTAACCATTCCAATTATTAGTTTTTTATTTTAATAAATCAATCTTTTTTTTTATAAATACAATATATGAAATGTTTGCTTAAAATAGTTTTTTAAATTTCATCCAAGCTTTTAATTTTTATAAAAAGAAGATTTCCTTAGGCTTATTTAGTACATTTAATTACATTGATAGCTATGGCCTACTTTCTTGAGTGATCCTGTAGAATTTGGAGACAAGTTGTGAAAGTATATTCATTCTTTTATTAACTTCATAATATTAACTCTTTCACAAAGATAGTGTGATATGAAAAAAATATATATATATTATTTCATAAGAACCAAGTGAGTACCGATAAAAGAAGTAATACATTTATAATGGCGATACAATGCACTATCATAGTAGAATGACACATTATGTTGGGATATACAAAAACGCAAGTTAAGGCTACTGTTTTTGCAGATTTTAAAGCATACCTTTTTGTGGCTAGAACAAATCATCTTATGATTCAGCTGATACCTTTAATATAATTTTCTTCTAACTGTAACATAAACAACTCATTTATATTTTCCATAACCTAATGCATTTTATGAAAAATAATTTAAATAATGAAGAGAAAAAGCCCTGATAATATTTTATGATTCCCACGACAATTATTCAATAACTTTTGACTCTCCTATATTTTTCAATTAAACGAATCGTATCTCCTGAAGCAGTAGTTTATTATCTGTGAACAAAAAATGTGTTTTACAAAAATCTCAACCCCTTCCATCCGTCTTTAACATTTATATCTGTACTAATTTGTTTTTATTTTGACAATGCCATTAAAGATATACTGTACCTGACTAATTTTTATTTGTAATTTGACTGACATTTACAATTTTGCAGTAACTGACAAATTTGTTTCTATTATTGTTCTGACCTCAACAAAAATAATTGTATTTTAACTGTCTACTTTGATTATATTTCGACTAATACAAAATTTTAAACTCTCACTTTTTACTTCGATGGTATACAGTATTATCATTTTAATACCGCGTCTTACTAACCGTTTGGGCTATACACTTAAACACTAATCACGCCAATGGTTTTAGGGATTAGTAAGGCTATATTTAGAGGAAGTGAACCTGGATTTGTGTGGAATGAGAGTGTAAAACAATTTTGGAAAAACCACCCTCAGTACACCCAACTGAGATTCGAGTATCGATCTCCCGGTCATAGGCAGTCTAGCCTATTGAGAGCCTAGCGCGTTAGACCACTCGGCCACCGAAGAGGGTGGTAGTCAATATTCATTTCCTGAAGTTTATATCAGCAAAACGCTTATAAGCTAGCTTTACAAAGAACAGTAATAAAACCTACAAATGTACCTCTAGCACATGTTTACTAATTATGTAACTTGCTAACATGATTAACCATAGGAGGCCAGTGGCGTGCTGTTTTGTGTCACCAGGATAATAAGAGCATGTCATACTTTACCTATGATATGTTCTAGTCCACTCAGTCCACACTTTACCAATCACAAAGAGCATTTTTTATACACACTCAGCAGTAGATTAGGTTTTTACTGAGTGGTGATAACTTATCACAGCCACAATCTAAGTTATCTTTGTTTACACTGGAAGCACTTCACGCCATGCTATTGCCATAAATTGTAAAAATAGTAAATATATTCACTAACAACACATGATATAGAATCAAACACTCCCTTTAAGTTTGATCATGACTACTTTAGTTATAAGAAGGGATGAATTAGCTAAAGAAAATTATAGAAATTTCATTCATTTATAATACCGTTCGTGAGTTTAAATATTTAGAAACAATTTTAATCAACATTAGAATAGAAATTTGGAAAAGAACAGTCGATAAGTTCGTGCTATTACTCGGTCAGTAAGTAAGTTGTTGACATCTCGCATTCTTTCAAGGAATGTTAAACTCAGAATACACGAAACAAAAAATTAATATAGTACTGGTTGTTCTTTAAGGGTGTGAAACGTGGTTTCTTAATATTATACGACGAAAACAAATTTAGAATGTTCAAAAACAAAGTGTTTAGGAAGATATTTGGTACAAATGGGGATGAGGATACTGGGGAGTGTAAAAGGCTACATAATGGTAAGTTAAATACCCTGTTCCCATCACAAGTTATTTAGAGAATAATAAACTCTTATAAACTATGGCGGGCAGGACATACAGTGCAAATGGGAGAATCTAGAATGGTGTCCAGGGTATTGACTGGAAAACCCAATGGGAAGAGCCCGTTGGGAGGACCTAGATGCATATGAGAGAATAACATTATAATGTACCTAAAAAAGGTAAGATGTAATCAGGGGGAATGGATAGAACTAGCTCAAGATAGGGATATATATAACATAGGTGCGGCAATGAACATTCAAGCTCCTAGTGTCATAAAGTAAGCAAGTTTAGTACTGGAAGAGAAATATTGATAACGTATTGTATCGTTAACAGTATATATATATATATATATATATATATATATATATATGTATCGAAAGACTAAGCAAAGAGCTCTATTAATAATAATGTTTATTTAAAAAAAATTTTTTTTATCTAGATCCTTAGAATTGTTTTGCTTATATAGTAGAAATATACATATGTTTGATATTATGATAGAAATGCTCCAATATCCTACATTATATTACTAAAAATATTACTGATTTAATCACAATATTATAGCTAAGCTAGGCGCTAGCTATATTCAAAGCAATAATTATTGTGCAGAAGCATGGACTTTTATTCATAATATTAGAGTTTGGGTTTAAACATTTTACATTGCTAAGACAGATAACTAAATTATATACTAATATATTTATTAGATACCAAACTTCAGTGATCGAATGTTTTGGTGCCTCACTCGGGTAATATATTAGACTGCCAATAACGGGGTGGGGGGAATCAGGATCCAATTCCAATCGGGTGTAACAAGGGTGTTTTACCCCAAATAGTTTCTCATTATCCATCCACGTAAATCTGTGTACGCTTCTTCTAGTTTCAACCTTTCTTCATGCCTAATTCATAAAATAACTGATGAAAATGCATGTATTCTTAACGGTGATGAAAATAAAAAGTGAAAGTACCAAGTAAAAAATTATTGATATCGACAGGAATATTGATAGCTTTTTCAAATCCCTAGCTATAGGGTTGATCGAGAATATTGCGTATTATTTATGTATTCATCTTTTCAAATTTACTAACGTTCACACAGATTTTAAATTTTATTTCATTTGTATGTTTTAATGCGAACATTTTACAACATGGAATTCCCCTAGTTTAGTCTAATCTTGTTAAAACATTACCTTTATTATTTTTAATCACCTTTTTGGTGACCATTTGGCTAATCACACACAGGAGAGCGTTGATAATTCAGACTAATTGGGGATCGATCCAGTCCGGATTATCAATTTATCCCGATTTTCGAAAATACAGTACCTACGTTTCAACAAAACCCTGAACCACTTCGGTGGCCACATGGTCTAACGCACTACTAACACAGTAGACTAGA
The DNA here is from genome assembly GCA_902151455.1 of Timema bartmani. Lineage (NCBI taxonomy): Eukaryota > Metazoa > Arthropoda > Insecta > Phasmatodea > Timematidae > Timema > Timema bartmani. Next base: position 348,802 of record CABFWB010000113.1, on the reverse strand, counting down.
TTGCAGATAATGGGGAGCTCAAGGTTCGAATCTCTGTAGGGTAAACTGAGGAGATTTTTTTCTAAAATGGTTTTTCAATCCCCCTCCACGAAAATACAACGACACTTCCTATGTATATGGCCTTTTAAATCCCTAAAATCAATAGGGTAATTAGTACATTAGCGTACAACCCGAACGGGTAGTAAGACGCGGTGCTAAAAAGACCTAGATCTGATAAACCTAGTTACACTACAAGTACAAACACTGAAATACAGTTATTATCTATCAATAGCATAACCTATATATTGTACTGGACTATTTAGGTATAACATTAAAAAAATAATGGTGTATTTCACCACACATACTCTCCTTCTTTTGTCTTAAAATATGCATTTACTAAAAACGTGCAATATTTGTGAAACGTAAAAGTAGGTATATACATTATTGTAGAAACACAACACAAAATATCATATGTGAAATTATATCCACCGTTACTTATTCTATGGAATTAAGAACTAGGAACACTGTTGTTACAAAATAATTGAGAAAAGAGTAACATCGTTGTCCACCAAAGAACATAAGAATCAAATTCATTTTCAAAGACCTGAATTAAAAAGTATATATATATATTTGCTAGTAGCTCAAAAATTATTGATTTTATAAAAATATATTTCAAATAAAAGATTTTTATCTTTAATAGTACTACAACTTTATGGTGTGATAAGATATTTCGTATCTAAAATAGTTGCTGAGAAATGTTGAAAATTGGAAAATTTCCCACATGTAAAATACCCTCAAAGTAATGTTAGTGAAAAAATGGGAATTGCAATCTTGTTAAAATTATAAATAGTGTATAGATGTAAAATTTAATCAAAATATGTATAATGAATTTCGGGAAAATTGATTTTATCTTATTTCACTCTTCAGTAAACTACCCTTGAATTAAGGTTTAGATATCTAATTCCAAAAATCCTTTGGGTGGACATTATACAAAGCTCAGATACTAAGTTTGAGCTCAATTGGTTGGATAGTTTTGGTTCTAGTCTGAGGGACAGACAGACAGATGGACTGACAGAAAAACCACACTGAAAAAACAAATTTTTCTGTTTCAGGGGGTGATGAAACATCAACATTTTTTAAAATCTTAAGTTAAATTTTTCTGACGATTACAATATTTTATCTCAGAGGTGTCAAGAGAAAATAAAAATTAATATTAGCTTTCTTCTAAATAAGAAATCAATGGGAAGTTAACAAAGTTATTTTAGAAGAGATCTGTGAATATATTTGTACTTGTGTCTAAAAGTCAACTTTGACCTTAAATATGAATTTAGAATCCAGCTATGAATTTGTTTTGTGGACACAAATCTAACCACCCTTTGAAGGTCCCAGAAACTTTTACTAATATGACCATTTATCTAAACACAGGGGGAGGAAGCAGAAATTTATTGGACTATACCAGTTATTATTGAAGAGAAGATGGAATTTAATTTAAGAAGGGGATACACTCAGCTACTTACCAAGTTTTAGTTTTCAAGATCAGACCAAAGCATGATATTGTGACACTATTTTCCAATTTTATAGGAAGAAGCTTATCTGACAACTAGAAACAATTCTAGTTTTATTTCATGTATTAATAAAAGTGATCTGCAGCTGTGACTTTTGTAGATAACATAAAAATACGTACAATAATATATATGTTTATATCTACAGAATATTAGTGAAATGTTATACATTTTGTCTGTAAAAAGCTCGTATTTCGTAAAAGACTCTACCAATGAAAATTGGACTGTGGCTATGTAGGTTGTTATGAAATAATAAAGCTAGTTTACTTCAGTTCCTTAGTTGAGAAAAAATCGGTCTCACATTTCCATATTTCCTTCATCGATATAAGCCATAACAAGTTGAAGCCTCTTGTAATGTTTGCCATCATCGTTTCAGAAATATAGAAAAGATAAAAAAACAAATTCATATCTCTTAGATTATATATTTTTCCAATAACTAGTAGTTATATTTGTAAACATTGCTTCCTTTATTTAAATAAAATGCTAAGTAGATCATGCTAAGAAATATGTCATATCTTATCATTACTACAGTCTGAAAATCTATATTTGTTATTCAAGTCTCTCGTAATTTATCCTTAAATTTGAAGTTGATATATTTTCTTTGTAATAAAACAGAAAACAATTTTTTTCTTTAGCACCGTGTCTTACTACCCGTTAGGGATTATAGGCCTTTACGCTGTACTAATTACAATAATGTGTTAGGTATTAGGGAGGTATACTTTTTGAGGAGGTGCAACCACATTTGCTTGAGGGGAGAGTGAAAAACAATCTAAGAAAATCACCCTCAGTGCGCTCGACCAGGATCAAACCCCGATCTCCCATTCTTTGGAATTATAGTCAAACACGAGAGTAACGCGTTAGACCATGCGGTCACCGAAGCTTGTAACAAATTATTAATATATTGAATAATACAATATATTCATGGAAAATAGTCGTTGTTCACGTGATCGTCAATACTTGTTTAAAAAAAACACACACATACATAGGTTGCTTGACATAATCTTTGCCAAATTTTGTTAAAATAGATCCACACATTCGGCAGTAATCGAGGAAAATTTAGACAGTCAGAGGGATGGACAAAATGCTAAACGTTTGACTTAAAACAATACCATTGTTTCTCTTGGTATAATATCATGTTTGAAATTATTATCTATTTTATCATATACATACTTATATCTATCATTTATATCCTATAATTCATATAACACTAACGAAATGTAAGACAGATAATTTGAGGGTTGAAGAATCCGGTATACAAGTTATTCCCGGGTTAAACGGCTCAACTTTGAGAAGTGGTAGGGGATCAAAAAACTAACTCAAAATGTATTTTGGAGATTTGCAAGTTGTCGCTATATTTTCGTCAAACAGCAAAAATTAAAAAAGGTAGGTATTAAATAACATATTTTATTTATTTTGTTCAAATTGACGGCTTCCAGCCCGGAGACAAGCATTGCACCTATAAATGACATCACGAGTGGCAAACTGTTTCTTCGCCCGCTTGCTTTGTCGTAATGATTGAAGGTCATTAAGGCACGTTATACACTTTTTGCTTGAGAGTTTCCCATACAAAAAATATAATGACGTTAAATCAGGTGAACGCAGAGTCCAAGCCACAGGTCCAGCACGACCGATCCATCTTACAGGAAAATTAATATTAAACCATAGCCGAGGACCTATGCCAAAAACGTGTTTTTATCTATTTTTCTGCTGTTTGCGCAAAAAGGAAGCTAAAAGAGCAAATCTTCAAACAATATTTTGAGCTAGTTTTTTGATTCACTATCACTTCCAAAGTTTAGCGTTTTAACCCGGGAACACTCTGTATAATAGTGATGTATTGAAACAGCTTTCATACTGTAAGTAAAATACTATTTGTATATTATAGGTTTTTTGGAAATATCCTCGATGCTGGTTTTATTTTTTAGCTTACAATATCCATTGAATGTTTATTTTGACTACATATACATCACAAAGTTAGATATATTAACTTTAATAGAGTCCAAATTCGTGTCCAAAACATTAAATTAGAATAATATGTACTAAAGGCATCATGAAGATATAATTTCTCATGAAGAACCTAATAAACCATCACGGTTGATAGTATTATAATCTTTTTATTGCTTACAATCAACGAAAACGATAGTTGTGCTAGGTGTGTTACGCAACAGGATTAGGAAGAAAGATATTCGGGAAAGAGACAGAATAAAGAGAGTACATGAGAGAGTAGAGGAAGAAAGGCTGAGAGGATATGGTCACATAATGAGAATGAAGAACCAAAGATAATTATGGAGAGGAAGTATGTAGGGAAAAGATCACAAGGGAGACCAAGAAAAAGAGGAGAGGTCCGGATAGCAGAAAGTGTGCAAGTGAGAGGAGGAGAATTAAAGCGATTAAAGGAGGATGAATGGTGAAACGATAGGGGAAGATAAATGCATTTTACTAAACTGACCCAGCTACAGGCTGGAAAAAGTTAAGATTATATTTTGAATATCTTAAATATCTATTTAACGAATAACGTACTCAATTAACTGGTCAATCGACTGGTAAGAATCATTATAATTATGCACCAACATTAATTTTGTGTCTTGGAAAGTATTTCTTTTTTGGCAATAGCTTGGTTCTATTGAGTTAGTGAATTGGGTTGGGAAAACGTCCATATTACTTATACTAACCCTAGTCAACCTTGGTGGTCTTGAGATAACGTACTCACCTCAAGACCCAATGACCTTGGGTTCAAATCCAAATCTAAAACTAAACAATACTACACATCTAAAATATTTGAAGATACAATGTTAATATTTTGTTTACATTCAAATCAGAGCATTTGAAATGAATGAGAAATATAAGTCTTAATATAATATGGCCCTATCACTAAAGTACGTGGTGCTATGGTAGCCAGCCAGCCTTGCATACTTTTATCAATTAAGTTATAGTAAATAATAATTATGATGCTAATAAATAATAATGCAAACATTTTTTGTGTGCGAACCGAATGGATACTTTGTTTACTCCTAAAGTCGAATGGAAGGAAATGTGTTATTTGCAATTTTTATAGCAAAAAATAAATTGGATCAAGATAAATAAAATATTAATTCTTCTTTAGAAAAGTTTATTTAGATTCTGTCTCAACAGTTAATGAATGTTGGTAATGGTTATACATGCATTTGAATGGAAACTTATTAAATGAAGAGAAGAGATCCAGTTTAAATTTCTCAATGTGTATTATAAATATTTGAGAGCTGCTGAGCACACAGTGTGTAAAGAATTAAACGAAACTTTTTCTCTGGGGGAATATTTTATTTATTCTAGCTAAAAGGAGTTTTTCTACCAAAAAAAAAAAATTACCCTACTAAAACAATAGCGATATAATCCACGCATATTAAAGTTGTCAGGATTATCTTCTAAAATGTATTAAATAGGCAAGTTATTATATTTGTTAGTTATCGTTTATATTCACATAAAAATGACACCTCGATATGGGAATCGATCCTGGGACCTTTAGCTTAGTACGAGACTTCTCTAACTACTTAAATATCCAGGACTCATCCCATAAGGTTCAACTAGGTGCATTATACTATTTTAGATAAGACTACTTTATTTAAGGGTAAACTAAGTGTAAACCGCAGGCTAATAATATAATTTATATTATGAACATTGAAAAATGACACCTGGACACGGGAATTTAACCTGTGTCGAGGTGTCATTTTTCAATTTTCAGAATATGAGATCTAGATGATGCTAAATCAATACTAAAACAAATATAATAGCTTTGGCTATTTGATTCTTACTAACATAGCTTATACTAGTTATACTTTAACTATTCCTAAGCCATTAAAGTGGGAATGTAGGAAAGGCTAGAAAAGGTAGGTGTATTTGTAGTTTTTATAGCAAAACATTTTTTGAACCAAATAAACTAAATATCACTTCAGTACAAACATAGACATTAATTTTCTTCGGATAATTATATCAACATTATATAAATATCTATCATGAGCTTAGCGGCGTTAGACGATAAACTCTTTAAATGAAGCGAAAAAGTAATTAAATTCCAGGACACCCTTGACAAATATTCAAGGACTTTTGAGTTCACCACGTGAATAAAATTAAATTATATTTCGATTGGAGAATTATATGATTGTTTTGGACCAAATAAATGTTTTGCTATAATAACCACAAATACACTTACCTTTCCTCGCGTCCCCTACACCCCAACCCCCTTAAAGTGTAAGCGTAGGCAGTCTCTCCTTACTAAAAGTTCGTCTTAAGAAAATGTTTCATAAAAGTAAACTTGAAATAAAAGTTTAACTCTTATAGGATCCATACAAAAGAAAGTACTACTTTACAGGTAAACTTCATAAAACAAGTGTATAGGGAAGTTTCGCTCAAGTTACACATACTCTGAAGAATATATGGAGCACTTGAAGAAGGTCCCCAAGAGAGAAAACGTATGTAAATTTGTCAATGAAATATGTATGATGAAGCTGAAAGACGACTCACACGATATTCACTCACGAGGGATAAAATGAATAAAGCACATCTTTATCAAAACTGGTGAAGTTAGCTTTTTGCACCCACGCTGATCTCCGAACTTAAAGACTAGGATAGATATCCAGAATAGTTGCAGTGGGGGTGGTTCCCACCCCCAAACCTAAGTGTGTTTCAATGCACTCTATATGCAAATTAAGTTTAGTTTCCTTAAAATTCAATCCCCTCATCTGGTGCTCTTATATAATTAGTTAAGATGAATACAGTATGAACCGGAACTAAGACGCGTAGCGCTCAGGAATAATAAAAATAATATTAAATAATATTTACTAAACGATACGAACTAAAGAATCTGACAAAAAGATATTTGATGGATTATCTTCTTAAGGATTCAAAGATTAAAGGTAAGATATTTTGAGGTTTAAGTCGAGATATGTAGGCCTAATGTATATTTAAAAAAAAAAAGACCACAGCCTTAAGTAAAATAGTTATATTTAAAAAATAAGACTAATCCTTTAAATTCAAGGATTAATATTCCATTTCATTTTAATGTTATCTGTTTATTTTGAATACATATTTTAATTAAAATATTAACTAATAATTTTATTTATTTAAAATACATATACAATATTACCATGAAATAATAGTTACTAACTAAATACAAATATAGTTTAATTCACTTAAATTTTGACTACTAAAGCTAAAGAACACTCATGATTCTTCGTAGTTTTAGGGCTAGTCACTAAAAAGTCATAAATAAGAACAGATTTTAATTTATTTAATATTCTTTTAATTTTCATTCAATTAGATTAGATTCTTTTCCAATAAAAATTGAAAAATAAAACTGCTGTTTACTCTATTTGCACATCCCTAGTTCGAATTATCTTAATACGCTGAGACAAAGGTTGAGTATTTTCTCACAAAACGCCACTTGACAGAGTGGATAACTCTGGCCTTATAAACATTAAGCTATTACATTTTAGTGACTTCAAACTCGATCCAACAATAGTTATTATTCAAGTTAGTTATCTCTATAACACGGGTTCTGCCATTTTCACGCGTCAGAAATCTATCGTCCTAAAACCTTAAGCTATTCCTTTCGGCAATAATAATTGCCAGATTTTACCAAACCTAGTTTCATATTTAGTAAAATCTTGAGATCTTAAAAACATTCAAAGGGGAAATTGCTATTTAATAAAACGACAATCACTTTAGAAAAAAATTGGCACAAACTAATTTGGAGTTTCTTTATTTTTAAAATAAAAATCTCTTACTTCGAGGATTATTAAGTTTAGACATTTTTATGGGCTAAGCCACAATTTATATATAATTTACGTTGGTATGTGATTGTATGTAAGATATTGAAACGTGGCTTCTAATCTAATAAAAAATATGTTGATATTGTTGAATTAGAAAATGTTTACACTACGCTGGATATAATCGCTGAGGGAACCGCATGCTACTGCTAGGAAACATCGTTGTCATTCTCTCGTTTTCACGTGGTCAATCTCCCTTTAAATAAATGACACATTTCGCAACGCTGGTTAGTCGAGGTTGCCAGTAGCTCCTTCTTGCACCAGCACACCACATTCAGTTGTAACTGAGAGCAAGGAGATTTGGCAACAGTTAACTGAGAAGGAGCGAAGATAAAGCGTTTCTCCATAGGTATATAGTGGTCTCAGCAAATAAATCGGGTATGGGTACAATAAGTATTGTCTTAATGTTCATTGATCAGTTGTGATTGTTATGAAACATATATAACAGAGCACTCTTGCTTAGTTGAAATATTACAAAATATCAAATAGGAAAAATATGAAACTAAACAAAGTAGAGCTATCAACACATACGATAAAGTGTGACTACTACATTTATGAATAATTTTTATATGCCAAAGTAACTTTCATCCCATTGTAAGTGATTATAAGCACGAGACAAATAACCAAACAAAACTATAGTGATTTAATTTTTGATTTAACATTGATAATTTTTCTTTGGATTTAAGTTTTATTCCTTCGGATTTAAATTTGATATTTACACTTTCTTGTGACCATTGGGGTAGAGAAAGTGTGATGATAGTCAAAGAAATCCATATCGAGGTTTTGTTGGACCCATTTAAACCGAAAAAGTTGGTATTTGCGATGCCGTATGCTCATGTGTCTGTACCTCGTACTAGAGCCAAAACCATTTTACCAATAGAGTTAAAACTTTCATAAGATTGTACTGATACATTTTGAAATCCGATATATAGCCATAAAACTAAGGTTAGTTTACTAAAATGAAAAAGAGAAAAATTCATTTTATAAAAATTCGCTCTAATTATTTTGATTAAAATTCATTTATATACATTGTTTAACACTATACAACAAAATGACTCATCTCATTTTTCCGGAAAAATGAATTAGAGGGTACTTTACACAAGTGGAGCGAGAAAGTCTTTGCGATGCACCGTAACATTTATTTCATGTGATCCAATTTTAAAAAAACAAATAAATACTAAAGATATAATATATGATTGTAGAAGATTTATCTTTTCTACCCGCTTCGGTGGCCGCGTGGTCTAACGCGCTAACATAGCAGTAGATTAGACTGCCGATAACGGGATTATCTAGGTTTGAATCCCGGTCGGTGCACTGGGCGTGGTTATTCTATAAAAGAGTTGTCCACTTCCTATACATATAATCTTCCTAATACCTAAAACCATTAGAGTTAATAGTAGATAAGCGTATAATCCAAACGGATAATAAAACACGGTGCTACAAAAAATTAAAAAAATCTCAAGTGGCAAGAAGTACGGACGAAAGACATAGCCTCAGGTAATCTTCAATATGAGCACCAAGCTTCATCTTTCCATATTTCTTGGGTTTGGAATTCTAGTGACTATACACAAACACAAAAAACAAAAATTTGTTTTTATTTTGATTATGATTATGATGAAAATATGTCCTATCTGATATTAAGATTTCAATGGTTATTTTTAAAGATTCTAGATATTTATTCTTTCAGAAAATATGTTAAAAATATAAAAAAAATTCTAAAAACTCTAGTGTATATAAATTTGGAAAACTTAATTTTAGAAAAAATATTCATTTTATCTAAAATCTAACTTTAGTCTACCTCATAAAAATCCACAAGATGCCTACACCTATATTAACTTTTAATAAAATGTGCGGGCACGTAGTACTAGACTTGTCTCGTACTATCTGGTTTTAGATTGACAGAGAGATCAGGGTTAATATCCCTGCTGAGGGTATTTAGGGCAATTTTTCTTAAAATATTTTCCAATCTTACTCCGTGAAATACAGGTAGATCTACATCCCTCTAAAACCGCTTTCTTACACATCCTTATATAGTTAAACTAACTATTAGGATACCACGGAGAGGTTTACTATTAGAAAATAGTAAAATAAAATCTGGCCAAAATTATTGGTAACGTTTTACTATTTTATTAATATTATTTTATAGATATTGATAATAACTATCAAAATTGACTTCTGTATATTACATACCTGAGTGAATCAAGATATAGTAACTTTTCCAGATTTCCGATTAGGACCTTCCAGTAAAAAATATAAATGGTGTCATTGTAACATTTTATTCGTTCCTACACCGATAAGGATAATCCAAGAACCTACGATAATTACAGTAGTATGACCTAGATTATGATGGAAGCCGTGCTACAGGACCTGGTGTTGACTTGTGTTAAACAAAATGTGATATATACATATATAGCTAACCTTCATCCTGTAAACTGAGAGTTTGTTTATTCCTGGTATAGTCAGTTGACGGTGAAAGTGAGACTAGGAAAATGGACGCCATGGGAATGAAGTTTGTGAGGATCATGTTAGCTGTCACGAGGAGAAACAATATTAGGAATTAAGTTATCCAGGAAAGAGTGGAGGTACAGGGATAACATGATATAGTAGAGGAAGCAAGACAGAGATTGTGTGGTCATGTAATGAGGATGGAGAATGAGAGGATGCCAAAGAAAATGATGGAAATGAAGTATGTAGGGAAGAAACTGCGAAGGAGGCCAAGAAATAGATGGGAGGATCAGATCAGACAGGGTCAAAGTGAGAAGAGAAGAATGGAAGAAATTAAAGGAGGAAGCGATATGGAAGAAGAGAGGAAGTTGGAGGCATTTTACTAAATTGACCCGGCCACGGTGACATACTTTTTTGTATAGCCTTCCAATATAAAAATATGTAGGACAACGCTGGGTGGGGAAACTTTTATGTGAGAGATTGGTGTATTGGGCAACAAAAACTTGACTAGAAGGAATTGAAGCCAAACAAGTGGATTGGGCAACATTGATTCACCTAGAAGGAATTGTATACAAGTGAACTTGAAACCGTCAACTCAACTGGTAGATTGGGTACTTCAGAGCAGGTAGTATTAAATAGTAGAATATTAATTGGAAATGAATTCAATAAATCATCAGAAGACTTCAGTTCAGTATAATTCATCCAGCTGAAAATTAGCTTTTCACTAAAAAAAAAATATTTGAGGTATTTAACGTGACCTTTCTAAGCCGACTGATTATAACAGCACACGACTTAAAATCTAACTTAATTCTAGAACAGACACAACTTTCAGCCACTGGTCATTATTTTATCAATGTGGAAAGGGAGACATACATTTCGCCAATGCCAGGAATCTAACCCGGGACACTTAGCTCAATATACAGACACGATACTGACTGAGCAAAGGTGTTGTACTCCGAAAATTAGCTACTCCGACACTACATTCGTAGTAAAATTAGCTATTTGTTAGAGGGGATGCAAGCTTAAGTTAAGTTATATTAGGCTAGCCTGGGTAAGAGTTTATGATAGAAAAGTCTGGTAGGTCCTTTTTTTCCTACCAAAATCCAAATAAATAGTAGAATTTTGAAATGGAGAAAAGCCTTTTAGAAAATTCCTTCCGACCATAAACATGATATAGGTTATGGTAGGCTAGCATTACCCAAACTACTTTGGAAAGGAAAAATTGCAAGTAGGTTGGGGTCAAAAGAGGTAGGGCCTGCCTAGACCACCTCCTCCAAAATATGTTTTGTTATCACACGTGCATGTTTTTAATCTCCTTCCAACTGTCATAAAAAACTCAAAATTACTTTTAATTGAATATGTCAGCTAAAAGGATAGTAAAAAGTCCTGATTTTTATATTTCGAGGTGAATGTCTAATCTAGAAACAAAGTACATTTTGAAGGAGTTGTATTTAGTGAGTATATTCTAAAACTAAATTTAGTTTCAGAACTTTACTTAAAGCTATAATACAATTTTGATATGAAGATATTTTTATAAAATCTATATATTCATGATAAGCATTTATATTGTTTGAGCTATCTGCTTATTAAGATTAAAATTATATAAAATTAAATTTAGTTCCGGAGGACCAGTTTTAGTAACACTAAAACAGAGGCGGGATTTGATTAAACTGGAGTTTGTGGAGCCTACCTTTGATGGATGTCTTCGGCTGGAGATACACNATTAAAATGATATAAAATTAAATTTAGTTCCGGAGGACCAGTTTTAGTAGCACTAAAACAGAGGCGGGATTTGAACGTTGATAATTAAACTGGAGTTTGTGGAGCCTACCTTTGATGGATGTCTTCGGCTGGAGATACACAGTTGAGTCTGAGAACGATGGTCTTCTTTGTAATTACTTTGATAGAGGAGCTCCCCTAAACACTCGCATTTTATGAGTACATATTAAATATAAAATAGAAGCCAAAGAGTGACATATTATAATACAAAAGGTCGCACACTAAATGATTAACACAGAGGATGTGATTTGTTCTTCTTAGGAACGAGGGCTACAGAATATCACCGAGATGTGACCGAGAGAGGTTTTTCACGCACACACACTGTCTCTTGAGTACTACATGCCAACTGTAACAGGGTTGACTAGGGGGGAAGGAAGAGGGTGAAGGGGGTAGCGAATTCCAAGAAATATGCAGGCACGTAAAGTAGATTGAGGGGAAATAGGGGACCAGTGAACGGTACCCAACAACGAGCAGTAGTTTTAAGTAAAAATAGCGAATAATGGAATATTCAACATATATAACTATAAATATTATTTAGATATTAATATTAAGTAATAAAGGGGAAAACTACTTATTGCTGTCTTGACGTATTAAAACGTTAAAGTAATTTCAGTAGCCTCTGTAACTGTCAAAAAGTTTCTCCTTATCTGAATTTGACTGTAACTTAAAGTGTTTTCCTATTACACGGATCGCTGGTGTTTACTAAGTTTTGAGATTGTTTTTTAGAATTTATCGTTATGAGTATCTAATAATTTGATTACAGTTTCTAAACCGACTTAGAGCCCGTGATTTATTAATTCATAGTTTAAAGTGTCACGCTCGCAACAGATTAATAGGTGACGAGGAGGTCGAAGTTCAAATTACCTCCGGTTGGACTGGGGATGGTTTCTCCAATCTCTATGCACGCCAAAGCTTTCACTTTTCTTCTGAGCTACTTTCATAATCCCTAGTCCTCTGTATTAGCAAGATAACTTGACTCTACTAACAAAGCAGTATTAGTGAACACATCATTCTTATAAAACTTACCAATAATCTAGTTATTACTTTATATTTGGTATTGAATCATTTAAAAGCTGCCATTTTTAGGGTGCTAATTTTATTTGACCTAATCTAAGAAAACAAATACTTTTAGTACCACGTATTAAACAATTTGATTTATACGCTTATGTACTAATTACGCTAATGGGTAAGGGATGATTAAGGTTGAATATATAGGAAATGTACCCACATTTGCGTGGAGATAGAGTGAGAAACCGTTAAGTAAAAACCATTAATCAATAAACGCGACTGAAATTTAACCACGATCTCCCCATCACCAGTCTATTGTGAGAGTCGCACATTGGACCATGTAGCCACTGAAGGGAGTGTGAAAACAGAATTGAAGAGTTTACATTTTAATTAAACGAGAGACACATATATTTGGAGAAAGTGGTGAAAATAAAAATAAATACCGCCAAGTTATCTAACTACACTAGCACGTTGGGGATATACGCTTATGCACTATTTACACTAATGTGTTAGGAATGACAAGGACTTAATTTAAAGGAATTGTACCCACATTTGAGTAGAGGGAAAGAGGATAACCATTTAGGAAAACAACCCATAATACACCTGACCTAACATAGTCTATTGCGAGACCATGCACCCAAATAGTGGAAGGTTCTAAAGTTAATTTAGTTTGTAATTCGTATGCTTAGAGAGTCAGTTGCTTTGAAAAGTGTGTTCGTTCAACATCAACAGGTGAAATATAAAAGGTAGAACACTACAATTGGAAAGATCACTTTAAAAGTAAGAAAAAAAAAAACTAGTCACGAAATTTTTTTTTCCACACTTGCAGGTCACGTCATAGCTGTCCATCTTACTTGTCACATGTCATTTCCTGGCTGCTGAGCTCTTCCCTAGTGGACGTGACCAACTCTCTAAAAGCGACGCTGTCAAATTAAGTCGAACAATGCCGATGCTACGACAAACATCGTATGAGTGGTCTAGTCTCAGGAGTCAACAACATCCAATATCGTCGCTGAGGGGACTGCAGGTCTTATTGAGAAAAGCTTGAGCTTCGCTCTCTCTCAGTTAACTGTTGCCAAATCTCCCTGTTCTCAGTTATGTCGGGAGGTAGTGTGCTGGGGTAAGAAGGAGCTACTGGCAACCTTGACTGACGATCGTTGAGAAAGTTGTCTTGTATGTGAGAGTAGATTGACCAAATGAAAACGAGAGAATGGCAACGGGTTTTTTCGCAATAGTAACCATGCAGTTACCTCAGCAATGATATACAATGTAGTCTTAAGACGGATTCACACTGAGAGGGGTGTGTGCCTGCCGTATTGGACCGTGACCTTGGGAGAACACTATTTCATCAAAGACGACACAGTTGGAGCTCGGTCGGTGCACAACCCTCTCAGTGTGAATCAAACAACGGTCTTACAAGGTTACTCACATGGAAATGACCTGTTCGAGATAGTCTGCAGCACGACACAGCCGGCGCACGGTCGGTGCACAGCCCTCTCAGTATGAATTCAACGTTACAGTGTTTAAAATAACCAAAGGCTTTGGAACTAACTGACCCGCTTCGGTGATCGCGTGGTCTAACGCGCCACTCTCGTGTTGGACTAGACAAACGAAGATAGGGAAATCAGGGTTTGATCCCAGTTGGGTGCACTGAGGGTGGTTTTACACTCCCTTTCAACGCAACAGTGGGTGCACTTCCTCTCAATTAAACTTTATGCCTAAAACCATTAGTATAATTAATACATTTGTGTATAACCCAAACAAGTAGTAAGACGCGGGGATAAAAACTAAATAAACAACTATTAGTATTATTTTTTCCATTTCCCGCCTAAACATTTAAAGATGGCTGAAAAGGAACGTGAATTACGGCCAGTGTTTTTGCGGTTTTTAGAGCAAAAACTAGTTTTTTTCGCCAAAAGTTAATAAACCCTGTTCCAGTATGAACATAAAGTTTATTTTTCTACAGTTATCATCTCAACAATTCTTGAATATCTATCAGGAGCATAACGCCACGTCTTGATAACACTTTTTAAATGAAGATTAAAAGTTATCAAATTCCAGGACATCCTTAACAGATTTTGATGAACTTTTGAAACTACCACGTGAATAAAATAAATCTCTATGTTTCTACTAGAGCAGAATTTGATTTATACTGTCGAGAATGTGTATCTATATTAACTGAAAAATACTTCCTTTAAAGGGTGATGCCTCGGTAAGCAAGACAACTCCATGAAGACGTCCAGCTCTAACACAATATTTAAATCTACGATGCTTTATTTCTAAATAAGGTTCACGACAAAATAAAGTCGAAATATTCCAACATGGCTCTTCTTTCTTAACAACTCTCTAGTTTGAGTTTTGTTGGTAGATAAAATATGTTATCGTGTGTCATTAGCTCTTTTTCAACAATTTTTTCAACATATTTGCGTAGATATTAGACTAGGATTGATAGAAAAGAGCTCTAGATTTAGCTTTGTTTTAACAGATAGAGTAATTTTTTTTTAAAGGTTCACGACAATTTTTTTATTTTTTTTTTAGATATTTGAAAACGAACAGCAAGATTTTCTTTTTACCTTGAGATAAGATGGCTGGTAACTTTCTTTATCCTCTTTATTATTGAGATGACAAAGTGTGACTGTAAGTGAAGGGCGTAAGGGAATATAATCCTTGACCGAATAGAGAATTAGTTACAGAAAATACTCAAAATGTTGTATTTTACATCGTTTGGCCTGACAGCGATTGATACTTTCTCACTGACTGATGTGTCTTCCTTAAACTCGCGCTGTCTTCCATCTTACCTTAAGGGCGTTACAAACATAAAGACGATAGAATACACCACGAAAGAGTTTGTGCCATGATTCATAACAAACAAATGATGCCACAATAATATGTTTTGTTTGTTTTTTAAATCCACCCTCACCATTTAAGGTAAGGAAGATAAAAATTATTTGAAATGAACAATTGTTTGCATGGAGGGAGAGTTGGAAATCATCAAGGTAAGAAACCCATCATTATACCCCACAGGGATTAAAACTTTAGCCTCTTTATCACCAGTTAGCACTGCTAAATGAGCTTTACCACGTACCCATTGATTCGTGTATGCACTTAGCATTTTACTAGTATAAATATGGGAGGATCAATCTATAAATAACCATAACAGAAAACACATTTTTTTAAATACCTACCAAAGGTATGACAAAGTATTTGCATAATATAAGCCAGCAGCATCCATGAATATAGCACTCAATTTTTTTTGGCGTTTTCACGAAAAACAATAGTGGCACAATTCATGAGAATAAAATATTCCTGTGGCACAGATTCAGCACTAACTAATGGCTCAGGTCCCATAGTTTGTGCCATTATTTGTGATTCCAGCAGCACCCATACAGTACCCACATCAAAAAGGTGTTTTCATGAAAACAATAAGAGCATATATAATGAGAGTGGGATATTCTTGTGGCACAAATTCAACACTAAATATTGTTATAGGTTTCAAAATATGTGTCACTATGGTGCCGCTACGTGAAGTTATCAACACCCAAGTTGTTTTTTATGACCGCAACGTTTGCGCACCCCTTGGGATGGCCCTTGTGACGTCACTGGCGGGAAAACTAGGGTCAGCCTTGAAGTGAAGGCGGGGCAGCACAGCGTGGTGTTAACACAACTTACCGTTTTAAGGTTTTTTAATGGAAACTTTAGCAGCACAGATTAAGACAGTAAGATATTATTATGTCGAAAATTTAGCACTAAATATTAGTATAGGTATCATAATTTGGACCATTATGGGTGCTACCAGCAGCACTCACTGTCCTTAGATCGATTAACGATAGCCTCGGTCGCACAAATAAATTATGGGACTGAGATATACTCCTGAAGCACAAATTAATCCCTAAATATTATCATAGCTCTTGTAATTTGTGCTATTATGGGTGCTGCTATCTACATAAAGTTACCAGCAGCAAATTTTTTCCCCCCCGCGAAAAGTAAAACCGCATAAATTGTGAAAATATAATTTTCTTGTGGCACAAATTCAGAATTAACACCAAACTTTTTTTTTTTTTTTGCATTTTCACAAAAAGGATAGTGGCAATATGAGAGTAAGATATTCTTGTGACACAAATTCAGCCCTAAATATTGGCATACTTTTCATAATCTGTGCCGCTATGGGTGCTGCGAGCTTTGCGGACCTCCTCCATGAACGTGATTGGCCGAAATTCCGTCTCGACCGTATCCGTGTGTATCGTCACCCACTCCAGCATTGAACCCGACGTGGATACGATAAGAGGGAGGCTATGATACAAGTGCAGAACCAGCTTTAAACCGGTTCTCCCTCTCCGTAAATGCGTGTATATTTACCCTAAATTATATCTTCTTCATCCCAAATACATTTGTGAAATAAGTATCCACATAGCCTTGATGGGTAGTAGGACTCAATAAAAAACAAATATTAACAATCGTTTAATACAACACAACATGTGTAAAGGTCCAATATTATTAGGAATGACTTTTTATAAAATACAAATATGATTTTTTGCTGCCAAAATTGATAATATTTCACTAGAACTATCTTGGTAGTATTTATAATATTTATCAAAAGTGACAAATGCAGATTACATGACAGATTCATAAGTATGTGAGAGTAGTTCTATTGGGTGCACTCGAATTGCGGAAAAGAGTACACTAGACATCCTGTGCACATGATATTAGGAACAAACTCCTAGCCACTAAACTAACATAGTAACCTAGCTTAACCTAACATAACCTAGCATAGCCTAACCTGGCCTAAACTAAAAAAAACTTAGCCTAACGTAACCTAACATAACCTAGCCTAACCTAACCTAACCTAACCTAACCTCCATTTTCCATTTTTAACAAAGTTATTATAAATTTAATTTTTACTCCGCAGTTCATGTAAGGGTATTACCAACATCGGATGAGTTGTTCCGCAATTCGTGTGCCCCCGTATTATTTGTTCCACAATTCATGTTCACCGGTTCTAGTAGCTTTTTTTAAGCTTTCTATTAAATTATTAAATTAGACTCTCACTCAATGTGTCACTTATATCATTACTGCACATCTTCATTCTCATTATTGATCACTTGTATATTGTTAATTTATCTCTCACACAATATAATCTCCTACCCCCATTAAGTACCATCCATTATCGTAATAATACTATGTAAATTTCGCCAAAAACATTTTATTTGATGTTACCAACAGTTTTAATAGAGGAGCTTTGCTTAGAATACATTTTACGGTGATAAAGAATCTTAATTGTACATTGTAAACTCTGCCCTATTTAGGGCATTGCATGACGCAGCTGATGTAGGCCTGTTTTTTTACGCCATAAACGAGCTTTATGTTTCACCAAAGTAATTTATGGCATGTCTACTAAACGTTTACTGATGATAATAATAATAATAATAATAGTTTTATAGTAAAATAGCTACATGAGCCTGATAATAAATTAATCGGAGTCTTATGAGGAAAATAAGTTTTCCTTGGTGGTGTATACAGTTCTATTCAACTAACACCCCCTCCCCCCCCCCGCCCGGTAGCAGCGTGGTCTAAAGCGCTACTCTAGTAATAGATTAGACTTCCGAGGACTGGGGTATCAAAGTTCGATCCCGGTTGGATGGACTAAGGATGGTTTTCCCCTCTACGCAACTGTCGGTGCTTTTCCTCTATATTAAGCCTATCCAATCCCTAAGACATTAGTGTAATTAATACATAGGCGTATATACCAGAACGGGTAGTAAGACGTGGTACTAAAGGAAAACTAACAATCGCAGCGGTAGACACATTCTATGGAGTCAGTCTTGTCTTGTATTGTTATACTGGTAATGGGAGTTCCGGGCTAAAAAAAAAATAATAATCGGAGAGAATATACGGTAGCCTGTTCTCAAAATGTATTCCAAACTCTTTAGACGCAAATGCTTGTGCACTTACTTATTTAAACTCTACATGCCCAATACTTACACCATTAGTTTATATATATTTATATACAGATATATAGATATATATATATACACAAACCCATGTGGATTAACCGGATGGGTTGTAAAATGAGAAGACCCACATCGATGATAGCGTGGTCTAAGACAGGGATTTAAAGCTGATGACCCACGATGCTAGGCCCATAAAGTTTCAGTGGCCGCGCGGTCTAGCGCGATACTCTGGCAGTAGACTAGACTGCCGATGACGGGGAGATCAGTGTTCGATTCCGGTCAGTTGCACTGAGGCCTGTTTTCCTTAGAAGAATTCTCCCCTTTCCCTCCTTGCAAATGCGAGTGCACTTCCTTTAAATTAACCCTTCATAATCCCTAACACAATAATGTAATTAGTATATAAGTATCAAAACCCTAATGGGTTGTAAGACTCGGTGCTAAAATAAAAACTACTCACGGGCGTTGAAAGATACTTTTTCAAGAGGTTACCAGCCTTGGTGGCGTGGTTAGATAATGCGCTAGTTTCATGTTGAGCTAGACTACCAACGATGGGTACATCAAGGTTTGAATTTCGCTTGGGTGAACTGGGAGGCTGGGTGGGGTGTGGCGGGCTCCTAAATATTTTCCACTCTCCCTCCACTGTAATGCGGGCTCACTTCCTCTATATTAAGCCTTCCCAATTCCTAGCCCATTAGCCTAATTAGTACCTAAGGGTAGTAAGACGCGCTGCCAAGTCATATTATTATTATTATTATTATTATTATTATTATTAGTATTCAAGGGGTTGTCCACTAGACAATTGTAATATACCTATATAGCCAATAAAAGTTTTTAAGCATACGTATAAACTCCCATTGAGGAGTGTGGTGGTGGGGGGGGGGC
>CABFWB010000113.1:296004-329311 GCA_902151455.1 Timema bartmani | reverse complement strand
GGGGCGGGGGGGGCATAAAATTCCAGAGTGTCCAGCCTACATCGAATTCCTTCACCTTTTGTAAGCTTTTGTAACTTTATATAGCTGAGGCCCAATACTTAAATTATTATTTTAATATAAGAGTCAACCCATTTTCTAAGAAAACTCAAAGTATTGTCAGGGTTAATGATACTAATATTATTAATGTTAATAAATTTACATCAATCAAACACCTTAGCTCAGTCAGTAGCGTGTCTGTCTAATGAGCTGAGCATTCCAGGTTTGATTCCCTGCATGGCGACTGGTAAAATGTGGGCTTACCCTGTAACAGTGATGAATTAATAGCTGAGGACTGGATGTTGTGCCTGTCCTAGTCTTAAGTTATATTATAAGACATATGAAGCTATGGCAGGTCTAGCCAGCTAGTATTGGACAATATTCGTTTTGAAGAATAAAGTGACCCAGGTTACAGGCTGGAAACAATAATGGATGTAAAAAAATTGTATCAATCGTTCTATTGGTTAAAAAAATATAGGTGATGGTAATATAGCTTCAATGAAAAGAGTAATGGGACAAAGACCTCCTTGTTCTAAGCCCCTAGCACCAAAAATTCATTTTTGGCCAACATGAGTTTCAATTAATATTTCTATTCAGTGATTATTTTCATCATATATTATGTTTAAAAAAATATGGTTTAAGTAGAAGAATTAAGTCTTACGTCTCATGTTATACTTTGCTAGACAACTAGATCATTTTTAAACTGACACAAAATCAAATGAAGTACAAAAAACTAAGACCATACACAAATAACATGACATAACAAAAAACATAGTAAATCTAATTATAAAGCGTGTGTGATAGGCATGGTCCAGACTTTTACAACTTGAAAATTAAAAAATAAAATTATACATCGAACTAAAATGATTGAAAATTTCTTGTATTTAAAGATTGACCTACAACTATGTGCTAAAACTCGTATGAAAAGCATATGACAAAATCTAAGCACGCACTCTAAAAATATAAAATATATATTCAACAAAATTACTCTGACAACCAAAATCTTTCATTCTGTCAAATAAAATTATACTACCATAAAGCCACATGGCTGACTCACTCACTCACTGACATTAATGTTTATTGTTTACCCACTTCCAGATGAGTTAGAAACTTGAAATTTAGCAAACTTATAGCTTCTAGCCTGTAACCGATGGGAAAATTGCAAAAAGGTAAAATATTTGTTCTAAAACCTAAAAAAAAATCAAAATGGCGGAGCAACTTTAAAGTCGGTGCGGTATATATAATACAATACCGGTAACTTTAAGTTGTTACGTTCAAAGCAACGCCGGAATTACATTAGTTTACTTCCATTTAAAAAGAAAACTCACTGGGGGCTTGGAAGGTGGAGTCCCCAATGAACAAAGCGAGTATTGATATAAAATATCTGCATCAGAAATAATAGGTATTCCCTTCCAACGCATCCCTCTCCGGCCTAGACGCAGTCTCTCACAAGGAGTGTGTATTTTACAAGCAAACAAGCAATTGTGCTCCAAAGTTCATTGCCAACATTGCCACCTGTGCGTTGAAATAATTTTATGTTGGAGTATTTATGCATTTATAAAATATAGATGGCACTTAAAAATATATTTATCCAATATAAATGCTTAAAATGAACTAAAAATGTATTAAAATGACTATTAAATGACGCAAACCAAGAAATTATGAGCAGAAATTAAAAAAACTTTTTAAAAATTATCAAAAAATAATCTAAAAATTATACCTTTCTACAAATAGTTTACTATAAACAGAGTGTATACAATAATTACCATTTTCAGGAAGAACAAATAGAAAGAAGAAAATATATCATAAAAATAAGGACCTTAGTAATAAGAATTAATTTTGAATATGAGATATGAGATTTAAGTAAAGCTAATACGTACAAACTCTATGCACACACATACACACACACACACACACACACAAGCACTCACACTTTACACATTAAAATGCGCTGACCTGGTTCGGTGGTCGCATGGTCTAAAGTGATACTCTCGTAATAGACTAGATTGCCGATGATGGGCAGATTGAGGTTCGAATCTTGGTCGGGTCTACTGGGGGTGGCTTCCCAAAAGAATTTTCGACTCTTTTTCCACTCAAATACGATTAAATTTCCTCTAAATATGACTTTCCTAACCCCTAAAACCATCAGCGTAGTTAGTACACAAGCGTAAAGTGGGCTGAAAGGTCATGTAAGAAAAGGCCAAGGCTTTTTAAAACCTTTACAGCAACACTTTTGTTTGGTCAAAATAAATCAAATAGGTATTGCATGGATAGAAACATAAAGTTTGTATTTCTTCACGTGGTGATATAAACAGTTCTTGAATATCTGTCATGAGCATAAGATGCGAAAAATTTTAATGAAGATAAAAAAATTTCACTGAATTCCAGGACACTCTTGACAGAAATTCAAGAACGGTTGAGGTCATCAAGTGAAGAAAATTAAGCTCTATGTCTCCACTGGAGAAATATTTGGGTTATTTTGATCAAAATAATTTTATACTAAATGAACTGCAAAAACATTGGCCTTTTCTTGCGTCCCCACATTGAAAAGGTATACAGATTCATTTAGAAAATTTCAATTCCCTCTTCTATAGAATGGTTCACGTTTCTTGTTCCCACGCTGCCTGACGTTTGAACAGATATTTAAGGTGACTGACCCGTTGAAATTTTTAGCCAACATCAGTAGAAAAAAGAAATCGATTCCAATCTCATCTTCTTCCTAGTGTGGTTAGTGTAACAAGCAAAGAATGAATCCAATCACATTCCCATAGCGAGCCTTTTGATTGCGCTTTCCTTTGTATAATAAACCTTTCTTTTATTTCCGTACTCTTCAATATGATTCCTTTCGAGAGCAAAACTTTTTCTGATTTTTTTTTCCTAAGGAATAAAAATAAATATTATTTTCAAATGTTTACATTTCCTTTACATTTATATTTTGGTCCGAGCTATTTATGTAACACTTCTATTTTCCTTTCAATTAAAATGGTAAAGAATTTCCAGGATACATATTTTACCAAAGACCCATTTTTCAGAATAAAAATAAATAATGAAATAAACTGTTAAGCATTTAATTTCTATTTTCCTTTGCTTTTCTATTTTTGCTTCAAAAATCCCAATTAGTCTTTTAAGGAACTTTTTACAGACTTTTATTTAAAATATATTTATGAAAGAATTTAAAAAAGTTGTGTCGTATATGAAAAATATATTTTTTAAGTTCCTGTCACTTTAAGGGCTCTTGGCAAAGAAAAAAACTTTTATTTTTAGCCTTATTCAATAGCTTTATATAAATTGTTTTAAAAGCAATTCAATATCATTATTATTACTATTATTATTATTACTATTATTATTCTATATAATTGCATGTATCTATACTTATTTAAAATTATACATATATCTCCAAACCTAGTTGGTTTATCTGTAAATAATTACCACCTGTGCTATTAAGTAGAATTTAGAACAAATACAACTGAATATGAATAGAGGGAGAGTGGGAAACCATTTATTAAAAGCTACCCTTAGTACATACAACGGGGATTCAAACCCTAGACTTACTAGATTTACATTTAGTTCATGTATCCATCGTAGCTATTATGATAATTATATAAATAAGTCTTTTACAGATATAAAAAGTACGCCTTGTATCAAATTTTAAAAGAGTACAACGTGAAGCTTGGCATATGATTACTTGAAAATATATTTATTATGTTTTAAATGTTTCACTTAAGGTTATAGCTTTATCCCTAATACTATAGTTGTTATAAACTTTATTATTACTTGTAGAATAAACGTGAAATTAATTAAAAAACAAATTATATAAGCTATTAAAAGTTTTAATGAGTTTATACTAACACCTTTTCCTACATACTTTATATGAAATAGTCTTGAAAAGAGTAATCTATTTTTTGTTTATTCTCAGCAATATATAACTAATGTTTAAAAAGTTTCACACATATGTTTCATATTCCAAAGTTTAATCACAAACTTACATGGCTAGCTTAGTCCCAAACTTAAGTGGTTGTTTTTAATCACTATGGTCTAGTTTTAATGCAAGTAATATGTAACGTCAAACGTATGAGTTTGACCCAAAATTTCTCATGGGAAATTTTCAACAAAGTTTCTATGAGACTTCGTGCATAAAGTAGTAATATTATTGGCTCAATGGTTACGTTACAAACAACAAAAATGGACCAAAATAACCATGAAGTCTGTCGGTCTCGTGTGGATGTGTATCAAATCCACCATTTTACGAAATCAAATTTTTATTTTTTCTTCAAACCCCTAATTTCTAAATCCAATTCAAAATCTGGAAAAATTAATTAATATCCACAAGAATAAATATTAAATATAAATATAAACTAAATTTTAATATTTTTCATTTATTCATTATAATCGTCATGCATTTACTAAAGTGTTAACTTAATGTTCTGGAGTCTGATTGTTAAATTTTTACTATAATTATTTAACGTATGATCCAGAAGGGTGGCAGGCTATAACGATAAAAAAAAACTCTTATATAATTATTTTGAGGATGAACCACCGAAATTTAAAACAAGTTCCAATTAAAATTGGAAAAAGGTTTATTTAATTACTTTCGAATTTCGAGTTCGATATTTTCTTGAATCCTCAAGTCGGTGTTTTTAGAGTTCAATGGGTCAAGTGTTCCAATCATTGTATAGTGTTAACATATAAAATGGCTTTAATTTGTTTGCAAAATAACTAAAAACATTTTATGTTGGAGACATAAAGTTTTTACATAGACTTAAAATTATTTCTGGTAAGGAAACTAAACATCATTTTGTGACTTTCATTTAAAAATTGTAAAGTTTTGACTTTAAAAATTCGGAATGTTAAGAATCTAGTCAACATGTTTGTCTTGCCAGTAAGAAAAAAATATCTTGTGGAGGTTTATATCTTTCTTCCAGCTCCAGTGTAGAGCTATCGTCAGCTATCTTTTGATGCAGTGAAATTATATTTAATCGAAACACAGTTTTGTAGGGGGAAAAAAACTAATGCTGAACAGAAGATAATGTTTAGTTGAATAATAGCGCTCAGAAAAATATTCAACTACAAACTATGCAGCTCCTGGTCGTCGTTATGTTTTATTGATCCTTAATTTTCATGAGTTTGACGCTAACATACTTTGAAGTCATAAACAGATATTTTGAAAATACCAAGATTATATATGTAAAAACTTGGTATCTCTAAGTTTAAATTGATTTGGACTCGTTAAAGCTGATATCAAATCTAATGAAACAATATGGGTGTATTATATTAACAAATTTTATTCGTCCTATCTGCTATAGATTATTTTTATCAACATAAATATAGATTTGGTTAGATCACGTTATAGCTACTATTGACTAATTTGATCCATGTTCTTGATAACCTGTTTAAATCCTTTATAGCTGATATATAATCATTTGGTACATGCTCTTGATAGCAGGTTTAAAACATTTATAACTGCCATTGACTAGTTTGAACAGGGGACTAATTACTGGTTTAAACTTGACCTAATTGCTATTGGCTTATTTATATATTTGCTTTATAACATGTTTATACTTGTCATAGCTGAGATTGACTCATTTGGTACAGCTAAACATAGCAACACATCTCAATAAGGGCGTAAATGTTTATAGTGTGCAATGATTGCACATCCAATATTCACTTTAATTACAAAGTTAATAGTTATAAATACAAATTATTTGTTATTATTGTTATAAGTGACCAAATTATGTCATAGCTTTTATAAAACATTTCCAAAGGAGCTGTTCAAAAAGAAAATATATAATTTAAATTGCACAAAACAAATTTCCCATATTTAGACCTATCGTCTTTAAAGTACAGATGTATCAAAGATAAAATACGGAATAAACAACAATTTTAGCTGGTACGTAAAAGAGAATTGGAACTCTTGGAAACGTTCTTTGACGTTAACTTGTAGGAACGAAACTCGTTATGGCCATTAACTAACGTCGCTAAAATTTAATCAACTTTTCCCTAACACGTTGGTTTCATAAAAAGTTGATGTTGGAAGTAAAAGGAAGGAGGTAAAATACATTCTAAAATATCAAATTATTAAATCTGAACCCAAGCAAATTGTGGTATTTATTAATATTAAAGTGTGGTGTAGATTTATCTTGACACACATATGTTTAGCTAGCCAATACATAACCATTAAATTCAAGAAAATCCTTATTAATAATGAAGTTTAAATAACATTAATTTTAACTCTTTTAATGTATCGAAATATTATTAAAGAGCTTTCGTTGTTTAGAATTTATACCTGGGGAGTGCTTGAAATTATGATTAAAAACTTATAATTTTATTTTATTTTTGAAAAAGAGGGGTGGGAAAATTCGTTTAAGGGTAGTTTACTGATAAATTAATTGTTTATTTTAATATTGAAAAAAAAAATGGCTCTAGTGATTTAGTTCAAAATAGGTATCATCCCTACTCCATTAGAGTAATTATTATATATGCGTATAATTTAAACAGGTAGTAAGACACGGTGATAAAAAGTTAAATCCCAGGATTATTGAAACAAGAAGAGCATAGGTAGATTTGGAAAACGATAAACACCCATTTTACAAGGTTGGTCAGATCTCCAGTTAAAGTATTTATAGATATTTAGACATAGTATTTATAGGTATTTGTAGATATTAACAAGACAAGGTATTCCACGTAATGGGCTTAGTTTTAGCGACGCTAAATGATGGTGTTATGAGACGTCTAATTCAGCGTTGTATGCATCTGGGGGTAAGCACCACATTCTTTAGCACATAGCTTAGTTGAGCGTGGTGTAAATTATGACTATAAGCAGGCATTGCATTGCCTGACAACAGGTACCCCACGTTACGCTATCGTGTGCGTCAGTGGAGGGAGTGGTCAAGTATTCCTATGTTGGTGTTCGTGGCGTGCTGGATGTGTAGCCTACCCCCCAGGCACATAGAGTACCAAATTTGACCTCTTATAGTGCCGAATTTGCTGTCACCGAGCACAAGTTTATTGCGTGGAAAAACTTTTCTTGTCACCCTCTACAACTTGTTTAATTATTTACCTCTAGTTATGAATGATCTTGGAAATAAGCCCATTATTTGACTAGTTCATGAGCAAAGAATATTATATATGTACTGTATGTTGATTCCTTCCACTCTTCTCAGAATGGTATCACACCATAAAGTTTTAATTATATGGTTTGCACCTTTTCTTCGTATTTCTTGTTCTAGAGTATTTGGAAGATGCTAGACCCAATATCAAGACTAGCTATGGTAGAAGGGTTAGCAATTAAAGTTTGTCTGTTGTGTTATTATAACGTAAAGTAAGTCTTGGCAAGACTGCAATAGTGAATTGTGTTTTGATAATAAAACTATAATCTGATTTATTGTAGTTGCTTTTAAAGACAAAAACTGATTGAACCGCTTCGCAACACCTTTTTTTAAATAAAATATTTCCAAAAGTCATGTATTTTGGATAATTATTAATTACATGAGTTATAGTTTACAAAAAAAAATTAACATGAAATTTAAATAAAATTATCGTTTCAAATGACTTGTAAGAAACATATAGACTCATACATTTTAAACTGTATATTTCAATGTTTTGATAGACTAAGAGCTTAAAACTATGTAGCCTCTAACAGGAACGAGCACCTGACTCGAGTACCTGATTTAAGTCCTCAAAACAACACGGGCTCTAAACTTATGGCTGAGTAACATCTCTGGTAAAATAAACAGAGGTGTATTGAGCTATGGATTTGTTTTTGCTCCACGTCTTACTAATCATTCGGGTTATACGCTTATGTAATATCTAGGTTAATAGTTTTATGGATTTGGAAAGTCATAGAAAGTGTACTCTCATTTGTGAGGAAGAAGAGTGGAAACCAATCTTGGAGAAACTACCCTCAGTACACCCGATCAAGATTAGACCCAAAATCCCTCCATCATCTTTATTAGTCTAGTCTACTGCGAATGTAGCGTGTTAGACCATGCAGACACTGAAGCGGGTAGCTATAGATCGATGGCCTCTACATGACTTAATTAGTTGCATATTGACTCCAGCACTCAGGAATAGAACCCAGATAACTTTAGATTTGAGAACCAATAATCTACAATTGAGATAGCCAAGATTCGTCCTCTGCTCACAACTAATCATATTTTAGGCATAGTCCGTTTAGGGTATGTGCGACCGTCGATTGTTAAAGCTATTAGACACACAAATAACAGTGACTCGGTGCAGTAGGCATTTATGCTGCTGCTGCTTGTGCAGTAGAATTCTTGAAGGACAGTTACAAAAGTTACTAAAATAACTTTATTACATTTACTCATGTGATCTGCAGCTATAGCTTTGGTTGAATAATATCAAAACCTATAAAATGAAACTAACATAATAGTAAAATATTGTCTATATTGACCTAAACAATTTGGGTTTATATTTTCTAAGACAACTGCTTTCAAAAATCCAACATTTTTGCATTTGCCACAGTTTTTTGGCATTAAATTTAAAAAAGTATGCTGCAGCTCCCATAAATACACTTTAAACTATACATATTATACATGTATATTTAAACTAGACAGTTACACTTTGAAATGTGAATGAAACTGTAATTGCTTCACCACTAAATAAATCAGAATTCGTCCCATATTTAATGTCATTCCTCACTCATAGCTTACGGCAGTTAATATTATCTCTCTTTTTATTAAAATGTATCTATAAACCGACATTTTACTCGTTATATTTCTACGTTATACCACCCAATAGAAATCGATGGTTGTGCTATGTATTCTATAGCCAGATATCCCATAAATAAAAGCGTTATTTTATATGATATTTTTTTGTAAAGATAGGATGTTTTCCCATTTAGAGTTTTTTCAAAGCTTTGACTACGACGTCCTTAGGGGAATACCCGAGTACTTCCTGAGTCCTTAATTCCCTTCACATCAGTCGCCCTACAAGGCCAGTGAATGAGCCTCTAATCGCACAGCACCACGTTCTGGATAACCCGTTCATCTCTCTTTGATTACGCCACTTGTTTCTTTGTGTAGAATGTTGCGGGGTGGGGACTAGCCACAGAATTCACCACAAATGACCGCATATTTCATATTAATACCATCGGAGTTATCGTTCAATTCACATACAACTTGGAAGTGTGTGCATTCAATTCTAAATGAAGTTCGTATTATCACTTTAAAAGAATTTATTTTAAGATATTCAATAAAAAATGTACGGATTTTTATACAAATACTATCCTATTTCGTTCTCAAAATTTTCTTGCCTCTAGCTATCTGGCTAAAATATTTAACCTAAATTTGTGGCTATCATTCATAAATGCACCGATATAATCTTGAATCCTCAAATTAAAAATAATTACTATAATTCTGTGGCAATAAAAATTTGATATTCATAAATTTGTTTGTATCGTAATAAGGTTTTCAAAAATAAAATAAATGAAGTAAGACATTGCCATTCAAAATATGTTATCATTATAAGTTATTTGACTAAATTCAATAAACATTAATTATGGTTTTACAAAACCATATTACAATTTTTAAAACGGTGAGAAATAAGTTAATTTATAATTAGTGAAAATCTGATCAGTAGCTATTATATTTACGAAAATAAACATAGTTTAGACAATAAGTACCCGCATTGACGGAAGAGTAGTTGAAAAACCACAAAAATAAAAGGAAATAAAAGCAATGTATTATTTAACTGCATAATATAAGATAATCTAACTTTAAAACTGATAAGCATATTGAGCTTACAAAAAAATCATATATGTTCTTAGTCAGGTAAAATTTTATGAATTTTGAAATTGATGAACAAATTTATTTTTATAGCTTCATTCAGAATATCTGGTTTTGTCAATTATTTTTCTAGATTCCTATTTTCTTATGGATTTCACTTCTTGAATGGAATGGAATGGAAATGAACCAGTACTTGAATTCGATGGAAATAGAACTATTATTTAGCTTTCAATAAAACTAAACGAGTGTTGTAAGAAAACGATACAATTCACAGAAAGAACTTGAAGCATCTTGAAAATGCTGTCTGCATGCATATGCCCTCATTACATTCTGAAATAAAGAAGTAATTTTGGAAATGGATAGTAGTCATTAGTTTAAATGTGAAAAGTATATGTATACAATTCTAATTTATTACAACTGTCTTGTTTATTTTGTGTTGTTATCAAATCCACATCTATATTGACGATGCTAAAACCTTTTTACAATATTGTTTTTAAGAATTTTTTTTAAAACTTTAATCGAATAAAGAGTTTGCATAGTCGCTACACGTCACCGATTTAAGATTGTATTTCTCCTTTATTCTATAAATTTCTGATTTACAAAATGATTTTTCTAGATTTAATACTTGAACAAAAAGCAATATTTTAAAACTAATATTTGAATAAAATGTACTATTATTATTTATTAGAAAGCATTTGACCACATAATTAAAGTTCCCAGAATCTATTCCCAGCATATCAGATACAATTATCACCGGTAAAATTAATACTACAGTTATTTTCACAGCAATGAGTTTAACATTTAGAGCTAGGAAGAGTTTTAGGTTTATAAGTCATGTACTAATAGTAATCCATTAGTTCATAAAATTACTCACATTGATAGATCACATTGTCTAAGGCGTCACTTCCGGTGACAAGAAGATCAAGTTTCTTATCCCATTTGGTTGTAATGTCGATGTTATTTACTAAATGGTTCCCCACTCTTTTTTAAAGTAAATACGGGTACATTATGAATAAAATTCTACCTTGCCCATTCATACTGTGTTATCGTAATCAATGAAAACGTATCCCAATTTTTTTTTTTTTAATCTTAGGGTGTGTTTAACCAGGAGAGATACATAATATCATCTCGTTCAGTCGACTGTTTGTGTAAACTTTTAATCCCAGCAAATAACGTTTCCCAGGGCTCACCTATGGAGGTTGTCTGTATCATACTACTTAGCACCACATTTTAATACCCATTCGGTTTATACGCTTAAGTACTAATCACGCTAATGGGTTAGGAATCGGGAAGGTTAAATATAGAGTTAGTGAGCCCGCATATTCGTGGAGAAAGAGGGTAAAACCATTTAGGAAAACCACCCTCATTTCACCCGAGCGAGATACTAACCTCGATATCCACATATTTGGCTGTCTAGTTCAACACGAAACTAGTGCGTTAGCTAACTGTGCCACCGAGGCGGGTTTGTTTATTTCCTTATTTTGGTTGGAAGGGAAGTAAAGAAATTTCAAACATAATTATTTGCGGCCAATATTGATAGTAATATTTTGCTTTAATATTTATGTTATTTTATATGTATTGATATCATCTATCAAAAGGGACAGCAGCAGATACCATGACTTGAAGTATGAATATATCAAAATTGTTTTAGTAACTTTAGTAATTAACAGATAGTTTTATTTTTTTAGCAAAATCATACTATACACGTCGTGCCTACATTGAGATGATGTGATATGAGTGATTCTGAAGGTGCGGAACCAGGATTTATCTTAAAACTAACTTTATCCCGATTAACCAAACCTTTATTACCATAGATATAATTACTCTTTCGGGAAGATTACCCACGGTACCGGCCGGGAATCAAACCCAGGATCCATAGGTTCAGACCGTGGTGCCGGCTTACAAATGGGTACTAAGACGAGACGACCTTTTTTATTTAGAGAGATTTATTAATCCACCTCAGGACATTAGGATAAATGGATGGTAATGCTATTCTTCAGAAGCGTGTAGATCATAGGATTATGTGAATCTACATCTACAGTTAAAATAAAATCAACAGGAAACTTGTCTTTAAATATTTTAATGATATCTGTATGGATGTTAAAGTTCATCCATAAACCACGTAACACGGATGAGAGGTGGGGCAGGCTACATCATGTTGAAAGAATAATATTACTATTCATAAGTAAAAATAATAAAATATTATTATAAAATTATTTTATATTATTAATATTTAAATTTTAAAATTTATTATGAGTTTTATTCAATTTGAGACTCTCGTTTAGTGTCACAAAAGCTTCCCTATTAGATAATGACCTTCACTCTTTTTATTGAAAAGCTACTTAACACAAACTGTAGGAAAGGGAGGGGGGTTGTAGGAGTCAAGCTAAATGTGTACTCGGTGTTAAATTGAGAGGGGAGAGGGTCAAAAAAGTTAATACAAAATCGTTACTTGCTTAATGGATGACCCCTAAACAGGGGTATGTGCATTGGTAGCGTAAGAGAGGAAATACCAGGAAGAGACTTAGGGCCAGTTTCATAGTCAGATTTAGCCCGCATATGAAACTGGCCCATTCCATTTCAATTTCAGGTAGGTGACGTCTTGTATTTAGTATAGCGCCGCACTTGAGGCGTACTCAGTCTGACTATGAAACTGGCCCTAACAGCTCAGCTGGATGTCTTGCACTTTGCCTAACTGCTCTGAGTAGGGGAAGGTGAGACTTAAAACCCTAATATATGGGGTAGATGAGAGTCAAGATCTTGAGAAGCGACTCGCACAAAGCTTTCACTTTAAATCTCGCAACTAGGCTATACTATTTTATATTTGAACGATTATAGTCTATCCCCGCTTCGGTGGCCGCGTGGTCTAACGCTCTAATAACGCATTAGACTAGACTGCCGATGACGGGATATCAAGGTTCTAATCTCAGTCGTGTGTACTGTGTACTGAGGGTGGTTTTTTTTTAAATGGTTCCCACTCTCCCTCCCACGCAAATATGATTAAATTTCCTATAAAAATAACTTCCCTAATCCCTAAAACTTCTAGCGTAATTAGTGCATAAGCGTAAACATAGCCCGAACAGGTAGTAATATGCTTTGATAAAAAAAAAACGCTGTATTTTAAAATGGAGTTTGATACGTTTTCGTTCTGAGAGATAGCTTTAACGCCTATTGTTTCTATCTGTTTCATTGTGTGTGTACGTTGATCCGATGGCATTCTAGATCACAATAGACTCGTTGAAAAAAATTAAATATATTTTTTAAATTTTTATTTGACTAAAAAATATGAAAAATAAAAATAAAAACATAATATGTTCATAGCTCGATAGAACAAGTCTTTTCAATGTTCTAGATTAGATATAGTACGATACATAAATGTAAATAAAGCTATGTATATGTATATAGATATAATATAGAATCTCTCATAGACTTCCAGTCTAAATAATCTGTGGCGTGGGATGTTGCCAGGGAAAGTAGAGTTCGTTTAAATTATAATGTGGATTGTTCTCAGCGCTATAGATCCCTCGTTCCTATGTGAAATACATGGAGCGTAGTCATTATATGATTGGACAAATAAAGAGCGAGTGGCGTAAAGAATATAATACGTTACACAGTTATTAGGTGACCTGTGGTACCCTGGAACCATTAATCATGATGCCACTGTAAATACGGTTTTAAAAACTTGTAGTACTTCCTAATGCCCAAGAGTCTTTCAAGCGTGCTTTCCAAATTATAACCCTAATACGGCGAGGACAAAATTCCAAAGATGAAAATTTTATATAAACTTATTTAACTGAACATTTATAAATTCAAAAATATTAATAAAAACTGATATAACATTTTTGCAAACTATTTCAATCTGTCTGGTATTTAAAAATGGAAGAAAAGTATTAATTTAGAGTTAGTAATATTTAAAATAATTATTTTCACTGCAATTTTTAATTGATGCTGTAATAGAATTCATCATGTATAATTATTCAAAATGGCTTTAATTACAGTTTAATTGGTCTGTTATAGAATGATAAAGTTTGGATAAACAAAGACAAGCATTGATTATTACTATTATATATTGTAAGTAAAAATTATATCTTTTAAGTTTTCTGTGATTTATTTATAAAAACAATAATTACAATTTTCTAAAATTTTAGAAGGTACTAGTGGTCACATTGTTAAAAGAGTAAGGCACACAATATACTGGATTATCTTTGATGAGAAACTTAAGTACGAATTTCTAAAGGGTTAACTTAAGGTATTTTTTCTCATGTGTTTCTCCTAAACTTTATCCAGGATATTGATGAAGGGTTCACTTTGACACTATCCTTCTATTATGTACCATGTAGGTCATAGCTTTAAATAACTTATGTATTAAAAATTAAAATGTATTAGTTAAAAAATGCCTTAATTTATGTAACGTAATAATAAAGTATTCCACTTCCCTTGGTTTCAATAAATCTTACTTTACCGATTCATAAATTTTCCTCCACTTTGAATTTCTATGGTAGGATAATGTTAATATATTATATTTGAAAGAGGATATGTGTAAAGCTAGAGATAAGATGGAGGTGTGTCAGCTTAGGTGGGAATAACTGGCTGATGATCTGACAGCTATGGACTTTCAAATTCCATAAGCTACTAGAATAGTCAAGCAGAAATTCATAAACGCCAGAAACAAAGTGGGTCTATAAAGTTACTTAAATTGTATCTTATTTATTTATTCAAGGTATTGAATGTGCTGTTTCTGATTCAACTGATTATATCAGCAGACGAAAACTTCTATGAGCGAGGGCTAAAAGCCCTATCAATTTTTCGGGGAAAGTTATTTTCACATATTATTATTATTATTATTATTATTATTATTATTATTATTAGCACCGCGTCTTACTACCCGTTCGGGTTGTACGCACTTACGCTAATGTGTAATGAATGGTAGGGTGATTGTGAGATGAAATGGAGAACCTACAGTTTAACGTGGGATCCGAACCACGGTGGAGGCCTGGCATTCCACACATTCACAAGTTATCTTGTCAGAGGTGAAGGAAGGGTTTGGCAATCAGATAAATCTGTGCCGGGACCAAGAATTGAACCCCGGACCTCCAGCACAAAGGTCTGACACCTTACCCCTAGACCACCAGGTCACCTATTTTTACATACCATCCAGGGTTCTTTTACATGCCACTATCGACATGGGACTGATGGCTTTACTTCCCCTCCGAAGGAAGTTGTGCTCAAGAAAAATCCGTGGATCCCTGTTAGGCTTAAACCCATAAATATCGGATCCTGAGACAAACACTTTACCCCAAGACCCCCGAGGTTGACAATAAGCTTTAAAATATATTTGTAAGTATACTTATGTCTTGGGTTATAAAACATAGTTTTGTGTTCATTTTAGTAAACAACCACCTTGTGTACTATTAAAGGTTTTGTGAATATTTTACCTAAGCACAATACCTGATTATTAATATATTTCGGCTACCTAGGCAGCTCTATTTGTAACAGAGAGATATTTATTTAGTCAAGTAGTTTGAACCTCATTTTTGAACCGTGAAGAAACCACTCAATGAATATCTTCATGCCATCTCATGAATCTTAAAAACAGATTGATATATTATGTATTCTCTATTCCAATCCTAATTTAAAACGGTATCGTGGAACACATGGTCTAACGTGTCATTCTCTAGTTGTTTTTTCCTAAGTTTTTACGAATCCATCTCTCTTGACTTATATTTCTACATTTCATCTAAATTCCTACGTATTCTTCCCTATTCAATTTGAGTAAATAATGGATTGGTCTATACCTAAGACGGGAAAAATATTACAGTTTAATTAAAGATTTTCTAATTACACTAGGGAACGTTCTGATAATAGTTATGAATAAGGATGACAGTTTAAATCATTTTGAAAAATATCCATTAGAATTAACTAATACAGCTTAAAGTATGAAAATCAGTATTTCAAGTTTAGAATAGCTTTTATGAATTGAATTAATATATGAAGCAAAAAGTTTATTTAAACATCTTTTAAATCCTTAGTAAAGTTTAAAAGAAAATGCTCTTGTCATTAGATCTTATGGATAATATTATCATGATCTATTATAATACCAATATCTTGTTTTATAGAATT
This sequence comes from Timema bartmani, assembly GCA_902151455.1. Lineage (NCBI taxonomy): Eukaryota > Metazoa > Arthropoda > Insecta > Phasmatodea > Timematidae > Timema > Timema bartmani. The sequence continues at coordinate 313,412 of CABFWB010000113.1, read as the reverse complement.
CAAAATAATAAAGATTCCAAATTTTATTTAGGATATTATTTTCTTTTATCTTGTACTTGTGTGACGTATTTTGTTTATTACATGTGGCTTACATATTTTATTAATAGGAAATGAATAAAAGGTTTTCCAAAATTCTAAGATTTATCCAATATTCTTCATATATAACCTTCTGCTTGATCAAATATGTATTGAGCTAACTAGATTTAAATCGTTATTGGATAGTATCTTTTATGAATTTATGGAGTGAATAAGAGTATATTATGCAAATCCATCAATTCAAATTAACTACCCATGTCAATCATTACTAGGTTATTTGTGGCATGGCTGTCAGATTTGAAGCATCTGCAGGAATGTTTTGAATTAAATTATAAATATACTTTATGAATGAGAAAAAAAAAATCTCCCTCGTAACAGTAGAATTTATTTTGGCAAAATTGTAAGGGATGGTACTTAATGCACTTAATAGCTTTATAAGGGAAGAGTAGTAAACCGGTTTAGTTATTTACATATTAATAGAATTATAATAAATTTAATCAATGGGCATTCATCTTAATACGAGTTTAATCTATTTTGTTTGACTGGTGACGGGGAGGCCATAAATCAAATACCAGCCTAGTATAAAAATGGTGGTTTTAGAAAAATTATTTACCACACTTCCACAATAACGACGCTGGTAAATATTTTCCAAATTCCACTTTATTCATCCCTAGCCTTATTCGAATAATTGAAATGCGTATATTACGGTTACTTCTTCCAAAAATAATGTCACCATGTCACCAATGGTGATCATATTTCCTAATTCGTATACTTCTTTCCGTTTCAATATTGTATTTTATTCCTAAATTATTTTATTTGGAAATATATTACTCAAACAAAGTCTAGACTTATAATGTAATTTTTGTATTCATTCGAATATATAAGTTTGATTTACTTACAAAAGCTTTTAAAATTGAAGAATCATATTATGGATATTTTGAGATCATGTTTAGTGCTGTCAGAGTTCTAAAACTTAGTCTAACATAACATTGGAACCTAATTTTACTTTAATATTTTGTAATGCAATAAGTAATGACATATATTCTCCAACATTAAAATATCTGAATACCTTCATTTAGTTGATGACCAGTTAAACTCGTTAATTACCTATTTATTTTTTAATTTCTAGATCTTTTGCCAGGACGGATAGCAAGACAAGTTAGAAGGAATGTAAAAAAAAGATTTAATTTTGTTTTAAAAAATATAATTCAAAACGTTATCACGAACAGTGTGATTCAGTTTCTGAAAAAATGTTACAATGTCAGTGGGATTGGCAACAACAATAGATAGATATAAAAGAGGCTTCATTATTATTCCTCCAAATAATCTAAACCAAACATTGCAGTTATAAAAGGCCGACCTACCCTATTCATCTGATGACTCATGGGACCACCAACGAAGCAAGAAAACAATAGTTTTAGGATCAAACAAGGTTGGTAATTGCCAATATTAATATTCATTTTATTGACGTCTACATATAGTATGATGTTGAATGAATCATACGAGCTCCATACTTAAATGGTAAGACCTTAAGAGTTAATATCATGGCCGATTAGCTAGGCTAATTAACACACAACTGCGTTCGAACCAACAATAGCAATGAAATATGTTTTCCGTATTATTCGTTTGACTACAGTAAAATTGGGATTTTTTTTTTCAGATTTCTCATTTCTAAATATGATTGTTTGTAATTTTTTTATTTAAAAAAATAATCATTTTAAAATGGTTTTGAAGTTACCTCCCTAAACTCACCACCTCTACCCTTCATCAGGCCATACACAGATATAAGTCTCGTAATTTGTTGGCAAAATAATTTGATATTTACAAGATATATTTTGAATTTTACTTGTTTTGCAAAACTGTTTGATTTTATCTTGGAAGTTGTGTTGTTTAAATTTAATGATATAATAATATAACATTTAATAATATAATAATACAACATGTAATAATATATTAATACAATATGTATATATAATAATATAACATGTAATAATATAATAATACAATATGTAATAATATAATAATATAACATGTAATAATATAATAATATAACATGTAATGATATAGTAATATAACATGTAATAATATAATAATACTATATTTAATGATATAATAATATAACATGTAATAATATATTAATACAATATGTAATAATATAAAAATATAACATGTAATAATATAATAATACAATATGTAATAATATAATATGTAATAATATAATAATATAACATGTAATAATATAATAAAACAATATGTAATGATATAATAATATAACATGTAACAATATAATAATACAGTATGTAATGATATAATAATATAACATTTAATAATATTAATAATACAATATGTAATGATATAATAATATAACATGTAATAATATAATAATACAATATGTAATGATATAATAATATAACGTGTAGTAATATAATAATACAATATGCAATGATATAATAATATAACATGTAATAATATAATAATACAATATGTAATAATATAGTAATACAAAATCTCTTAATAGTGGCTTCTTTATAATGTATAATTTAAATTTTTTGGGAATAATAACCTGGGCTCTTGCATTGTAACACTTTCTCAGTAAAGTGGTTTTATCATTCTCATACATTGACAGTGGACACATCTAGGCAAGAGTATTTATGTATAAAAATATCAAAATAGTAGATAAAGATATCCAACACCAGTCCGTACATTTAGCAACACAGATGTTGGACATGTCATTGTCTTGCAAGCAGCATGAACCGCTAATATTCCTCTGCTAGCAACTCAGTTTGGTTGCTATCTTCTTAATATATATAATTCTTCTGTACGTGTGTATGTCACTGAACTCCTCCTAAACGGCTTGACCGATTTTGATAAAAATTTTTGTGTGTGTCTGAGTGGGTCCGTGGATGGTTCAGATTCACAATTGGACCCGGTAGGTGGCGCTGCAATCGGGTTTTAGGATTTTTTTATTTCTTATACAAAATTTTTTTTTAGATTTTTTGCATATCAGAACATGTAACCTCAAAATTTAACCCCCCACCACCACCCCCAATATTTATAATAATGAATATAATATTAATAATTGACCGTTAAAAAATCATAAGTTCATAAATAATTGACCGTTAAAACCTTCTGAAAAGTTCATGAATATTTGAACTTCTGAGAATAATTCCTAGTTATGTTTGTTTTTTGATACAGCTGATATTTGTGGAGTTGTGGGCGAAATGCCAAAAATGAAAAAATGTTTTATTCTGTAGGTTGTCTTGACAAACACTGAATTTGTAATATTTATGTTACTCACTAATTGGAGTTCATTGTGAATTTGTAATTGTGATGATCACATAGTATTTGTTTTACTATCGAAATCAATTATGCCACCCAAACGAAAAACCAACGTTTGGGCAGGACAACGTCTGTCGGGTTCGCTAGTAGTATGTATATAATAAAAGGTAGATGAAGAAGGACTTATGCGTATAGCTATAAAGGGTAGTAAAATGTGGCTATAAGAAAGGAAAAAAAAGTATTATCTATTAGAAATGCATCTTTAAAATACAATTCAAACTTAACCATAAATATACAGAAATGTTAAACTTATTTAGAACTTAGGTTTTTTAATGAAATAGTTCCGAAAGTTCTGAGATAATTAATACAATATATATATTTTTTAGTTAGGTTGTTAGTTAAAATATTCTTACATATAGAGTACTTACCATCTTGAGGTGTATTATAAATGTTTCACAGTAATGTTAATATAATACTGTAGCCTACTGAATATTCTTTACTTTTAGTCATCGAGGTGGATTTATTAAAAATACGAAACATTAGCTCCACTGTACACATTTCATTCTATTTGCGTATTGTTTCTAGTACTAAGTAAACCGCATACTAAGCTAAGTACAATATTTATTCATTCATTAGTCATGAAAACACTGCACATAATAGTGTAGCTACAAATCGCATTCATCGTAGTAAACTTTTTTCAAAAAATTGGTCATTTATTTTACTAACAGGCCTTTTATTAATGGTATAAAGTGACCGCTCTTAGGTCATGTCTTTGTATATAGTAATTTAAACATGAATTAATGTTAAATATATTATTACATATTTCATCATGAAACGTTATAATTATTTATCTGATGAAAAATGCAACTAAAATTTAACTTCAAAAACATTTAATTCCTGGAGTTTGGCTGTTTAAGGTTAATCTTATTTGTAGAAAGATTTTAATAATTTAACTGTATTAATTAAAAAATATATTTGTGTAATTATTTATATTTTAAAAATCACATTAATAGCAATAACGTCAACATCGGTGGTATTGGGGAAAAATGCTTGCCTAAGGACCCGATTTTGATGGATTCAAACCCAACTAGGGTCGTTGAATTTTTCTTGAGCGATATAAATTCATATCACACCTTCTTTCAGATTGAAAGTAAATCCATCAGAACCATGTCGATTGTGGCATGGGAAAGAACTCTGGAAGATATATGAAAATACTTTTGCCGGAAAAATTGGTAGGCCCTTTCGCTCTGACCCATAGACATTTTCGTGTGCTGATATAATCAATTGGTTCACAAAGTGCACGCTAAGCACTTCAAATAAATTAATAATTACAGTAACGCTAACATTTTATTAATGTTCAGCTAAAACCAGCTATCAAAATTGAATAAGACATCGCACTAAATCCCTCCACAGTATTCGTTGATACGGATTAACATATTTGATTTCAGTTTCTATATCGAGTGTAGTACATCTTGCACCCACAGTGGCATCACATAACTCAGTGTTGGTTGCAGAGTTGTGGTAACATTGCTAATTAAACACGCTGGTAATTATTGTGTGATATGCTAACACTAGCATAACACATAGGAGAGAACACTGATGAAGTGGTTTGGTGTAAATGTTTCCTACCACCAAATAGAGACAGATCTAAAGTGTGTTCATAGTAATCCACACAAACATTGATAATACATTAGACGTTTTGATTAATGTTATTATATATTAATTTATATACCATTTTAATAATAATGAACCTTATTTTTGGAAAACGCTATTATAAGGATGAAAAAAGAAAACGTCAGCCCAGAATCGATCCATATCGATCGAGTGGTCACCATCTGTTGGCAAAGATAGTGCTAAATTTTGTAGCTAGAGGGTGTCATGTTGTCAGAACAATAAACCCTCCTGACGTTAATCTCAGTTTTCTAGACCAAAGACGCTATTTATTTATTCAAGTATCTCCTCATATTTCCTCACGAGGCTAAGTTGACCCCATTTTGGACCCATTGTTTCACAGAAAATCTTAAAGTGCCAGGGATCGAATACAGGACATCTGGATCTGTAGCAAGATACTCTGTTCAATAGGCCACAGAAGTGGTCAAGATAAAAAAAGCCTTATTAAATTATTTATTTATTCAATAAGAAGATATGTTTCTTAATAATATAAGATTATTATGTAGTCCCCACCAATTTTGTTGAATAAAATTGACCTGTATTGATTAAATATTAATTTTTAATAATTTTTATTCTATTAGAATTGTGTCCACTAAAAAAGCTCAAAACAGCCATTTTATAACCACCACATGCTAGAAAACATTTGTTTTTATAAAGTTTGGTTGCTATTATTTAATCGATACTCAAACTACTTATGCTGATGATTATTAATTACAAATAGGCCTACACACACATATATTATCATGATATTATTTATGGTAGTGTTGATGTTTTTTACCCTTCCTCCATTCTAGTAAATTGTCATATTTATTAGAATATATTTGAAGGTACTTTACAGTACGTTTCTTTTATTATCTATCCACAAAAATATGATTTTTTTTTGTATTTGTCTGTGTGCAGTCATATCAAATAAATTGCGACCGGTATTAATAGCCTATATTGTACAGTAATTACACATATGATATTTATAATACGAGTAATATTCACCCGATTAATATCAATGGATACAAAATATAATCTGAACTATAATCAAAGAGACTCAATGCACTAATATATTTTGAGTTTAAATGTTTAGAATTATTGTAATTAATCATTATCTTTATTTTTAGTATTATTTTACTATTTTATAAATGCATTTATGTACAAATTTACTATTTATTCAATATTAATATTATGGCATTTATTATGGCTTTTTTATATTTAATAGCACCTAAGGGTCAATTTAATTTTATTTGATAGAAAATGAATGTAATTATGGGATTTACACCAAAATATGGAAGAAAAACCGATATAGATCTATTAGTCAAGTTTTAACTGCGTATTTTGATAATATTTTATTAAATATTAATATAAACTAGTGAGTCGTTGCATTGATGGTTGCATATTATTGCACTAAAATGTATTTTAAACTTTTTATTGGGTAAGGATCAATATAATAAGCCCTCACTCACTTTTTAGTTAAAATTTTACACATCAACTTCAACTATCAACTTTATTAGATATATAGTTTTCAGTATGTAATTTGAATAAAAAAATATTTTCCCCCTTCACGCCTCGATGAGAACTTTAAAATGACCCCTTTCCCAGATTCCTAAATTTTTGTTACACCAAACCACCACCAAAATTGATTGAGCTGATACTATTTTCAAACAAAGACAAATATTGTGTTTACCAATACATACAGCTATACACAGATAATTTTTTCCATGATAATGTAAACAAAGAATGATTGAACAGATAAACCACTGACGACACAGAAGGAAAAGATGTAAAATTTCAGCAGGAAAATTGAGTTTTAGATTTAATTCACTACTTTTACCGGCATCCTGATTCCTTAATCTTTAAAATGAGCGTTTGTTTTTCAAAACCTGTTCAGTCATTTCATTGTTATTTCTATTACTGGAAACGTGATAATCAAATAATATATATTAAGATATATGATGGAGAGAGTGATAAAATGGGATGGTGAAAATTAGAGTGCAAGTGTTTGAGTGTGTGGGTTAGTGTGAAAATGAGAGTGTGTGTGAGAAATTGAGTGTAATAGACTGAGAATGAGCAATTGAGAGAGATCGAGTGATTTTGTAGCTAATGATAGTGAGAGTATGTGTACGTATTAGAGAGAGAAATACTGGGAGAAGAGAAAAAGTTTGGGTGAAAGAGAAAGAGAGTATGTAAGGGAAAATGCGTGATAAAGAGTGTGAAAGAGGGAGAGAGTGTGTGTATGTGTATGTGTGTAAGAGAAAGAGAGAGAGTAAAATTTTGGGAGAAATATTGTGTGAAAAAGAGAGAAAATGTGTGGGCTTGTGAAAGATAGTTTGAGAGAGATAGTTAAAGAGGTAGAGATTAGTTTAGAAAGAGAAAATCAGATTTATAAAGGTTTAGAGAAAGAGTTAGAGAGAGAAATTAAGAGAGAGTTTGAGAGAGAGGGCTTGAGGGAGAGTGGGTTTGAGAGAGAGAGTGAGATTGAGATAGAGAGAGTGAGATAGAAAAGTGAGATAGTGAGAGGGAGATGGAGAGAGTGAGATAGGGAGAGTAAAATGGAGATAGGGAGCTGGAGAGAAAGAGATAAATATAGTGAGATAGATAGAATGAGATTTTGAGATTGAGATAGAGGGATTTTGAGAGAAAGAACGTTTGTGAGAAAGCATTCAAGAGATAGAACATTCGAGAGAGAGCATTTGAGAACAAGCTTAAATAGAGAGAGTATAGTAAAGATGATGTGAGATAAATTTTGTGATAAAAAGTGTATATGAGGGAAGATAGTTTGTGATAGAGAGAATGAGAAAAGATTATATTATAGAGAGAGTTTTATCGAGTGTATTTGTGTGTGAGGGGAGAGAGTGTGAGATAGTCTATGAAAGCGTGAGAGAGTATTATATATAGAGATAATGTTTTTATTTATTTTTATTTAGCACCGCGTCTTACTACCCGTTCGGGTTATACGCTTAAGTACTAATTACGCTAATGGATTGGAAGTTAGGAAGGTTGAATAGAGGAAGTGAACCCGCATTTGCGTGGAGGGAGAGTGGAAAACCATTTAGGAAAACCACCCCCAGTTCACCCGACCGAGATTCGAACCTCGATCTCCCCGTCCTCGGCAGTCGGGCTCAACACGACTTGCGCGTTAGCCAACTACGCCACCGAGGCGGGTTGAGAGAATGTTAAATATAGATGTGGCAATAAACATTACGGTACTTTGAAATAACATTACCTGAAAATTAAGTATCAACATGGAAACATAACTTAACCCACTGTTTGTAAGAATGTGAAAAGATAGATGAGGTACAAAAAACATTCCTTTTTAATATCAAATCTTTAATATTAGACGGTAAAATGAAAACGTAACTTAGACTATGTATTTGTATTGTGTTACTATTTGCTGAAATGAACATCAATACCTATTAATTGAAAAAAAAATTAACACAAAAACTCATACTTAGATAATTAAAATGGCTATAGTTTTTTGATATTATTTAAGATTGTTTTTTGAGCTTATAATACATATCTAAAAATATTTAAGCATCATTTTATCGCCTTTGAGTTTATAATACATACCTAAACACATGTAAACATCATTTTATCATGCGCGAAACAAAACGTAAGCAATTTCACCTTTTAATTTTGCTCAATGTTATTGATTTAAATGCGAATTAACGATGACAGCATTCCAATAAAAAATAAATATTTCCCAAGCTTAGGCATCCCAATTTAGCCGTGCTATGACCAGCATCCAAAGAGAAATATTCATCCAAAGGGAAAATTGTTATGTGTTCGGACAAACAAATAAAGATTGAGCTATTATTTTTTAGCCGAAGAGATATATGATTATATACAGAGTGGAAAACTTAAATTGCTCTATGAAAATCGGGCTTTCGTGGAAAACTACTATTTTTCAAGATATAGTGAACTCCTAACCGTTAAAATGAATGGTCGTTTGTCAAAATCTGTTCAGTCATTTCCTAGTAATTTCTATTACCGGAAACGAGATTATCAAATTATATATAAGATGTTTTGAACAATTAATGCCCCTGTGTTAGTTTATTTTACTCATCCTAATAAACAAACATTATTTATCTGGGAATCGTGGGAATGTGGTGTGATTTGTGGTCACAAGCATACGTCACCCTGGAGCAACATTATTAACAAAGGGTTCTAGATAAAACTTGTCCACGTATTCATTTGTCTTCTGTCAGTTCACCGGACGTATATACTGAAAGCCGTGGATCCATGTGTCACAGGAATGAGAATTTACAACACTCAAAGGAGCATAAAAAATGGTTGTATTTGTTTGGTTCAAATATAATAGAGCTTACGTGTAACTAATTGAAACGTGTGATAATATTTGTAATCGTGAGATATTATTCTTAATCTATGAAATAAGGTTATGAGGATTTTTACATGTATACATACAAATATATATATATGTACCATCATCGTTAAACCTCTCCAGGTAGGCTGTTTGCGAATAAGTTCTCGACAACGCTTTCTGTACAGGAACATTTTCCCTTCCATCACTCATCCCCAGCTTTCTACTTTCTTTTCTACATCTTCATTTATCTGGTCCACCTACCTCCTTCTGGATCGTCGAGCTCATCTCCTGTCCCCTATTTCTCTTTCCATGTACACATGTGGGGTTCTTGTGTTTTCCATTCTTTTCACAAGGCCGAACCATCTGAGTTTTAATGACATCAACCTTTCTTCTTCCATCGATTCCTTCATTCCTAACTCCTTTCTCACGTCCTCGTTCCTCACTCTACCCCTCCATTTCTTCTGCAGAGGGCTTCTTAAAATTTCATTCCACATACTTGAAGATTGCTCAGTTCTTTCTTAGTTACTGTGCAGGTCTCTAAGCTGTATGTGAGAATGGGGACAAGTATAGCTTATATAGACTAGCCTAAACCGACGGCTTTATTTCACCTTCTTAGGAAGCTGTGCTACGGAATTTTATTGCTCAAGAAAAATCCGTTGACATCGGCTGGGTTTGAACCCATGGACATCGGGTCCTGAGGCGATCACTTTACCCCAAGAACACCAGGGTCAACTTTTATATGAATATTTATTTATATATATATATTGTGTATGTATATATTTATATATAATGTGTATGTATTTATATTTTTATATATATTTATAATAATTTTTATAATATATATCATATAATATATTATAAATATAATTTTTAAATGGGTCCTAGTACTCATTCAGATTTTGTGCATACATTAAATAAGTTGATGGGAAAGGGATGAGGAAGCTTGAATTTGAGAAGAAATATACCCTAATTTGTGTAGAGCAAGAGTGGAAACTCATAAAGGAAAAAAAAAAATGCCTTCAGTGCACCCGAATGGGAATTGAACCCTGATATCCTCGTCACCGGTAATCCTAACTTTAACTAGACTAACGTGCTAGTAAATTTGACTGCCAATTATGGTTTTTAAATATTAACTGTATCCACTCACAAAAATAAATAAATCAAGTGTTTTTATATTAAAAGCAAATAATTGTTAAAAAAAGCTACATAAATGATCAAATTTATTATTAAAATTCAAACAAAAAAATAACATTTATGAATTTTGCATTTACCTTAAATTTCTACAAATACACAATAATAGCTAGTTAGGCTTGGTAATATTTTTTAAATATTATTTCTATTTCTCTAGTTCATACTGCAAAAAATTGAATTTATTGAGTGTGTTTTATTATTTAATCCTTTATTTATATTGAAAAGAATATATTAGATTAGAATTCCTGTAACAGGAAAGTTGAGTTGCAAATCTTTATTCAGTAGTTTGCTGCTTTTATTCCACAGTTTATCTATCATTGTGACTTTCCCATTCTATCTACAATCTAATGTGGATGCACTATACTATACCACAACTTTTATTCACGTGTCCATCAGATAATGTGGTTTACCTTTTAAATTTAGACCAGGTCCTTCGGCAAGCCTGTGTATTTTAAATTTTAAAATATTTCACCTCAAAAATTATGTTTTAAAAAGGAGTTCAATTAAACCAGGGCTGGGAAACATTTTGACATTGTAAGGCCACGTGACATTTCAAGGATTCCACAAGTCCCACACACTTTATGCACAGAAAAATTTGCCAAAATGATAAAGAAGCATGGACGCCCATAAATTTTGATTTTAATGAAAAAAGGTGCAATTTTTATATTTGGCTGTAGTTTGATACTAAAAATTTACAATAATCAATATTAAAGTTTAAAAACATAAAAATAATAAAATGTGTAATTCCTACTATTCCCTTCTCAAATATTACTTTTCATTTTGTTTTGTTCAATAAACTTGTAACATACATTTTGTTTCTTATCTATGGGATCATCTACAACTACATTTTATTTTTGTTAAATTTTAAGGAACATTTCTTTGCGAAAATTAGCTCTTAAGACTCATAACTAGCTCAAAATTATGTTAAGATATTCTAAAATTCCCTCCCACAAGTTAAGCTTCTAAAATTTTCTCTCAAGGATGGGGGGGTTTGGGGGTTACCCTCCACACCCCCAGAAAATGGGACTACAATCCATCCCCCATTTGGGAAAACCATATGGACGCCCTTGAGTAGTACCAGCTTGACTTTGTTCCGGAAGTGCGAATATGGGAGGGTGTAACTATGTTAGAGATATTTAAATATTGTCTTACGTAGAGTATTTTACGTATGACAGTGAAGTCACAAAAGGAAGTCTAAGGCCCGTTGAAACGGTATTAATTGACTAATGCAAGTACATTAATTTGGCTGCGCGCACACAGCTTGCACCGTGTAAACAGACAAACAAGCTACTAACAAACAAGTCCACTTTCAAGTGAAAAAGTTGGTCACCTTCCAACTTTACTAATGCAGGTAGACAGTTCAAAATGGCGGCAACTAAAAAATGGGTTGTGCGGGGTATCCCTTATTTGTGGAATGTTATACAAAGAATGAGTTTTTGTGGAATTTTAAGCACCGGATTTATAAAGATAAGAATACGAGGGATATTGTACTAGAGGATATTATAAAGTGATATCAGACGTAAATATTCTTAAGAAGTGTCCAAATTAAAATGTTACGTAAATATTGGAAATTTGCCTTTTGAGAGATATTATTTAATATCGGTAAACATATGTTATAAATAATTTTATCAAAACATTATTTCCTACCAATCAACGTGGCATGTGTAATTTTTTTATATACAATCATAAAATATAATACATAAATTGTAGTACCATGATTAGTTCCAGCAACATAATATTCGTGTTATCGGCAAGTAAGATATGAATGGCCAGTGGTTTTCACACGAAATCACCGGCACGCTTTCCACTCTCCGTATTTGACACTTTAACCAATCTTTATAAGATTTAATTAATAACGTTCAGCCCACACACTTCAAACACTTTGTAGTAATGCTTTGGTAACTTGAGTAGATACAAAACATAATATTATTGACTCATAGCAAACCAGATAGTTTGTATTTAAACCAATCTACAAATTAATTTATGATTATTTTTAAAGAATGTTTTAGGCCTAGCTAGCATTAAACAGGATATATTGTTATTAGTATATTATTTGATATTATTAATAATTATTATTAATATTATTTAATAAATGTACAGTAACGTCATTAGATTTGGATAAAAATTTTTAAGAAACGATGGCCACAACCCAGAAGGCATGGTCACAATACCATTTGCCGAACGTTATATTCGACGCCACTTACCATTATTTACACGTCTCAAGTGCTGTTTACCCCTCCACTCTTTTCCTTATCATCTCCCCTCTCACGGAATCACCACCTGAACGCTATAGTCACAATTGTACCACACCCCAAACTCCACGGTCACAAGTCTATCACCTACCAAAGCCATGGTTACATATGTACCACCTCCCAAACACCATGGTCACTGGTGTACCGTTTGTCATGGACGAAAAGTGTATACTCAAGGTAATCTACTGTCTCTAGGTACTTTACTTACCGTTAGTCATAACGTCACACTCTTATGACGTCACAGAATATAATAATTCTTTCAAACCTAATTTTATTCAACTAATAGACGTCCTTCTTTTGTTACGTCACTATCATACGTCACATACTCAACGTAAGACAATATTTAAATACCTCTCCCTCCCATATTCGCACTTCCGGAACAAAGTCGGGTTATTACTACTCCCTTTTAAAGAGACAATCAACTTAGTACCAAACCCCACCTTGTGTGTGACCTTTTCGTAGCCCTTGGCTAACCCCGAGAAGATATGGTCCTAAATCCCTTACCATTTGGCTGTAGACCTCCAGATTGATCCTCTTAAGGTGTGGATATCTAGATTATATCAAGTCTCAATAAGTGAAAACCTGATTTTTCATCTTAGAATAATTTAAATGAATGTTGAAGGGAGTTACTAAAATAAAAATGTATCTGATTTTAAATAGTTTTATTAAAAAAAAAAGTCCATGTACGGAAAAACTAGAGAGTATAGTGAAAGAAATGTGACATTTATAAATGTTTGATGTTTGTGTGGCTACTCGGAACGGTTAGAAAAGTCGTGGTGAAGATTTAATTATTAAACAGAACTCCTACAATAGAAACGAGGTTTGAAACTAGATCGATGTTTCCAAATCAAGCTGACGTTACGCCAAGGGCTCGTATTGGTCTCTAGTGACAAATTAATAATATGATGGTGCAATTACCTTGGATAAATATATATATAAATATAGATAGATAAATAAATAGAATAGCAACTAAGCTGTTTGACACAACGTTTTAAAATAACATTTTTATTATTTTTATTATTTAAAGTAAACGCTATTTTAAAATTAAAATTAAAAAAACGATCAAAGCACATAGTTGGAAATATATACTAAAAGGCCCCATCCATCCCTGGGTTAAGCCCTTTGGCCTGAAACCTGAAGACATAAAAGCATAATACGAGTACGATGAGGTCTCGTTACGGACGTAAATAAAAAAAAAAGTTTTTTCTGGCTGATGTATCCAGTCCATACCAATGGGTAAGGGATGAGGAAATATATATTCCCTCGCGGCATAAAAAGAATATGAAGTGTCCAGTGTAATAACCTCGGATATCATTTATGTGTTATTTTAGAGAAAACATTTTAGAAGTTTTTTTTTTGTTTTGTTTTTAGTACCGTGAATTTTAACCTGCTTGGGATACACGCAAATGTATTTTTTCTTTATGGTGTATATCTCGCAAATGAGCTATACCGACCGTGTGGGCGCCACCGTCAGCGGTGATTAAAACCAACATTTACGGATAGATGGTGTCAAATAGCCAGCACAACAAACTCTCTGGCCGGCAGTCACAGTTTTCTATATCAGAGCTCAAAGGTGACCTGGTGGTCTAGGGGTAAGGTGTCAGACTTCTGTGCAGAGGGTCCGGGGTTCAATCCTCGGTCCCGGCACATTCACCCTACCATTGCACATTAGCGTACGTGCGTATAACCCGAACGGGTAGTAAGACGCGGTGCTAATAATAATAATAATATATCAGAGCTGTATCTCCTCATATGTCTTCACGAGGCTGAACTTGACACCGTTCCAGACCCACTGCTTCACAGAAAATTTGGAAGCACGAGGGATTGAACCCCGGATCTCTGAATCTGTAATCAGGAACTCTCACCACTAGAGCACAGAGGTGGTCATACTAGCTAAGCTAATCATGTTAGGCCTGAAGAAGGTTGAATTTAAAGGAAGTGTACTGACATTTGCGTGGAGGAATTGTGGATAACTATTTATTAAAAATCACCCTTAACAAATCTAACTAGGACTCGAACTCCAATCTCACCGTCATTGTCAGTAGTCTAGTGCGATTCTAACCCTTTAGAACATTCGACCACTGAAGCAAGTAGATTATAAATTCTCAAACCAAAATAATAATATTGATAAATAAATAAAAAACATTTATTAATGGCATCCCAATTTACACCATTTACCATATAGAAAACAACTCTTACAATTGGTTATTAAATTAATTTAATACTTACATTACGCTTAACACATTGCTGGACTAACATTTATGGTTTTAGTTCGTTTTAGGCCTAACCGATTGAATTCCATATGATATTTACTTAGTAAATATTTTTAAAACGGTGACCTGGTGGTCTAGGGGTAAGGTGTCAGACTTCTGTGCTAGGGGTTCGGAGTTCAATCCTCAGTTCCGGTACAGATTTATCTGATTGCAAAACCCTTCCTTCACCTCTGACAAGACGTGTATTAATCACAACTTGTGAATGTGAGGAATGCCAGGCCGTCCCCGTGGTTCGGATCCCACGTTAAGCTATAAGTCCTCCATTTTATCTCAAAATCACCCTACCCTTACTCATTAGCGTAAGTGCGTATAGCCCGAACGGGTAGTAAGACGCGGTGCTAATAATATTGTTTTAAAAACCTCTGTAACTTTCAATGTTTCTTAGAATTAGCCTTAACTTATATAAAAATGCAAATATTATTCCTTATACAGTCCAATTTTCATAGTAAGAACCTTGTCTAATAACTATAGAGGCTTGTATCTACTTTCTCGTATCCGCTTCAGTGGCCGCATGGTCTAATTCACTACTTTCGTGTTGGACTAGACTACCGAAGATAGGGAGATTGGGGTTTGATCCCAGTCGATAGCACTGAGGGTTGTTTTTCCTAAATGGTTTTACACTCTCCCTCAACGCAAATGTGTGTGCACTCCCTCTAGATTAAAACCTTTATAATTCCTAACACATTAGTGTAATGAGTACACAGGCGTACAACCCGAACGGATAATATAACGCGGTACCAAATAATAATATTTTCACGTGTTCACAAGTCAATTCATGTGATTTGCAGCTGTCAATATTTGATAGATCATAAGATCCAAAACTATAAATTAACACCAATAAAATAGTAAAATGTCAAATCAATTTTATCTTAGCAGCAAATAATCTGTTTCTTCTATTCTATGAATATTGTATTTTTAATAGCCGGTAGCAAAAATTTGATAAAATGGGTAAAAAATTAACTTTTTTGTTTTTCACCCTAGAACCTGAATATCCTCTTGCTCATATACATCCACGCAGGATATCGACGCATCACCGAGGGTGGAAGGAAGTTGAGCGTAAACATGAAAGTTTCCAATCAGAAATATTTCATTAGAGGTGACATTGTAAGGACTGGATTGTCGGAGATGGGATGGTTGGAGTATACTTTTTGGCTCTGTGTAATGAGTATGTATCGTTCATAAATAGTTATACACTTTTTCTGGATTATTTAATTTTCGAGGTGAAGATGAGAAAGATAGACATTTGAGGAAGTGTATAGCCTACCCTATATCTTCAGGAAAGGAAGTATCAAATGTTTAGGATTCAAACCAAAACCTCAACGTCACAGGTGAGTTGGGACAGACGGTACTGGTGCCTTTGCACCGTAGCAAACTGTCAAGATTCATGAATAGTTTTCCTTCTTAAGAAACTATATTCTTGATAACTTACAGCGTTAAATAGTTTGGTGCCTTTGCCTCGTAGCAAACTGTTGAGATTCATGAATAGTTTTCCTTCTTAAGAAACTATATTCTTGATAACTTACAGCGTTAAATAGTTTGGTGCCTTTGCCCCGTAGCAAACTGTTGAGCTTCATGAATAGTTTTCCTTCTTAAGAAACTATATTCTTGATAACTTACAGCGTTAAATAGTTTGGTGCCTTTTCCCCGTAGCAAACTGTTAAGATTCATGAATAGTTTTCCTTCTTAAGAAACTATATTATTTATAACTTACAGCGTTAAATAGTTTTTTAAACATATTGAATAATTGTTTTTATAATCTTAAACACTTTCGAAACCACATGATTGTGATGTCCAACTAGTGGAAAGAAGTAGAATTCATGGTTTTCTTCCCACGGATCTAGGATCCAATTTTTTTTTTTAGCACCGCGTCGTACAACTTATTCGGGTTAAACGCTTATGTATTACTAATTACGCTAGTAGTTTAGACATTAGTAAAGCTATATTTAGAGGAAGTGCACCCAAATTTGCGTGGAGTCAAAGTTGATTTTTTTAAACCAACCTCTGTATACCCGACATTGATTCAAGCCTTGATCTCTCCTTGCATCTGCAGTCTAGTCTACTGTGAGAGTAGCGCGTTAGACCATCTGGCCACCGAAGTGAGTTAGGATTAGACTTGTTGGAGGTGGGATGTTGAGGAGGGGTAATAAGTGCAGAGGAGCTAGTTGGGTGTTGTTATACCACACATTTAAAACCTTATGTACCCAAAAATTATGGTAATTTCTTAATCTAGTGAATTTCTGGGTTTTTTTCCAGAAATTATTCTAACCAGCATCGTGACATAAAAACATATATTCTTAATTAATTCTAAAGATTATTGTACCATTATAAAACTGGTGTCTCTTAAATGTGATATTTATTTCTAGCAAATTCCTAACATCTAAAATTATTTAAAAATAG
>CABFWB010000113.1:192889-295948 GCA_902151455.1 Timema bartmani | reverse complement strand
ATACACATCTTAAAGTAAGCTTGAACTTGTATAAAATAGGATTACGTAAAATCTTATATATATATTTAAAAAGAGGGAAAATTTAAGGTATTTATAAATTAAATACTGTCTGTGGTTGATCATTGGAAACGTGGAGTAAATGTTGTTTGTAAGAGTAGAATAAGGATATAAGAGGAAGGATATGACTAAGAAATTTTTTAAAGATTATACACCCAATGCCTAGCAGTCATAGTGAGTACCATTGCCCATGTTTTGAATAAGAATTTACTCTAGTAGTATATATATATATATATATATATAGCACGCGTCTGGGGTCCATCATTCGTACCACAGTATTGGAACGATTAGCCAGTAGCTAGCCCTAGCCTCGATGGCGAAGTTAGCTAACGCACTGGTTTCGTGTTGAGCTAGACTGCTGATAACGGGAAAATCGAGGTTCGAATCTTTCTCGGGTGGTTTTTCCTAAATGGTTTTCCACTCTTCCTCCAAACAAACTTCCTCTACATTCACTCTTCCCTATTTCTAACTCATTAGCGTTATTAGTACTTAAGAGTATAATCCGAACGGGTAGTAAAATGCGATGCCAAGTATAAGATTATCCAGTAATAATGTACCGTTGCCCAAGGGACGCCTGAATTTAAGTAGAACTGAGAGATAAAAAAGCATTTGTATATACTAATTTAAAATAAACTCTATGGGCTAAGCCCGCAAGATATCAATACAGACCGAGTGACCACCACATTTTGGTGAAGATACTACCAACATTGTCTGACATAGGGTGTCATGTGGTCAAAACAACTAACCCTCTGGCAGAATATATCACTTTGCTAGACTAGAATCATTGCTTCTTAATTCAAATAACTCTTCATTTATCCTCATGAGGCTGAGTTGAACTCGTTCTAGACCCACTGCTTCACAAAAAAAACAAATCTGTGAGTGCTGGGAATAGAACCCGGAACCTCAGGATATGTAACCAAGAATTCGGACCAATATACCACAGAAGTGGTCCAATATGTTTCAAAGGACAACGAAAGCGAAGAATAAATGTTATCGTTTGAAAACTAATATTTAAATGATCCCGATTTTGCTGATGACAAGTGAACAATGCAGGAAACAACACATTGATGTTATTCCTGGTTAGAGCGTAGTTGTTTGTCTAGAATTCCGGTTGATAGTTATCAATAACCAAACGTTACATCGTGCTGAAGTGTTATTATTTATACTTACATAAATAGCGCAGTGGAGACGTTATTAAATTATTTTATCACATTTAAATAAATAATTGAAAAACTAATAATTCATAAATGAATAACTATTGAATTCATTCCAATTTTATTTTTTTAACCTAAACTAATCATATTTATTTAAATAAAAAAAGTATAGCTACAAGTATTACTATAAATCTAATTTTATAATTTTAATTTATAAAATTAGTGTTTATGGTTTATTTATTTTAATATTAAAATATTTAAATTAAATCATTAAACCGCACTTCAACGAATTTTATAGTTTTTAAGCTATCTATACTTCCATAGTGTTTGTGCTTTCATCCAGATGCTGAGGGCCGAAGGGCTAAGTGCATTTTTACCCCTGGATAGGAATCACATTATAATCGACACAGTACCTATCAGAACCATATCAAACTTTGACTTCACTTATTCGTTGAAACAATACTTTTGAGCAGGGATGGTATTTTTTTAACGTACATCACAGACAATTCTCATGTGTAAATTTTGTTCATGATCTCATGGTTGTGAAAAATTATTTTTATATGTAATTTCTCGATTATTTTTTATCATTTTGAATTTTTATCGATATATTTTCTTGGTTTGACTCATTTTTTGGTAGTTTTTAGGCATGTCTATATTATTTTTAGGTATTTATGTTGAACAACTACAATATTTAATACAATTGATATTCTATGCTAAATCATACATTTTTTAAGTACACATTTGTTGGAATGAGAAGATAGTGTAGGTAAAGAACTTGGTATCCTCTTTGCTTGTTTGGTTGAAAAATACAAATTCCTGACGATACAATTTAACTAGGATTGAGAGTGTTGCTCTGGGAGAAATTTAAGAATCAATGTTACATTTGTAGAATTCAAGAGATTAATAAATTATTTTTAAAGGCTTTTCAATGCATACATATTATTTAATTTACCTTTGTAAGGTGTTTGATTTATTCGTGTCCTTTAATTGTGAGTTTTTACTGCATATTCTTTGTAAACTTGAAGTCATTTTTTTAGAATACTTATATCATTATATAAGGATTTTTTTAATAAACTTTAGGTAATCAAAGTCCAGGGACTGCTTATGAGCTTATTTCATGACCGATCACAAGATGTGAGCCGTTGATAAAATTTACGAACGGTTTATAGATTTAATAAAACAATAACGTGAAATCATAATAGGGCCTAGCTAGATGAAATCATCAAACCATCGTAGTCACTGTATTAGTGTGTACGTTGTAATGAAATAAGGGATCCCAAAGGTTATAACATGTATCCGCTTAATTAAAACCATTACTTAATTTACAACGTGATGTATAAGCTCAGTTAAGACATGTTGATCATAATTTAATAATTACTCTGCACAGTTTGGTAAGAGGGATGAAGTATTGTAAATTATATAACAAAATGGTGGTTTATATTCTCTTAATTTTCTGACAGAAAATGGATTACCTCTTGGCTTGGACTGTGATATTATTACTATTATGTGACATAAATTTGTAAAATGCTTGTAAGACATTACTAAACATTCCGTTAAACCTAAACTGGGTGTGAAGATTGAAATTTATAGGCCAGGTTTATTTCTATAAATGATCAAGTACACTTAACATTATTATTATTATTATTATTATTATTATTATTATTATTATTATTATTATTAGCACCGCGTATTACTACCTGTTCGGCACACTTAACAACTAATCCATGAAGGCTGAATAAAATGGCACCTTAGTTAAAGTATTACCCTTAATTAAATATGGCGTCAGAACAAAAATGAAATATCATTAATATATTTAAATGGGACATATTAAATATAAAATCTTCTATAAAATCCGCAAATCTAGATATAAAAAATCAACAACATATTAGTCGATCGATATTAGCTATATTTAAGATCCTGACCAATTTTTTAAGCACCACGTCTTACTGCCCGTTCGGGAAATACGCTTTTGTACTATTTACGTTAATGTTTTTATGGATGAAGAAGGTTATGTTTATAGGATTTGTGTAGAAAGAGAGTTGAAAACCGTTTTAGAAAAACCACCATTAGTACACTCGATCAATATTAGAACCTCAATCCCATAATCAGCAGTCTAATCTACTGTGAGAATAGCGCCCTAGACGACGCGGAAACTGAAGCGGCTGACCAACTTTGAAAACCATTTATAGTTCAAGAAATAAGCTACCATAAATTACCGCTAACACATTTTTGAAAATAAATTGATGGTTATCTTGTTTTTTCCCTGACCCCCTCTTTTGTTATTACTTGTTTAGTCACTCTATGGCATTAAGAACTCAAAATATCATTGCCACACTTATGAAATTATGCCAACTATCCCTATCTTGAGCTAGTTCTGTCCAGTACACCTCAATAAAACCTATACCTATATTGAAAGGGTTCTATCCATTCCACCTCATTATACCCTCTCTCTTTAAGGTCCATTCTAATGCTATACTCCCATCTGTGTTTTGGTCTTCCCAATGGTTTCTTCCAACTGGGTTGGCCAGTCAATACCCTGAACAAGGTTCTAGAATCTCCCATATGCACTACATGTCCTTCCCAGGGCTATCTAGGAGACTTGACTATGCTAACAATGTATTGTGATGAGTACGGGGTAAATAACTCATAATTATATAATCTGCTCCACCCTCCAGTAGCCACATTCCTTTTATGACCAAATATCTTTATAAACACCTTGTTTTCGAAAATAATAAGTTATTTTTGTCATGTAAGTGAAGGGACAAATTTACGCAATCAGAGATAGCAATCGGTAAAATTATGTCTTTGTATATTTTGAGTTTTTCATTCCTTGATCTTTTATTATTATTATTATTATTACTATTATGAATTAAAATAATATTTTTGTTAGTTTTTCAGTAAATTTAGCTACATCAAGGGCAGATTGGTATTTTAACAAGATATTTAATCTTAGTTAAATAATAATAATTTTCAAATTCTATTGTGCTTATCGGTGACCTAGTGGTCTAGGGGTAAGGTGTTAGACTTCTGTGCTGGGGGTCCGGGGTTCAATCCTCGGTTATCTTATTGCCAAACCCCTCCTTCACCTCTGACAAGATGTGTATTAATCACAACTTGTGAATGTGAGGAATGCCAGGCCTCCACCGTGGTTCGGATTCCACGTTAAACTGTAGGTCCTCCATTTCATCTCACAATCACCCTACAATTACACATTAGCGTAAGTGCGTATAACCCGAACGGGTAGTAAGACGTGGCGCTAATAATAATAATAATAGTGTGCTTATCACAAATATTGAAGAGCTGTTTGGATTACCACTTGTAAAATCATAAAATAAACGTATTTACTGAATCAATATTTAGTTTATTTTGATCAAAATAAAGATAGTATACATAGGCTATATAAAATATTGACTCTCTAGCTCGCCTTTACTTCCATACTACATTGAGTCATATGTAGGAATTAATAGTGACAGCTACAGATCACATGACTTAGCGTATTTAAATAAGAAAGTAGTTCTAGTAACGTTTTAACTATCAGCTGTCCAACATCAAAGCTCTGTGGGTAGCGTGTCCATATAATGAGCTAAGGGTCTCAGGATTTATTCCTGACATGGTCGAGAAATATGTTATTAGTGAAATGTGGATCTACCCTTTCAATGTGATGAATTAATGGCTGGGGCCTGAATGTTGGGTCTGTTCTATATTTAAGTTAGTTTATTAGTCATGTACTGATATAATAAGTTATTTCAGAACGTGCACTTTAAATACCTCAAATAAATGAAAAAATTATCAGATACTCTTCCACTACCACATCCCCACTACACATTGCACAGTATTATATTATTTAAAACCCTGATTTATATTTGACGGAAAAATAAAACTCCACGGTGGTAGCCCACGCTCAAGCTATACTGACCGAGCAGCCGCCATCTGTTGGTGAATATAGCGCCAATTATGGTTGATAGAGGGTGTAATGGTGTCAACACAATGAACTCTCAGACCGTTAATATCTGTTTTCTAGTACGTTAGATGAATGAATCCTTCTAGCCCATCCATTTTGATCCTGATTAATTGAGCATATGGGAAAAAATATTTGTTAATCAATGTTATTATAAATTGATATAAAGTGTAGCTCTATTGTTTAGGTTTTTTTAAATTGCTTTTAATTTCCTTGTCATTATGATTTTTAGAAGTCCAAGTCAAAATAAAATAATAATAATATTAATAATGGTAGAATATGGATGAACTATTTTGAAAGCCGATTTAAGTATCGAAGAGGATTGAACTCGGTATTTTACATGCTAAATTATTTTGGGTGATGATAGTGACTAAGAACCAATATATAATTAATATTCTTAATGATATATCTGTGTAATTATTCTACTCATTGTATTGACTACAATGAACAAATACATTTATCAATATGAATTGTTTCCACTAACTGCATATGCAATATGTTTTAGTACATTTGACATCACTTAAGCTATTTGTGAGTGAGATTGAAATGTTCCACCCAATGCCAATTATTGAGTAAAGTTTAGATGGTATAACTTTTGAATTTATTTTTAGACCAAATAATTTATTTTAGAGAGCTGATATTTTGTATAGATATTACGGAGTATTAAATTTTAATGAGAACGTTTAAAAATTTGCAAAATCCAATATGTTTGAACTAACGTACAAATTAACACCGGTTTGGGTATAATAGGTATCTGGAAAGATTTTTCCTTGCTCTAGGCTATTTCATAGTTTAAAACAATGAGGAACTGACTTCGCAACAAATCCGAAATAAGCTCCTGTCGGAGACAGACCTCGCTCGTAGTATGTTTATAATTACGACTTTTTAAAATTATTGTAAAGGTTATATTGTCTTACTCTAATTAGATTTGACTAACGAAACTTTCTGAGAGGTTAAGGACTTGTTCCTCAAAAGTAAACAGAATGACAAAAACCTTTAATGGTCAAGCTTTTAGCTAGGAGTTCAAAGCTTAATTATTCCGACACACTTATTAATTTCATTTTACAATAATACAATTAATGTTAGGTTGTGTATAAATGAAATATATTACAAAATAACTCTTTCTAGATTTAATAAACGTTCCATCTCTTTATATTAATGCAAGCAAAACAATAAAAAAAGGGAATAAACATAAAGTCTGTCATAAAATTAACAACATTTTCGGTGGGTTCTTATGAAATATATTTGAATAAAGTTTCATGATATCTACAAAATCATATTTTGAAATATTAAAACATTACTATGATTTCTCGAGATAACGTTATATATATATTTTAGTGGAATAATTATGTTTTTATTTTCTTATTTTGATAAATTGTCTTAAATGATTTTTTCTATATGTTTCTATTTGAAATATTTATCTAAACTGGATGCATTCGCAACGGATGGACTATAAAAAACATGACTTAAATACTGACTTAAATTTTAAAACAAACACAAAATCCAGCCTCCCAAACAACATTTCATCAACGGGAAAAAAGAAACCCAAATAATTTGAAATTACAAATGTTTTATTGCTGCGAAAATAGAACCCAGAGCCTGTTTTATAGGGAATTCTTATTTTATAGGGAACCATTATGAGTTTACACAGTGTTATAAGCTCTCTAATTTTAATTATTTAATATGTTTACGGGAAATGTTATATGTTAAGTTAAAAATTAATTTCCCCATGGATTAAACTAAAAATAGCCACAACATATTAAACAATTATTATTTATTTCAATATTATAACAAAACTTGTAACTGTTGTTGTTTACTTATCAAGGGTTTAATTTTGTTTCAGGAAGGAGATTATTTCACCCGTTTGAAGAAGGACTTCATAAAATATAAGAAGAATTTCGGTTTCAAAACATTTGATTTGATGCCGTGAAAAAAAGTTGTTTAATGTAAATGTTATTAATATAAATTATAGTTCATCTCATTAATTATGTTGCCCAGTGGTAATGTATAATTTTTGGTTAGGTATTAGATACCTGTGTTCCCACGCACACAACAAAAATGGAACTAATTTTTTTTTAATGATTGTCTTTTAATAAAGATTATATAATTTACTGTTTCGACAGTGAATATAAACTACAAAGAAAAATAACTTCGTGTTAAAATAGGTTTAGTATTAAAATTATTTATTTTGAATAAATCAATATGAGAAAAATTTAATAAACGATTTCAAAAAAGAAAATGATTGAAAATTCTAATATCACAAATTAACTTAAAATATCGAATAATTAATTTTCTATATTAATACAGTTCTATGAAATATTACAAAACTAATTGCATTAAAGTTAAATATATGGCTGTTTTTACTAGAGTCAATTACATATTTGTATAAAAAACTACATTGTAACAACAAATTTCTATTGTTTTATCAGATTTTTCAATGTCATACGTTCACTTTAAAACCTTTGTCAATATAAATTTTTTATTTCATATATCTTAGGGTATATTTTCAGTCGATTGTATTTTCATTGATGGTGTTTACAGTAAAATATTGATATGTAGTACATATGTAATGCCATTTCCCTTGTAAATAATAATTAATAAAAAAACACTTTTATTTCGTGCCAATCATGTTGATGCTATGCACTTGGATACACATAGTTTCATTTAGTGTTAATAAAAATACGTTGTGCATATATAAGCATATTCCATAGTCAAATTTCTGTGAATTTACAGTCTGTGTAGTTTTAATGAATATCTGTTATCTGATTAATATGGGACAGAAGAGGTGAGGGTGGAGTCGAATATTAATTAGGTTCGTCATTAAATAAAATTTAACATAAAATACATGTTCTTCTAAACAGGGAACTTTTTAATATTTAAAGAAATATAATGTGCATTTACTTTATTAATATTTAAAATCACAAATAAAAAGTCGTTACAAATGAATGCATATTAAAAAGTAATAGTTTAAAAAAGAGAGTAATGGTCTTCCAGCTTGGTATTTCCTAATCTCAACAATATTACACTTAAGAATTTCAGAAGACTTAGCTAGCGCTTCGCTAATCCTTGCAGTTGTTTTTGCTTCTTCTAATAAATAAGTTCGGTTTTAAGGGCCCTCCTTACTTCGTTGGGACTCTACCTATCTACTTTATTATGTTTGGTCTCAACATTTCCTCTTTCATTTGTGTCTCGGTAATTTACGAGCTATATTCGGTTACTATCGGTATTCTCTTGTTTCTCATCTCCAACCAATGGAGGACAAACGTGACTGCAAGCATTTTATTTGAAATCATATCTCAATATTGACCCTTTCCCTTCAACGTCAGACATCCTCGCTTTTCACATTCTCACAGTCTGAGATTACCTAAAATCAAACAATATTTTCTTTCTCTTTATCTTTTTAGTCTTTGTTTTATAATAAACAAAATTATTTAGGATTCAAATATAGACGGAGTTTTGTTTCAATCTCTTAAAAGTATTGCACAACCAAGTAGACTTAATTTTTAGGGTTATCTTACAACAACTTCTTTAAGACTCCAATTCTATAATTAAATGATTCACTGAGGAAATTTTTGTGAGTATGATAATACATTTATTAAGCTTGTTAATTAATTATAGTACCATGGTACTATGGTGCCTTGTAGATTTTAAGATTGTGGTCTACCAGGAATTGAAAACAGCAGTTTTTTTTAAAATGAAATACCCGAAACCCCAAAAGAATCTTCAAAAGCCATGGTTTTCAATTTTCTAAATAAATATTTTAAAAATTTGCTATCCTTGAATGTATATAAACAGGTTAATAATATTTGCTGTATATCATATATGTCCCTTTTAGTATCTTCTGTGAACATATGGAACGGTTGATGCAGGGGAGTCCCTGTGATTATCTGATTGTTAGGAACGTGTTTTACACTTTTTGTGTGTGCAGTTTAGCTATTCGTGCCAATCGTAATGAAATATGCATGGAAAATGTAAAAGTATTAGAATAAATGTTAGCAACCAGATAAACTAAAAGAGGAAATTTGTAAAGCATTAAGAGATTTACTGGAAGCTCTCAGAAAACAATACATGGGGTGACGGAAACAATTAGACGACCTATGCTGAGGAATGTGATGGGCAACGTGCTGAGGTTTGACACCCGGTGGAGCTCACCTGAGTTGCATTATCTTCAAAAAGTGAAAAATTGGTACCATGTAGTTTGCGATTATTTAGCTAGTGAATATTTACTTTTAATTAAAATGGTTAATTTGCAAGTTACTAACTGTCTAATTGTTTCAGCCCTACCCTGAATGATCAAAATTAACCACTAAATTAAGAATGTCAAATGTTTTTCTTAAAAACGTGCTAAAGAACGAATAACCTTTAGCATCTTTACGAACAAATATCTACCAACATAATTGCGCCGAAAGGACATTTTCATTGAGTAGTTGATTTTGTATAAGACTTTGTTCACGCTTACTCTATTAATAAGTAAATGCTTCTGTTTTTCTGAAATGATTTATCTGCAATAATTAAAAAGACTGTTACTAAAAAAAGGTAAAAACATTGTTAAAAATGGTTGACTTCTCTTTAATACTTTATGAAAGGGCCTTGTGATCGACATTCCTCTTTACTGGAGTTTCGTGAGCCATAGAGATGATAATGTTCCCAAAGCCTTCTCTGAACATACATTTCTACTTTTCTGTACTTTTTATTTTAAGCCTTTCATTTTAAACCCTAGAAGAGAGCCACTTTTTCAGTCTTGCTAGTGTTCTTTTAACAACCTCTAACAGAAACACGCCCACACAATCTTTTGGAGCAATTTTCAGTGTAGCTTTATCATTGTTAAGTATAGTCACAAGGCTTTCAAGTTTTGCTTCTACGGAAATGAAAAACACAATTTCTCTTTCCCTTCGACATGCTGATGACAAAGCGTGCTCATTATCTTTAGTTAACACTGCTGATGTCGAATTAAAGCACCAGTGCTTCAAACCTCTCACAGAGAGGACTCATAGACTTTATATAGTACAATTCTACGTCATCATTTTGTTGCTGCGAGGCAGAATACATCGGTAGCAATATTTAATAGAAGATAACATTATTTAGCTTAGAGCATACTACTTTGTAGGATATATTTGAAAAGAAGTACTAAAGAACTCAATTGTTTTACTTGTGAGTTGAGCATTTGATTGAAAGCTGGATAGCTAGCAATCTAGTATTAAATTAATTTGCTAGTTTTTGATTGATACATAGTGAAGTTTTAATTCATACAGTTTTAAAAAATGCTATAATTATAATATTTGTATCAAAATCATTTTATAAGAATGTTAAGTGTATTAATTACTGCACATTTATCAAGTACCAATTTAAATGTTATGTCTAAGATAGATAAATGTGTTAAAAATCAAACAAATATTTAACGAACTCTAAATTAATTCTTCTAAAAAAAATGTTATTTCACAACAATTTAGTTTTTGAAACTTTTTATGTTACGAAATACTAATAAACTCAATTAATATATTTGATTCTCTATGTTTAGAAATAGTTATATAATTTAAATCCTAACTGTTACGTAACACTTTCCACCAATTAAAAACATTATCCAACATAGTTTTAAAAAACGAGCTAGTTGTATTTTTATATTCAATTTAAAATCCTACCTCTATTAAATTAAAAATTTCTAAAACTGTTTGATAATATTTATTTAATCATTGATAAGACTATTTTTCTGTTCATGCAGGTTTTAGTGCACGATTTAAAACAGTGGAATTAAATTATTATTTTGAGTTAATGAACAAAAACCAATTAGTTTAACTAGTGATGTAATATAACTATGGACGCAAAATTAATTGATAAATACATATAATATTACTCATTAAACAAAATTATTATCTGATTTTAAAAAATTATATGATTTAATAGCTCAGATTTAACTCTGTTTTTTAAGAGTCGAAATTATCAGCTCTTCTAAGAGATGCGACAAATTTTACGACGTTCTTAGCCGAAACAACTTCGTCGTCGTTTGAAAGGTTCCACGATGCTTTTTAGCCGTCATAACCCTGAGGTTGATATTGAGCGTCGTAGTCTCTTAATAAGAGAGGAAATATAATGAGATGCCATAACCCCAAGGGACCAAAGGGAACACTTCCAGATATAGTTTTTAGGAGACACTCCACCCTTACTACCCCACTTTCTTTCGACCTCTCCATCTTCCAAGCTCCATCAGTTCATTTAAGTAGGGTAGTTCAACCTAACTTGCTCATCTTCACATTTCATGCTGTTTTAATGGCCCTTGCAACGGCTGCTGATTAGATGAGTGTGAGAGAGAGAGAGAGGATGGTACTCAATTATCTTCATTTCTTATACATCACTTGGGAAGAACTTAGTTTACTGGTGATCAAGTAAGTTTTAAATGATTTTTAACATAGTATTTTTTGGGTCTAAAACTTATTCTCTTAATTTACAAGACCAAAAAATATATTTAGGATGTTTGAAAATAAGGTCCTTAGGAAGATGATTGTCTTCAAAAGATATGAGACTATTAGGTAGTGGATTATGTTACATAATGATGAGTTACACACCATGTAGACATCACAAGACATTGTTAGGATAATACATTCTCGCAGATTATGGTGGGCAAGACATGTAGCTCGAATGGGAGATTCTAGAATCTTGTCCAGGGTATTGACTGGAAAGCCCAATGGGAAGAAACCATTGGGAAGACCTAGATGCAGATGGGAGGATAACATTAGAGTGGACTTGAATGATACAAGATGCAAGGAAGAGGACATGATGGAGGTAGTTCAGGATAGAGATAGGGTGTAATGAGGTGGACTGGCTAGAATTGGCTCAATATGGGGATAGGGTGTAATGAGGTGGACTGGCTAGAATTGGCTCAAGATGGGGATAGGGTGTAATGAGGTGGACTGGCTAGAATTGGATAAAGATGGGGATAAGGTGTAATGAGGTGGACTGGTTAGAACTAGCTCAAGATAGATACAGGATTTAATGAGGTGGAATCGCTAGAACTGCCTCAAGATAAGGATAGTGTGTAAAGAGGTGGACTGGATATAACTAGCTCAAGAACGGGATAGGATGAAATGGGGTGGACTGGATAGAGAGAACTATCTCAAGATAGGGATGAGTGGCGTACTTTTGTAAGTGCGGCAATGAGCTTTCAAGCTCCTAGTGCTATAGATTAAGTAATTTTTGGGGGGTTTGTAAATTGTTTGTACTCTCACGAATAAAAAAACTTTTTTTTTAAATAATATATATCGAGGACCTTTCTTAACATTTATATTGCTATAATAATCTTTTAAATTAGCAATTGAAATTGATTAAAATTTCACTTATACAAGATTAAAACATGAACAAATATTATATTTGTTTTTATATACCAATGAAAACATTAGAGAAAATCTCCAAAACTAGCTAGCTAGAACTAAAGTTTGTTAATCAAAATATTTTTCTAACTAGATGACTAGAACTAAAGTTTGTTAATCAACAAATTTTGTTGAATACCATTCAACATTCAGTTGTATATACTTAAAAGACACAGCTCATTAAGTTTTCTACCTCTTTGATCAGAGAGGATTTGATTACATAATATATAAATGATATGAAATATATATTTTATTGTTATATAATTTTAAAATGATAACATAGTTTAGCACCCAAAATATCATTACACTCATTTCAATGAACAACGTTTTTTCATTTATACATATTTGGAATATAATTTCCGTGCCTAGTGTTATTTCAGAAAATTCCCATGCAAATTTCAAATTAAACTTTCCAAAATTATTTCATGTATCTGAAAGTAATTTATTATTATAAAAAGATAAATTTATTTTTATTAAACCAAATATTTATTTATTTTGAATTATAATAAACTGGTATGATAATGATTTTATTATAAATGGATTTAATTGTATAGAGTGTTTTAAAAATGTATTATATGGGGAAGAAGGTTAATTTAAAATAAAAATTAGAAGACGTTCTGGTTTATCAGTCTTATCTCTCGGGAAAGATTGCAAAAATAATAGATCATTTTCTATTTATTTTATAATAAGTCATATTGTGATAATCTTAATAAGTGATTATAGCTGAATTAACATTGGCAGTTTAAAATCCAATGGTTTTACTATGATTCAAAAATATTAATAATAATGTGGCATGCAAACAATTGATCAGACAATTTATTTTACAAGCGTACATTTTAAATTATCAAATGGGCAGAGATATTTGTTTATCCAAATAATATATTATTTTAATATACATTAAAGTAGAACACTTTAGTAATAAAATTAAATCTTCATATCTATAATTGGTAAAAAAAAAAATATTGATTTCATAGGCTCTAATATGTATAGTTAAATTAACAAGTTTACTAACCAATTTTTATATAATAACGGTAGCTAAAATGTTCAGTTAGTTATATAAATAATATTTAGAGCCAAACGATACCAAAATTTTCTTACAATTGATTTTAACATTAATGTTTAAATATTAATAATTTTTTTTTTTTGCAATACTAAATTACTGAAATGAATGGAAACAATGCTTTTTAGATAAAATGGGATGAAATAATCTTCTTCGATATGTGAAATAGTAAAAGGTATAACTTTAATTAAATATATTTGTACTCTATTTAATCATTATTGTTAATTTTATTGTGCAAAACACTACTAGAAGAATATATTTATTACATATAGTGTATAAGAAAAAATTATAAATACATTTTTAAAGTAATATGTTTGTATATATATATATTGTATTTGAAAGGAAAACATAATTTAAATTTAATATATATGTTAAATATGTATAAATGGTTTGAAAAAAAATTCACAGAAACCCTATTTTTATGTGAATTACGTTTTGTTATCTCCTTGTGAAAATTGTTGACGTCCACAAAAACAACACTTGTCGATGTGAATAATGAGCCCCTTTTAAGCTATGAAACGTACACCCAAGTTGACAACAGCTAGAATTTCAACAGGCATAGCTTAGATGATGTCTTCAGGTGTTATTTTTGTTCCGTGTTTGTGATAAGGTGATTATTTGAGACTTAATGCTGTTAAAGAAAATCGTTATGTACGTTACCTGTATTGTCCATTTAACTGTATTTATTCATGTATACATATTTATGCAAATGTTGTAAATCTATTAAAATACAGATACATATTATGTGTATAGATTAATGTGTATATATTGTGGTTTCATTTATTAATTACTTAATGGTAATCTATAATTAATCATTTAACGATTTTGTCTTACATTTTTAACCTATTCTCCACTTCCTCTTCATATAATATCACGTAGACATTTATTCTAATCCCTCATCCCTGTATTATGCAGCTTTCCACATCAAGAGTAGATCTCATTATTTCAGACGAAAGTTTTTGTGAAACTAAAAGAAAGACTCAGATTTAATACTTATCAGAATCAATTTTAAATCCTGATTATAAATTATTTCAAAGATTTATACAATACTCTATCATTATTATTTATGGTTTAACTGCATATGAAGACAAGTATCTGGAATTATGACAGCCCTTTATTTATTTAAAAATCATTATTACAACGTACAGTTCTTCCTTTTTTAAACATTATAATTTAAATATAATATTTGTGCCACGTAACGTAGCCTTAGATGTACGCACCTTTCCTCATGTGACACTATGTAGACATTAGATCCCCTACCAACGTGATTTATTAACGAACACTTATTTATATACTAGCCAGTCTTCCGATTTAAGCACCATTTTTGAAATTTTGTAAATATACTACATCTTATCTTACATACCAAAAAGTGAGTTTTTAAGTTTTCACTTTTGTCAAAAGGTGTTAAGTTTAAAAGAACGTAACTAATTAAACAAATATAATTTTTGTCATTGGTGATATAGCAAATAGCAATTTTAGGTTTTATAAAAAGTTCACTATCCTTATTGTGATAATCTTGACTATTAAAAACCATCATGTGATAATTATTGAATATTTTATTATTATTATTTTTATTATTATTATTTTACACACATATATTTAGGAAGCATCCGTTAAAAAAAGTTTGGTTGATTGAGGCTAACACGGTTTGTTAAAAAAACATAGGGACTATCTATGAATTGTATCATAGAAAAAAATCAAATCTTCCGCCGTCCAGTATGGACCAAGCTTGAATATCAGCAGCAAATATACTAATTCTTTACTACATATTTTGGAGTATACTCCATTTTCCCTGAAGGGTAGCAAGCTTACTTTTACAAAATAAACTACAGTTCAGCTAGTAAAATAGGGACTTACTCATATTGGTCAAGGAAAGACTGTTTATTTTTCAGGGTGCAAACAGAGTGTACATCCGGCATCCCGAATATAATTGCAGGGTTTTTATACCTAAACTGTTTAACATTATACAATATATATATGTATATTTATTAGTTATCATTTATCAGTTACCAGAGACTAATTTACAAATTCATATTTTTTTTTGTTTATTTTCCTAAAATAAATTAATAGAAGGATAGTTTACGTAATTTCAAATGATAAGAAAGAATATACTTTTATTTCAACAATATACATCATTTAAGGGTAGTTTACGAATAAGATCTTTTAAATTTGTTTTTTAAATCTTAAATATACTATATGAGATGTTTGTACGATTGTGTTATACCATATAAATAGGGCAAGGAATTTAGAAACACCCTGTGTATATATACAGAGTGTTTCTAAATTTCCTGCCCAATTAAATATGGAATTTAGAAACACCCTATATATATATATATATATATAGATAGGGTGTTTCTAAATTCTCTGCCCAATTATTTTAAACCACAGCTGTGGGCAGGAAGAAACAGAAAATCAAGGTAACAAAATGTTCGGAAAAGTGATCTTGCACTACTAAATTAAAGTTGAATTTGGACGCAAAACGCCGGGCGCAGCTGGTACAAGTTGCATATAACTAGGCGGAAAGAAGTCTACTGTCACGAGCAATGTGCCCTAAGAATGAGTGCGGCTGAAATAAAACCGACGCATACTGCTGTGACCGGGTGTATACAATTACATCGCGTTTTTGGTACAAATACATTGCAGGTCCATCATGTCGCGTTTCCCCCCAACTTTCTATATAGTACAGCTAACCCTACTCTGACAAACAACCATTAGAAATATAGGGTCAACTGACTCCCCTTGGGAGGAGGAGGGTTTCTAGCTTGCCAAAAATCTAATGTCCTTGAAGAACTTGGAAACTTGAATTTGTGAACTAAAATTGCTGTGGCGCAACGAAAAACAAAGATGAAATAATAAAATAAGAATATAATCTACAAATTGAAAATATACCTTTATATCTGGACAATTTTCCAGAGAGTAAAATAACAAATTATGGTGTATTTATTTTAGGAGTGTTGTGGATCCAGTTGGCCAAGGAATCTCAGTTATGCTGAAGATGATTTAAGTTTAGTTTGATTTACACTATTCTTTCAACCATCCCCAATTTAAAAGTGAGAGTCAGAGGTGAGATACAGGCACACTAGCTTTGCAGACAGCCTTACCTTCATAGTGAGAATCAGAAATGAGAGACAGGCACACTATCCTTTCAACCAGCCCCACCTTCAAAGTGAGCGTTAGGCACGCTATCCTTCCAAACAGTCCTAACTTCATAGTGAGAGTTAGGCACGCTATCCTTCCAAACAGTCCTACTTTTATAGTGAGATATAGGCATGCTATCCTTTCAACCAGTCCTACCTTCAAAGTGAGAGTTAGGCACGCTATCCTTCCAAACAGTCCTACCTTCATAGTGAGAGTTAGGCACGCTATCCTTCCAAACAATCCTACCTTCAAAGTGAGAGTTAGGCACGCTATCCTTCCAAACAGTCCTACCTTCATAGTGAGAGTCAGAAGTGAGAGACAGGCACACTATCCTTTCAACCAGCCCCACTTTCATAGTGAGAGTTAGGCACGTTATCCTTCCAAACAGTCCTACTTTTATAGTGAGATATAGGCATGCTATCCTTTCAACCAGTCCTACCTTCATAGTGAGAGTCAGAGGTGAGAGTCAGGCCCACTATCCTAGCAAAACGCGATGTAATGGACACACGATGTATTTGTAACGCGATGTAATTGTATATATACACCACTTCATTCCTAATGGTTGTACGTCAGAGTAGGTTTAGCTGTGTGTAGAAAGGTGGGGGGAAACGCGACATGATGGACCTGCGATGTATTTGTACCAAAAACGCGATGTAATGGACATGCGATGTAATAGTGGTCCACCGTTGTGACCAAGTCGGGGCCAGGAAGTTTTTAACATCTGTTGTAATGTGCCCACATAGTTTTACCCAACTCTTGTACACGTACGTACTTGGATCTGCTTACTCCCGGCGTTGTAGTGCTTAGATTCAAATTTAATTTAGTAATACAAAATGACATTTCCAAAAAAATTTGTTAGTAGGATTTTCTGTTTCTTCCTACCCACAAATGCTTTGGTTTAAGTTTGTGCTTAGTATTTGGAAACACCTGCTTTATATACAAAGGGAGAATTGTAACTCATAGCCCAAACTGCACATATAACTTGTTTGAGTCAAAAGTAATACAGAATCCCTTACACTTACATCCAGAAAGCTATGCTAACATTATTAAACTGTTTCCAACATTTCGGCGTACAGCGCCGGGATAGAAAAGCTGTTCAAGCATGCGTGTACAACAGGTTAAATAGGAAGTGGTACTAAGTACCTCTACATTTTGGAGCACGGCAGAACATACCACAATTAATAGTAAACAACACACCAGTCCATCTAGAAATGTGAATACGTTCTGAGGTTCATCAGTAATGATCCTACAACACAGAAAGTGCTGGCCATTATTACATGTGCAGTGCCATGTGCCTAACTCGTATGCAACCTGTTGTACACGCATGCTTGACAGCTTTGTTCTACTAGATTGTACGCCGAAACTTTGAACACAATTTAATAGTATTAGCATAGTTTTCCGGAAGTAAGTGTAAAGGAATTCTGTATTACTTTTAGTCCAAACAAGCTATATGCGCAGTTTGGGTAGCGAGTTTCTGAACATCTTCTAAATAAATATATAATCTATTGTTAATTATTGATTAAAAATTTCTAAAAGAGGATATAGTTTCACATTTTAACATATCGAATGTTTAAGCCTATATATTAAAATATATTACAATGGAAGTTGTCTTTTAATCTTTCCCAAAACGCAGATGCTTGTATAAACATAATCTAAAGTAAACCTACATACTGAACATATTCAAGTAGTTTGTGTATAGCCCGAAAGGATAGAGAAACGTGTGGGAAAATATCAGGTAGTTCTGGCTCCCTAGCTTATTGGCTGACCTATAAACTTCGGCTTAGGTCCTGAGGTTAAACAGCAGAGCTGTGTGTATGTATGTATATGTTTAATGTTTGGGGCTGTTATTTGAATTGTAAATGCCTGTAGACCTGATTTGAGCTTTGTTTGACTAGAATAATGTACAGGACATGTTTTTGGCTATTTATCATCCCTGAAGGAATTCTGCACAGCTTTATTTTAAATGTTTATTAGGTTTTAGATCATTTATTGACTGTAATGACATTATCTACAATTATGATTCTTACTTTTTAAATAAATGGTAAAGTGTACAGTACATACTTACGTTCTTTATCTTAAAATATATATTTATTAAAAACTTGTAAGATTTGTGGAGCGAAATAATGTACCTTGTCTTAGAAACACTCCTCTATAAAGCAAAAATGAAATATTATTTACTGTTACAGAAACTTTGAGAATAGAGGAACATCTGTGTCCAGCAAAGAGCGTGGCAATCAGATTTCAAAAATCCGAATAAAATAATTGCATATAGCTCAAAATCTATTAGTTTTCTAAAAAATATATATAAGTAAAATATTTTTTTATTCTTAATAGCTTTACAATTTTACAATGATAAGTTATTTCGTGTCTCAAATAGTAGCGAATATGTGATCAAAATTGGAAATTTCTGATAACGCAAGGCACGCTCAAACTAATTTTCATAAGAAAATGAGAGTTTCTACTTTGTTTGTAATGTTAAAAAGTGAGCATATACTAAATGTAATCAACATCATTAAGGCGTATTTTGAGAAAACCTATTGTTGTCTATTTGTGTCCTTAAGTAAACGACCCCTATCTGGGGGAACTTTATGAAAAACCTAGATATTAGGTTATATCCCGGTCACTAAAATGTTTTTTGGACCGTATGTCGATATACAGATACACAGAAAAATAGCATCAAGAAAACAACTTTTTCTGCTTAAGGGGATCATGAAAAGTCGACAGTTATCAAAATTTAAAGTTCAATTATTTCTACGATCACAGTACATATCTCTCCGAAAGGTTGAGATTAAGTAAAACATCATTATTAATTTTTTTTATTTTAACTACTCTAAAGGGGTAGAGATAAGGAGTTGAGTAGAAATGTTCCTGCGTTCTCACGTATAAAGAAAGTGTGAAACCATTCAGGTGAATCATTCTTTGTACTATCGGTTGAAATGATTATTCCAACTTCTTAGTCATAGACAAACGATATCAGATATTGTTTACGCCTTAGCCCCCGTGCACACTGTTTTGGGTGTTACGGTTTTAAGATATCTAACAAAAGCCAAACCAACGATTTATGACGTTCCTACCTACAATAGTGGCCCCTCTGGGTGTCAAAGACGAGACTCCAAACTTGTTCAGACGTAGAGGAAGGAACAATCGTATTTTCATCAAGCGACGATAAATTTGGCCCAGGGGGGGAAACGGGGCTGCTGACGTATTTATTGCACAAGTCAGGAGGAAATTTAGCAGCTTCAAGTCTCCAACACGTTACGCCAAAGTATACAAAGGGGGGTGCTGGTCTTGTGGATATCGAGCATGATCCTGAGTGGTGGGCGTTACTCGTCGGCGTCAGACCTTTTAGATCACTCGCTAGGGATCATCCATAAGCTTAATAATCTGTTAAAAAGAGAAGTGGGGGGTGGAAGTGAGTTATAATGTTTACGTAGGGTGTTATATGGGGGGAGGTACATCTAAATGTTTTACGCAACACATGTACTGTACATTTTTACCACGCATTTTCCTACCTGTTTGGGTTACACGCATATGTCCAAATTATACTAATGGTTCTAGGGAATAGAAGGGTTATATTGAGAGCAAATGTTCCCGAAATTGCTTGGAAGGTAGAATGAAATACTATTTCGTAAGAACTACCCTCAGAACACCTGAATGAGATTCGTACCTCAAAATCCCCGTCATCGGCAGAGTAGTCTACTGCGAGAGTAGCGCGTTAGACCACGCAGCCACCGAAGTGAGTAACACATATCTTATACTTTCTAATGTTGAGATAATAATATTAACATTTATGTTTTCACCGTTGATAAACATATATATAGATTCCAATTCTGAGTTGTATTGAATATGAATCCTTCTGTTAGTGTCATACAAACTTCTTTATGAAATAATGACATTCGCTCTTGATGTGAAAAGTTACGTAACACAGGTTGGGTGAGATGAAGAGGGTAAGGACGGGTAAATGTCTATATGGTGCTGCAAGGTAAAAAAAGGGGAGGGGGAGGGCGTAAAAAAGTAATATAAAACGTTAGGTGGCTTATGGATTGACGATTAACAAGCCTATCTACTGAGCTAAAGGTCATGATTTTTTTAAACTGTAGAAATTTGTATTAGTCGTGACATTAGGATTACCCTATTTCTTGGTGAAAATTGAAGGTTGCTGGATTGGGAACAGCACCAGTAGGCATATGGACAGACACGTCAATTTAGTATTGTTGGGTTTGCCAGGAATGGGTAGATCCATATTTTGATCTCGGCTGGAGTCACTTTGGTTCTCCCTAAATAGTTTTCCAATCTCCTTTCATGTAAATGTGGTTACATCTCCTCTGTATTCAACTGTTCTCATCCACACCAATCTCGTAGAAGTATGTGGGTATCTCTTACGTATAGTAGGGCATGAAGAAAGGGGTACATATAATAGGGGTAGGCTGCTGGGTCTTTATTATAAAACTTGTTTGTAAGTCGTGTGCTGATGTAATTAGTTGGTTCATAAATGCGCGTTTAGATTATAGTTTTAAATATCCCAAACGGTGGCTTCTTAGCCTTTTTCATTCCGAAATATGGTTTGTAAATGCTGGTTTCCCAAAAATCTACATTTTGTAAACAATATTTTATTAGGTTTTGTAATTCAGATCGAACAACTAAAAAAATAAGTCGTACAACTGAGCTTCTTAGTGGAGTTCAAAATAGATTTTTTTTTTTATCTTCGTGACTATCTTTCTTTTATTTAAAATCTCCTTTAATGAAACTTCTAAGAAAAAAGCTCTTAAAAAAAGTATAAACGAGAAGCGTTTTGCCTTCGAGGGGCTTTATTTTTTCATCTCGTTTCTGTTTTCACTTTTAATAGATATTTGAAACCAGTGATGAAACATCGTGGGGAATATAATTGACGTATTTGATCTTATAGGAGCTAAAAAAAATTGCTGTAGATTCTTACATTAATGTATGTGTGAATTTGTCAGTGTCCTTATGTGGTATGAAGTAGGTTAGCCTTTAGAATTGATACAGTTTGATCATTCACTTTACTTGTATGGTTAATAATAACTTGTTGACTTATATTTTTAACAAATCAACTTTCTAGGTCAGCCTTTAAATCAATAAATCAAAGGGTAGTCTCTATGTAAGTTTTAAAACAACGAGATATAAATAAATGGTGCATAGCTCCGTATGGACTTTCTCACTCCAGTGATTAAAAAGGGATATATTTACTCCAAACTCGTAATAAATGTGAAACAAAATAATATACACCAGCAAACCCAAGAAAAAAATGGTGTTATACTTACGTTAAACATTTTTTAACTCCCGGATTTAAATTTTACTATTTTCATTCCTCTCTATTATATCTATACGAAAAATAAATTGATATTGGTTTCACAAGTGTCAATACTTCGTATTAAAATTTCAACTTCTGGCTAAAATTTTAGAAATTTCATTAGGGGTCACATATCTTATGGCTATCGCAATTTTATTAAATTCCTCATTTAAAAATTCAGACCAATAAAAAGTTATCTATTTATTATTGAGTCTAAATACTAAGTTTTAACCTGATCGGTAAAATGGTCTAGGCTCTACTCTGAGATAAATACAAACAGACGGACCGACAGACAAACAAGATATAAATTCAATTCATGTGTAAAATATTTTGGAAAATATCAAAATCAGTACAACTGACCGGGATTCAAACCCCAACCTCTCCGTTACCAGTAAAACAGACAAGATGAGATTGGAGTCCTAGTCCTCCTTACCACTGATGCGGTTGTATAAAATTTAGGAAATTAAAACCACTTAGCTGCGTTGTATCAATTTTGTTATTTTGTGCCTTACTTAGGTGATCAAGAGGATTTAGACGTCAAGTTTGTAGTAGAGTGGATTTTTAGTGACGGAGGGAATCTTGACCAGGTACTTAGGATCATATTATTTATTTCTGTATTTTTTAATATTCTTTGTACATTTAATTTAAAAACCACCACTCTGTTTATCCACACCCCATAGATTTAGTCGCCAATTAACGTGTGTGTTAAATTTATAAACAAAAAAAATGTTATTAAATGTGTATACGATTCGCTAGTGTACAAAAACATAAAGATTAACCACATTTTTTTTACCAGATATGAACAAACTATTTAAAAACAATGTAGATTTTGAGGAAAACGTGGCGCGATCAGCATTTGTGGAAACATTTATAACACTTGGGGATTAAGAAGGTTGAATTTTGAGCATGTGTATTAGCATTTACGTGGAAGGAGGGTGGAAAAACATTTAGGAAAGACTATCCCCTGTACATCTGACTGAGATTTGAATTCCGTTCTCCCCACTATAGATGTTATAGTTTATTGTGAGGGTGACGCCCTGTCCATGTGACCATCGAAGAGGCAATTATATAATAGTATGTGTTTATTCAATTTACGAGATTATAACTTCCCAAGTCTTGATACGCTTACATTAATTACGCAAATGGGATAGGTATGAGGACTGTTGCATTTTAGAGGGATGGTGTCCGTAACTACGTAGAAGAAGGTTACATTTTAGTTTATTGTTTAAAATAACAAACGATCAAGTTAAAATAATCCATGAAATCGGAAAATAGTAGATGTATAAACTAAATTTATAAGCAAACAAATATTAAATTATTGATTAATGATGCAAACAAGAATTCTTTAATCCCGTACGAAATAATCTCATTTAATTAAAGGGCTTAGTAAACGTATTTTCATGTAATTAATATCTTCAATCAAATACATAAACCATAATTATTTTTATAATCATTACAAAAGGCTATGTAGAAAATACTAGTATTGATGCCAGTCTAATTGAAATGACTTAATACACATTCTAATTACAATAACTAATCACTCCCAAACACTAAATAGCAATGCACAATAATATTAATAGAAAGAGACAAAGTTATAAATAATTTTGTTATATTTAGGACATGATGTACATGTTTTTAGTAATATTTGCTTTTATACTTTGTGACTTTACAAAATAAGCATTTTCAGTTGATGATATTTTTTTTATTTAATTAAACTAAATCACACCATTCTGTTGAATGTGTACAACTAATTTAAATGAATCAATTTACATGATATTATTAAGTATTTGTTCTGCACTAGTGTTATTTATTTCACAAAATTTGGTATATCCAGCACAAAAGTCCTTATAAATCATAAACCTTTGGCGTTATAGCTAATAATAAATTATTTATATAATTTTTCCTTCTTAATAGTGCCACTTATTTGAAGGTAAATATTTTCACGCTGCATTATTTATTATGGGAATAGCAGTTATGAATCTTCAAAACCACTAAAAGTCCCCTCTATTATTTGTAAAATGTGTGTTGTAAGATACTTAGCAATAACTTTATTTGTTTGACAAAATCACTATTTTATGTTTCTGAATAATTTATTTGCTCACAGAACTCTGACTTAAGATTTAAAAATCGTCTAAATAAAGGTAAATCTGTCTTTTTATGATTATTTAAAAGTTGGAAAACTTGTATAAGTTCAAAAATTCTAGAAGGACATTTTGATAACTTTTACTTCCAATTAGGAGTGAAATATACTTTTTAATTATTTTTTCAATGTAAAACATTATTTGTATTGATGTCTGTAACAATGCTTGTATATATATATTAATTGATATATTGATAGATGTATGTATAGTGTTTAAAACATCAAAAAAGAATAACATAGATTTTATTTTCAATAATATAGAATTATGTAAAAAATACAACTAAATCATCACGGCCTGTTAATGAGTGAGTTTAATGTGTTTCTTTTCTAAGATGGATCTTCTTAATATATTTTTTTATTTTTTTTTTGCTAATTAGTTAAACATTCCTATCCTAAAATAAAATGTTGAGAAGATTGCATTTTAAACAACGGTCCAAATATGACTTGAAGAAGAGTGTATAATAAATCACATGTAATGGAAGTGACCTTGAACCAATTCGGTGGTTGAGTAGTATAAGGCGTCACTCTCGCAATTGGCTGGACCACCAACGATGGGGAGATCGGGATTCCAATCCCGGTCGGGTGAAGCGAGGGTATTTATTCCTAAATGGTGTTCCACTCTCCCTCCCCGCTTATGAAGTTACACTTCCTTTGAAATAACACTCTCCACACATTCACCTGATCAGTACATGTGTACCCAAACTGGTAGCAAGAAGTAATGCTAAATAAAAGTAAGCCTCATGTATATTTCGGTTGAGCTTGAAATCGAATCTTCACCTGTTGGCCCAACCATGACCGTAGCCCCAAAATTATGAATAATTTTAACCTAAAGCACTAATTTTTTAAACTAAACGTAACTACCAAGCGTAAGGATTCTAAATATTTGAGAAAATATAACGAATTATAAAACAAAATATATAATTAATTAATATACTTTCCAGGATAAGATTATGGTCCTCAGGGATTGTATTTGAACACTCTAAATCCGTGTTTCTCCATATTTTTACTCCACAAATATTTCTTGGTAAGATTACTATAAAACGTCTTTTGGCGTGTCGTGGAGTGTTGCCGGGCTCAGCAAAGCTTTTTAGAACTGTCCATGTGTTAAAGGGTGGCCTAAGGGTCAGGTGAATCAGGGATGTGCCTGGGACACCAGCTCTAGGGGGGCGCCAAACAGAGCTCCGACCTAATCTAACGGAACCTGGGCGCGATAGTGGATTTGTTAAGCATAGCAATCGCTCACGTTTTTTGATAACAACATATAATCTTACATATTGGTATATTTTTTCGTGGTGAGTAAAATAAGCTATAGTTCTGTTCTTAAAATTTCTTTTACATTCCCTTATATTGAATAAAAAATGACACCCTAAGACATCTTTTGCAATAATATCTTAAATCGTTCATTATACCAAGTCGGTGTTTGTTATAATAAAACATAAATAGGAGAATATTGTCTTCAAAACATGTTCTTATAGTAATACATATAATCTTAACCGTTTTAGTAAAATCTCACAGTGAATAGTTTGGAGTATGATTACCATTAATAAAGTTTCCCTTCAGATTATTTTCTTATTGCGCCCAAGCTAAGTTAGGTTTGAAGTTTCTAGGTTTGAGAATAATTTTTCTGCTTTCCTTCTATCCCCCGATCATTTAGGAGGCGCCAAAAAGCAATCCTGACCAGTCGCAAAATATACCTCGGTTCACCCCTGCATGTGTCGGGTTTTTGCCCACTTGCCTCCAATTTGACCAATCAAAAATAGATTCATAGCTACAAACCAAAAATGGGGAATATATTATGTTGACACCCAGGCAACGAGTGTTTTACTGAATGATGAGAACAATTATTTATCATTATTTACCACCACGTCTTGATAACTGTTCTGGTTATAATCCGATATGAATGAATATAATTAAGTAAGGATGAGGGAGGAATCATTTTAAAGGAAATCTACTAGCATTTGCATGGAAGGGGAGTGGGAAAGAATTTATCTCAGTAGACCTAAACGGGATTAGAGCTCCGATCTACTCATCATCAACAGGCCAGTCTAACACAAGAGTGAAGCTTCAGAATTCTCGACCACTGAAACGGGTGAGAGCAACTCACAGGTACAGCTTAGAGTAACATTGCTTACCTTGGAAGTACTTCACGACGTAATTAACGTCTCTATAGTCAGGCATTATAATTTAAGTAAATCTCCAGTTGAGAAAGTACTTGGAACCAAAATACTATTACGAGGTATACAATTTACTGTAGATACACTAAATTGATATTAACTGAACCAGATCGGTGGTCACGTGGTCTGATGCGTTAACCTCATGTTGGACTGGATTGATGCCAAGCGGAAAGATCAGGGCTCGAGTTCCGCTAGGATGTACTGAGGTTGTTATTCCTAGATGTTTTCATACGCTTCTTTCATTAAAATGTACGTATATTTCCTTTGAATTTCTATCCTTCCTAACCTTATTTAATAAGCGTAATGAATGTATGCATTTAGCGTAAACGAGTACTAGGACGAGGTAAAA
Source organism: Timema bartmani (assembly GCA_902151455.1). NCBI lineage: Eukaryota > Metazoa > Arthropoda > Insecta > Phasmatodea > Timematidae > Timema > Timema bartmani. The sequence goes on along the minus strand of CABFWB010000113.1, from coordinate 269,246 downwards.
ATATAGAAGAAGAATGTATATATATATATATCTATATATATATATACATTCTTCTTCTATATTTAGCACCACGCATTACTGCCCAATTGGGCTATACACCTATCTGATAACAACCCTAATGTAAAAGAGATGAGCAAGGTTTAAACTAGAGGAATTATACCCGCATATATCTGGAGAGACATATTTAATAATAAACACCCTCAGTACACCCGAAGGGGATCAAATCATGATCTCCCCGTCATCGGCATTCTGATATATTGAGTGAGTGATGCCTTAAGTTAGGAATGTAGTGTAACATTAGCGTGTACTGCTAATATGACAATGTTACTACCCACCCCTAAACAAACTAATATTCATAGACATCCTGCAATAGAAACACTACCCACTACTAAAGAAGATAATATTCATAGACATTCTGCAATAGAAATACTACTCCAAATTAATCTTGTACTCATAGATATTCAGCATTATTAAACATCACGATTCTACTATGTCAAATATAGGTATTCTACTCACTCATATGTCTGCCGGAGTAGAGCTGCTTGCAAGTCCAGTCTCATCACCTCGAATGCTAGATTGAAGAGAAGTCCAAAAACGCTACAAATTGTGCAGAACCCTGATGTTCCAACAAAGTGAGCTTGCAATGCTCTGATTGGCCCGGGCTGTACTAAGACAAGACCACTTATGTTCCTGGACACCTGGCCGGCCTACGTGACTTAACAAGCATAGCTGCGCGTCCAGCGTCTTGGAGTTGATGTTATGGAAATGATTCGAATGCAACGGTTGAATTCAGGAAAACAAGAACCTGGTGTACGTGATGACAACAATAGCAGCTTTCTAGCCTGATGCTAGTGAATGACGTAATAACAAAGAGAAATCTCCCACCTTTCCTCCTTGCAACTAGACCTATATAACGAGGGCACAAAGACAATGTCAATGACCATTTTCATCAGCCACTTCCACGAGAAGTCCTCCTCAGGACTAGGATGGTATCTAGCCAGGATGGCTAGTAATAATATCCTTGTTTGGATCTATGAATTACATATTGCTGCAAGGGGTTTTGAATTTCTTTAATACCTTGATTTAGTTTGTTATGGAAATCTGTCGGTGTAGTCATCGGTGATGTTTTGCTAAAAACTTTAATTCTAAAAGTAAATTTTGTTATGGAGCACTTAATGTTTCTTGTCGCCAAATGGGCGCTGGTATATTTTTATTTTCTTGGTTTAAATAGGTAGCCACATTTCCTGGTTCTTTTTATGTTTGATAAATTTAGGTAAAATATTAATTTTTTTGCTTTTGTGGTTGTCAGTAATAATTTAAATTCTTTAAATTGACTATGTTTCTTTATTGGGTATTTTGTAGACTTCTTCTCTCTGAAGTTATTGTTAAAATAACTTATTTTTTGGCTAATATGATTTTTACTTTAATATTCGCAGATTCATTTAGGCAAATTTTATAAGTTTTCTAACGTAACTTTGTTTTTCTATTAGAAATTGAAAATTGGGAATCTTATTTAATTCTTTAAAAAGTGATGAGGGTAATGGTCCCGCGAAGGTTTGAATTTAGTCGGGAAGTCAAACCTTTGTGCTTTACGTAAATATCTTGTGCGATATTTACTTTAAAATTTATTTACTTTAAACTTAAACTTAAAACTGTTATGTCTGTATTCACATGTGTGAATCTGACGCGTTGTTAACCATTTAAAAGAGGCTCATTAAGCTCTTTGCATTCTTTGTAATATTTAAAATGTAAACTTTTGATACTAATTTTGTTTGATCATGCAACTTGTTTTAACACTGTTTGTTACTGTGAATATATGATTCAAATATTTCTTAATTTTGAAAATGTTTCACCTTTTTTAAATTATTTCCTTAAGTTCCGCCCTCCTCCTTTTTGGTCTATAGTGGCCGTAACTAAATAGAGTGAGAGTGGGGTGGTACAGTTGGAGACTCGAGAAAATGCCAGTGTTTTTGCAATTTTTATGGAAACAAATTTTTGGCCAAAATAAATAGAATATTGCTCCAGTACAAAGACAGATTTTAACTTACTTCACATGGTAGCCTCTAAATTTCTTAAATATATATCAAGGTTGTTCTGGAATTTATTGAGAACCTTTTCTTTTCATTTAAAAAATTTGTTAGATGATAGAAATTAAGGAGCTGTTGTTATCAACATGTGTAGAAGATTAAACTTTAAATTTTTTTCTGGAACAATATTTTATGTAGCTATTTTAGTTTAAAAGATGTTTTGTAATGAAAACTTCAAAAACACTGGTCTTTTCTCACGTCCCTTTCCACTCTACCTTAGTCAGTGGCCTTTTAATCGGGGAACAAGAATATTAATAATGCATTACTCGTGGTATTAGTTATAAATTTACTCATAATGCTCTCAGTATCCGTAGGGGACCATCGTGACACCGCAGGCTGCCATGATACTTCCATCCCCTCAGTAGACCCAACTGGGATTTGAACTTCGATCTACTCATCATCAGTTGGTCAGTCCAAAATAAGAGTGACACTCTAGAACATTTGACCACTGAATTGGGTTAGTGCAGATGTTAATTTATGGTTATAAGGGACCTCATATCCTATACCTCTTTTACGGTAAGTGACAGGTAGTAGAAGTTACTAGATCTACTTTCATATATACACTCGCCAAACTCTATGATTTACAAAATAAAATGTTGATTTTTGGGGTCAGTTTTGGCAGTCAAAGCTTAAACACTAAACAAGTTGTTTTTCATTAAGTTTTTCTTCATACCGTTTTTACATCTTCTGATAGCTGTCAGCAACCACCATAACTATGACAAATGGACTCTTATCTTATTTTAAGGACAAACACATAAACTAGACTTTAGAGCATTGATCTATTACTCAGCGAAACGGAACGAACTCAATTACAGACAGAATTGGCCCAGCGCCAGATATCTTTACTAGCGCACTTATCCTTGAGATGGCTAGGTCAGGGATTCGGTTAGAATCGTATCTGAGGCTACTGACTGTAATTTAATTAAGTTATATATCCACTGTAGTTTTACTATCCTCTTTCTAAAGCGAGTGTTTGTTTATTTTCTTTAAACACTCTTTCGTCACTGTGTTATATTAGTTAGTGTGCCACGGACAGTCTAATTTTCAAAGGAAGGACCATTTAATAATCTAAAATATTTTTGGGGTCAACATAAATAAGATTTTATTATTTTATTGGTATTCTTATATATAATGATAATTTATATAAATCGTGAAAGCTAAAGATCTTATTATACCTTGATGTATGAATACGTGAAAATAGATCTGCTAATTTCTCCAAAAGTCAGATAAGATTCTTTCTATGAAAATTAAGCTTTACATACATACATTGTTCATCAAGAATCAGGAAAAAAACAGCAAAAAAAACAAACAACACAGTTTATGTATACCAGTAGACAAATTTGCAACCGACTAAGCTAAGAGGTAATAAACATAAAAAAAAAATCATATGTGATACCTGGTCATCTTAAAAAGAATCTTATCTAACAATTCAAGTACTCAAAATGTATTCATACGCCAAAATTGTGTGATTTGTAGTTATTACTTTTGACATAATATCATTAAATGTGCGTATAACCCGAATGGTTAGTAAGACGCAGTGCTAATAATAATTATGATAATAATAATAATAATAATAATAATAATAATAATAATAATGATAATAATAGTAATAAAAAAATTATAGTAGTAATAATAATAGTAATAATAATAGTAATAATAATATCATTAAAATACGAGGGAAGAACGATCCTGAGTATGGAATGACTCCTCGATAGCTCAGTGGTTAGAGCATTAGCGTACTAATCTAAAGGCCTTGGTTTGATTCGCGTAAACATAATGTCATCTTTAACTTTAATAGATTAAAATAGTATGAGTTTTAAAGAATGTAGGAAAAATTTGGTAATAATTTTAAAATCTTGGCTAGTGATTATTTTTATTTTTAAAAAGATTATTTAGTAAATGGTGATCCAGGAGTACGGCTATAATTTTTTTTGTATTCCTTAAATAAAGGGGACAATTCTGCATTTCATCTCTGCCAAGTGAGTTGGGAAGGCTACTTTTATTTTGTATTTTTCATTATGGAAATTTAGGACGAGGATAAACAAAACATTGACGTTTCAGATTTGAGTAAAAACAGGACTACAAAACGATGGAGGAAATAAGGGGTTCGGGATGAAGGGGAGGAAAAATGGGGTGAGAAATTGATTCCTTCACAGCATGAGCTGTTTTCAGTTGGCCCTCAGCTGGACATTGATTTCAAACAGACAAACAGAGCCATCACTGCTCCCCTACCGACAATCCCTCTTCCCTTCCTCCCCCTACCTGCCTCTTCCTTCAGTGTGGGCTGGAGGGAAGAGAGTGGGAGGAGGCAATTTTACTGTCGCGTTTCACACAGCTTCAAGCTTTATATATGTTTTTCAATTTTTTGTGTGTTAAACAGCCATAGACGAAAGGTTAAACCGGAAAAATAAATGTTCTAGACTCTAGAGAGGATTCTAGATTTACTCCACTTAGGGTTTAAATTATTATTTTATATTAGTAAATGATTTATTATTGAGGGCTTATTAGCAGCTTGGATCACAGTACCAAAGTAGATATGAATTTTAATTTAACGTGTTCTCCTCGTATTCCTTAATCACACTTGTGTAACCCAATAGTAAAATATTGTTATATTTAATTATTCAAAATAAAACAATTTCAGCAAATTCTATAAACATAATCAATAGCTTGATACATGCTTTGGTAACAACGTGGTCAAACGCGCTACTTTCGTGTTAAACTAGAATGCCATTGACAAGTAGATTTGAGTTAGATCCCTGTTGTTTTTAAGTGGTTTTTCCACTCTACCTAGACGCAAATGTGTGTGCACATCCTCTAAATTAGTCCTTCCTAATCCCGAGCCAATTTGTGTAATAAGCATATAGGTATATAATCTGAACAGGTAGTAAGACGTGGAACTAAAACAAACTATTTTATTCTTAACATATTAAAGTTTTCTATTAATGTATAAGGTGGTAGATGAAAACACAATGCATTGAGAAAATTGCAACCGTTTCATTTACTACAATTTATCGGTTCGCTTTTCAACGTTCTTTTATTTTTAATCCTATATTGGCCTCTCCATAGTCGTCCTTAACGAAGATACTTAAAAGACTTTGCCTACTTTTGACGAAGTGGCAATACAAGGTATTAATTCCTGTTTTAATGCATTTACGTTTTATTCAGTGGGTTTTAAAGTTTAAATATCGAAACAAAAACCAGAAAATCTAAAAATAATTTATCATTGTTAAAGATTTATGTTTTGGATACTGAAGAAGTTTTTTTGTAAATGAAGTTTTTAAAATCATCTACCACTCAGGCTATTTAGATTTTTATTCAAGAAAATGGCTAGTAGTAATTTTACTGCCAGTATGTAAATCAATAAGGTTCGTGGAAGTATAAATCTAGAAAAGGAAATTAATATTGAATTTAAAGTCAATGATGACCAGGTTCAGTTAGTAGATCGGGTGTTTAAACTTGTTATTAAAAGAGGGGAAACGTACTAGGCATTAATTTATTTCCTTCCTAACTCCTTTATACAGTGACGTCTAGGTGTGATAGTTCTTAGCTTGCCTAGGTTGAATCATTATGTAGGCAACCTTGTTAAGATAGCGTGATGGTTTTGGCTTTAGGCCAAGACACAAACACACACACAGACAGCAATTAGAAAACTACTTTTTTGATTCCACGGGGTAATGAAAAGGTTGGCATTTATCAAAATCTTGAGTTATATTTCTAAAACGATTACAGTACTTTTATCTACGAGGGGTTGAAAGCAAGTAAAGATACATATACTGCTTATCCGCTTTCTTTCATTCACAGTCCGAAAATCCTAAGAACATATAAAAAATGACCACAGGCGAATCTGGCCAAACGCCATTGAATATGAAAATACTATTTTCCTTTATCAAATATATTTTAGTTGAGTGAAGATATTGAGGAAATAAAACGTGAAATATTACTTCGATTCAATGGCTTGTATAACATCGTACCTGAGGCAATATATCCCACAACTATTATACGTCTGGAGCTTTATGACTTCAACTTTGAGATAACTTAGAAATTGAAAAAAAATAAGCTTATCATCTTTATTTTATGAATGAGTAAAAAAATAAATGGTACTGAGCTTCTCACGAACTTTCTCGCTCTATTGTTTAGAATTGGAGATATTTACTCAAAATTCGTAATATAATATATACTAGCAAACCCGAGAACAAATTGCGCTAGACAAACATAAGACGTTTTTTCTCTAATGGTTTTAAATTTCATAATTTTATTTTTAAGGAATTGACATATCTATTTGTTTATTTGGACCAATAAAAAATATTGATATTGGGTCCCCGAGTGTTAACGTTTTGTATTAAAATTTGGACTTCCGGTTAGAGTTTTCGTCATTTTACTAGGGGATGCACATCTTATGGTTATCGCATTACTATTAAATTTCTCTCGTTAAAAATTTTAACCAATAAAATAGGTATTTATTGACTGTTTAGTCTAAAATGAGGGTGATAGAATTCTTATAGTCGATTTTGAGAAAATAGAGTTTTTATAATTTTATCCTCTAGTAAACTGCTATTCATTTTAGGGTTAGACAGACACACAGACACACAGCCTTGCAAAAACGACTTCTTAGGGTTCGGGGAATCATTAAAAGTAGACATCCATCAACATCTTGTGCTAGATTTGTTTGACGGTCGTAATAATTTACCTTAAAGTGTTGGCAAATTTAAAAGAAAAATATATTTGTGTATAGCTTGAAAACCTTTGGTTTTATAAATGTATATTTCAAGTAAAAGATGTCTATTCTAAATAGATCCACATGTAGGCAATGATAAGTAATTAAATATCTCAAAGACTTATGAACATAAAATTAAAGTTTATACTTTACGCATCAGACCATAACCCTTAGAATCATTTTAACCAAAAGTTGAGAGTAGATAATTGGTTCGTAATATTGATCAAAGCTTAGAAATGAAATCTAATCAAAATCGTTAAAGCTGATTTTGATAAAATCGATTTTTTCTCCTTCCGCCATAGAGGAAACTACCCTTCATTTTATGTTTGGATATCCAATTTCAAAAATTACTTGGGGTGAACCTATGAAAATACTATATACCAAGTTTTAGCCCAATTAGTAAAATATTTTAGAGTCCAGCCCGAGGTAAAGACTGACCGATTGATGGACAGACAGAGAGACGGCATTGTGAAAACAATTTTTTAGAGTTCAGCGATTCATGAGACGTCGACATCCATCCAAATCTCGAATTAAATTTTTTTGACGATCACAATACTTGCTCTATCTATAAGGTAGCGATAAAATAAAAATGTTAATATTAGGTCTCCAAGGGTCAACAATTCGTAATAAAATGTCGACTTCCGGTTTAAAATTTTCGACATTTTATCAGGGGCTGCAAATCTTATGGTTATTGCATTGCTATTAAATTCCTCATTTATAAATTCTGACCAATAAAATTGGTAAATATTGACTATTGAATCTAAAATGAGAGAGATAGAAAATAGTTTTACAAACATTTCTCCTAAGAGGTTGAAAGAAAGAGAACGTACACTTTTTGAGCGACTTACTCATTTCTTACTCTATGGCATTGAATACAGACTGCATTGCAAATACCACTTTTTAGGGTTCGGGGGATCATGAGACTTTGACATCCATCACTATTTCAGGTTAGATTTTTTACGTTTGCAATACTTTACATTTAGAATCAAATAGCCAAAGCTATTATTTATGCTTTTAGTGAGGATCACTCCATCTAAATATCATATTCTGAAAATTGAAAAATGAAGCCTTGACACGGGAATCGAAACCGGGACCTTTGGCTTAGTACGCCACGGAGCTATCCAGGATTCTTCCCGTACCCAGGGTCATTCTTCATTCATATTTTAAGGCAGAGCCTATGATGGACGTGCGAAAATCGTCGGCTACAAGTGTGTGATTATATTAATATCACGAGCTATCAGATAACGCAGCCATCTTCGACCGGTAGTTGGCATATTGCAGCCATTTGTACAATTATTTTCAGAATATGATATCTAGATGGAGTAATCTTCACTAAAAGCATAAATAATTGCTTTGGAAATTTAATTCTTAATATGCAATCCCGTACAATTATAATAATAATAAGGAACATAAGTCATCTTTAAAATTAATTTAAATTTGGCACCAAAAAACCAAACGAGAATAATAAACTCTTCCGCTTGGGGCAGTTATTTCTTCAAGTGACAGCCAGATGTTATAAGCGTCCAAGAACATAAAATAAATTAAGATCATAATAGTTCCGAAATAAACCACTATCTAAATCAGATAGCGTTAAAATCACATATCAACAAAAATAATAAACATGGCGGGTTGGCAGTTTATGAATCAAAATAAAGAAAGTTGATTTAATATAGGGAAATGAAGGTAAGTGGATTATATACATAATATATATTTTAATTATAAATAAATAATGAATATTCAAAACTTTAGGAGTTGTGAATGAAATTTAAAACAAATAAACAGTAAAATTGTCAACGTTATTATATATTTGAAGAATTGAGTCAACTGACTATTAAATTTATATTATAAGTAATTCTTTTAACAAAAATAACATCACAGTGTGTATGGGAAAGCGAAAGAGGGAAAGTATTTGGATAAGTTAAACAAGCCACCCAGGATGGCGAACTACTTATTTATAAATTTGGTTGTTGAGGGGAGGGAGTGCTTAGGTAAAAAAAGTTTATGGAGGGTGGCTCTAAGATTGTATATCATAAGAGGCAGCGCACGCAACATGCACAGTCTAATCCATTATCAACGAAGCATAATTAAAAAAGTGATAAAATTATATATATAGAAACTAGCCTTTATTAGAACTGTTAAATTACAATAAAGTCATATCTAGAAAATACATTATTCTAACTTATGGAGCTAGAAAATACACGATAGTTTCAGCTGGACATACAGGATGACAAAGGAAGAGGTCCTAAGTAGAGTGGGTAAGAAGACAATGATTTTGGATTTGAATCTTCAGTACAAAACAAACTGGCTCAGACGACATCCTCAGGAGAAACTGTCTTCCTCACTACGTCATAGAAGGAAAGTCTTAGGGAAAGAGAAGCTTAAGAAGAAGGAAGATTCAAATATTGGATGACTTGATGGAAAGAATAAAATTCTGGGAACTTAAGTACGAGGCAGAAGATAAGGCGCATTGGTGATATAAGTTCACTGAAAAAAGTAATAGACTTGTCGTGAGATAGAACATATAGTTAATAATAATAATAATAATAATAATAATAATAATAATAATAATAATGTATGAACACAGTAGTTAAAAGACTGCTTATAGGTTTCATACGACCGCAACGTATGTTTAACAAGAATCGAAAAAAAATATATAAAACCTAAAGATGAAAATACGAATTTCCATCAGTTTAGATTATTTAGCTTCTGACTAATGAGAATAGGAAATACGTTAATAGTTTAGAGCCATGAGTTGCCTAGAAGGATTTAGGGGCCTTTCTGCTATATTTCAAAAACTTTATCTAATTGGTTTGTATATTTTAACGTCTCATTCATACACTATTTGGATTCTTAGTCAAACTTAGTGGGTGGCTTTGAAAGGATTTCGAAATTTTAAACATTTATGTATTCAAAGCGGAAGATAGATTTTCGGATTTAACGCTACATTTGTTAATATAGATTTGAATAAAAAATAGTCTATCAGTTCGTTCCATTACTATGGAAAATAAATGGATCCACACCATCATTTAAATTGGAAATTACAACTGAAAGAACAATACACTTTCAGTTGAAGAGTTTAGTAACTAAATAATGGCCTCATGACGCGTATTTTTCATTAACAAAGGAATGAATTTGTACCTTCAGCAAAAATTAAATGAAAATATTTCCAATAAAAAACAAAAAATTAATATAATTAATATATTCTTTGAAGTGGAATATTTTATCTGGTTTCAAACTTATATTTGGTCATTTACATTGTGTTTGCATTTTAGTCATTTTAGTTTTTAAAATTTTCCAATAAATTTTTGCATTTAATGTGAAAAGTAAGGTGAATAAAATCAAACACCATAATAAACAACACAGTTTATATTAATACAATTAAGAGTTTGTGTATATATTTTTCTGTCTGTTTTGAGCGTTGCGCGATATATATATATATATATCACATAAATATTTATGCATTTTTTTAAGCACCAATTCTTAGTACCCGTTAGGGTTTTACGCTTATGCACTGATTTCGACCGAGATTTGAACCTCGATCTTCCGATCATTGACAATCTTTTATACTGAGAGAGTTGCATGTTGGACCATGTGGCCACCAAAGCTTGTAATGCTGTTTTTAATTACTAGCCCCTGTATACGAACATGTGCACCTTGACGGAAGAATTTTAAAATTAGGATTTGATTTTTTTTAATTAATTAGAAACTGGGCACCTGCTACCTCAACTCAGTCAATTTCACGTCAGCCTATAGAGCCTATTACTGGCACGACCAAATAGTTTGTCCAAATAGTTTGTCCAAATAGTTTATCCTTTCTATGTATTAATCATCGGTCAGGAACTGGTAACTGTGTATATTCTAGAATCGTTTGTAAATATTGTGATAATTTAATAACTCAATTAATTTGTAGGACCACAGCTTAATTTAAATTTATTTTATTATAGTGCTGGCCAACAATCATGAGACATTCAGATGATAAGAATGATTCAGGAAACAGAACATTTTGGTTGTGTGCATGTATAAAATTTGTTGTGCCATTTATAAAATTACTTTTATATGTTTTTTATTTTTGGGAAAAATACTAGTTTCTAGATCACATTTTTGCACTACAAGAAGTCTACAGGCATATGAGAATGTTCCTTCGTAATATTTCGAGTATTATTATTATTATTATTATTAGCACCGCGTCTTACTATCCGTTCGGGTTATACGCACTTACGCTAATGTGATTGCGAGATGAAATGGAGGACCTACAGTTTAACGTGGAATCCGAACCACGGTGGAGGCCTGGCATTCCTCACATTCACAAGTTGTGATTAATACACGTCTTGTCAGAGGTGAAGGAAGGGTTCGGCAATCAGATAAATCTGTGCCGGGACCGAGGTTTGAACCCCAGACCCTCAGCACAGAAGTCTGACACCTTACCCCTACACCACCAGGTCACCATTTCGAGTATAAATCAAAAACATAAAATTAATAGCCATAGAACACATTATTTTAATGACTAGATAAGTAAATAGTGGCACAGTTTTGGAAAATCTATTTTTATCCATTAGTTTATATGAGAGCTTTACAATTGTTGGCAAAATATCCTAGCTTCAAGAGAAAAGACACACAAATCACTAGAAAAGAGGAAAGTTTTAAACAAATTATCTTTATACCTGTTACACAATAAAATTTTCCTTAAATAAGGTCTATAGTTTTAAGCAGCTTGTCCAAGCCAGAATTTTACTGGTCAAAGTTTTGAAGCTGCAGGGTTTAATTCTGCCAAGCTCCAAACACACACTCGTACAATACAAGAGAAAGTTTTTTACCTACTGTATGCCATTAGAAGTTCAAATGTCCATTACCTCAGTCCAACTAATTACACACTATCCCTCTCTTGAGCGTGTTCTACCCAGTCCACCTCATTACACCCTATCTTTTTCAGGTTCATTCTAATGCTATTCTCCCATCTCCACCTAAGCCTTCCCATTGGTATTTTCTAATTGGGTTTACAAAAGAAGCTTGAAACAAAATATTGGTATCTGGGAAAACGAATAAGAACAACTTAAATTTTATTTCAATGATTGAATGTTTAGAGCATGGTAGATCATAAATTTATAAAACCAAAATTAGATCACCAATGGTGCTGAATAACATACAGTATTTGACATTTGAAATTGAGTTCATACATATGTCTAAATAGAAATAATATATACTCAAGGTGGAATTTAAAGGGGCATACGCTAAGGTTATTTGTATTGTAGTTTTATGACACATCACTTTTTTTTTTAAAAAAAAGATAAAATATCTGTCAATTTAATAGATACATTTATTTTAATTTGATACACATATTAATACAGTAATCACCAAATTTCTTGAACATTTATCAAGGGAATCCTGGAATTTTATGATAAATTTCTAAAATCATTTAAAAGAAAACACAAACTGTTTTGTGGTCAACATTTATAAAACTTTACTATATGATTAACATAATTTCTTAAGTATTGATATTATCTCTCAAAAGTGACAACTGCAGATAACCCTACTTGAAGTATAAGTACACTATAATGGATTTGTTAATTTTTGTCGCTACTAAACAGTTCTTCTTAGAATATTCTGACTGTATTTAGCGTTTGTCCCTGATTTAGTTATTTGTGAGTCGTTGCGTTTATAATTTATTCATCTCTTAGATGGCAGGCCTCTTGGTTTATTAGTCAATTCCCCTGGCAACTAAACTAGAAGTTCCGGGACTGATTCCCAGTGGTACCATAAATTGTTTTCTAGAATGGGTAACCGTTTTTATGGCCAACATAGTTTGGTTATCTAGGCTTAAGATATGTTTAAGATTTACACCTGATCCACCCCTTTGTAGTTACTATCACCAACACATCACCTCATTGCGGGTATGACGTGCAGACAACCTCCAATGTATACTCTGGGAAACGTTCTGTTCCCACAGAGACGACTAAAGTCTACATGCATGGTGACCGAACTAGATACTGCATCTCTCATGATCGAAATATGCCACACTAAAAAAAAATCTCGTATATGTGACGGCTATTCCGAAGCATTTTGATGAATTCAGTGACGTATTAAAAGTCTAGGCATGCTAACCTCTTGGATTTTCCTTCTAAATGGGTGTGATTCATTCAAATTACTGGTTAGATTCTTGGTTTATATTTTTATACACTTGTAAGTTGCGATGGAATTGGTAATTAATAGAAATCTAATAAAAAATATAAAATTATGTGTTTAAAAATAAAAACATTACTTACCAAGTTATTTTAACAATACAAATGAATTAAAAAAATGTGTTTGAAAGTATTAGGGAGGCATTAAAGTAAAGTTGAATTTATAATGTATCCAATTTTAATCATTCATTCAAAAAAGAAAATATGAAATGAAGTATTATATTTTTAAAACACAAGTACCTCAGGGTTATATTAACATTTATTAGTATTGATACATTTAGTTTATATTATTATAAATGAACAGGAAAATATAATGGAGCTCATTTTTAATTTCTCGCAACCATTTCAGAGTAGTGAGATCGTCAAAACAATCAAGTTCAAGATTGTCTTGTATGTCGACATTATATGAGCACCTGAACTCCGAAAAGTGTTTTTAGTGATTACGTTTGTTTCTCCTTCTGTATCTCGGTCTAAATTCAAAACCATTTTACTGGCCGGTCTAAGACCTGGTATTTAGCGTTTTCATAAGGTTCCTAAGAGATATTTTTATAATCATCAATCTCACCTTAAAATTAAGGATAGTTTACTCAAGGGAAAAGAAAGAAAATTCAATTTTCACAAAATTAGATTAAACACATTTTTTAAAATTCAAATATATACACTGTTTAGTATTAACACACAATGCTGCTTATACTTTTCTAATGTAACATCTTTAAGGGTACTCTAAATACGCAGAAATTTAGTGTTTTGATCAAATCTCCACTATTATTTGTGATACAAAATAACTTAAAATTGCATAGTTGCAGTACTATAAAACTTTTATAAAATTTATTTAATAAAATCAAGATTTTTAGAATTAATACAAAGAATAATATTTTGTATAAGAATGTATTATTATTTTTCATGTATGTTTAATGTTGAAATTAATTGTTACTATGTTCCCATTATTATGTCCCTAATATATATTATTTGATTCCCTTATTTTACATATAATTTAGTTTAAGTAGCAAGAGATCCTTGCGGTACACCGTACCATTTATTGATTGTAGTGATCCAGTATATCATTTTTATTGCAAGATTATATTATTTCAATCAATGTATTTATATTTTATTTAAATAACTCTCCCAGAAAAACGCTCAATAGACTTGTCAAAAATATCTCACCAATCAATCAATAAATCTCAGCTCTTATGTTAAACATACAATTAAAACCATATTACTCATAACGGTAAACCATTATCGACATTCTGGTGACACTCAAGAGTCTATAATGATCATTATTTTCTGCCACGGTTCTGGTAACCTTTAAGAAAACTGGGCGTTCCCTCTTTTGTGGGAAAATAATTAACCCCCTTCCGTCGTATGCTTTCAGTTAATTTCGTTCAGGCTTCATCCCCGGGGGAAGTATCAATTTTGTGTACACAAGCATAGTAACTTTAGAAAGTTGTGTTGCACAACTCTGTCGAGGAATTACACCGCTACGTAGATTTGAAGAGTAATTTGAAATTGTGAACAAATAATTGTAGTTGAAAAGTTGCACAATACTATAGGATCAAGTCTATATACATATTTATTTGTCTCATGTATAAAAATATATAAATATTATGTAATAATAAAGTAATAATAATAACAATAATAATATAAACATATACAATTTTTTTAAATATATTTGTATATTAATATAAAAATAAAGACATTTTTATTCAAAAATATTAATTATAACTATTACAAATATTATTCAAACTTGTAAGTACAATTATTTCATTCGAAGCCAATTGATTTTACATTCAATATTAAACATTTGCAATGTCAAATCAAGGTTAAAATTTTATATAAAAGGTTTTAAAATGAATTTTTTTAAAAGATTTATTTAATATTGTAGACAATCAATATATTTTATAAATTTTTTATTGAAAACTTGTTTATTATATTTCAATTCAAGTTGATATATCAAGCTATTGCTACTAAATATAATTCAATTATTTCAATTTTATTTTATTTAAACATTAAATATATATATATATTTATAGCATTTTAGAGGCTAATATTTTTTATTGGTGAATTTTCGTATTTGTTTGACCAAATTATTTTTTCAAGACAAAGATGAAGTTTTTTATTATTCGAAGCTGTGTATAAGAGTTAAAGATGACTTTATATAATAGGTAAGAAGAAGGGAGTGGAATAGCTTAAAGGAAAAGCACCCTTAAATCAGTATGTAGGGAAAGGAAAAATTACATTTTGGTGATAAAAATATATTTTTTCATTACAACCCGTACTGGACTTTAACCCTAACATTCCTGTGAAAATCAATCAAATGTAGTGTGAGCTAACATCTTAGACCACTCGCCCACCATTCTGTAAGGAAAGAATTCTTAATAGCTATATAAAAAGCCATTCATGAACTTGTAGACCATTTTTGCAGCAGATTAAACTAAATGTGACCCGCTTCGGGGGCCACATAGTCAAATGCGTTTCTCTCGTGTTATATTAGATTTCCGAAGGTTAAGAATTGGGGTTCGATCCCAGTTGGGTGCGCTGAAGGTAGTTTTCCTTATGGTTTACAACTCTCCCTTCAAGCAAATGTGGGTGCACCTCCTATAAATTACAAGCCTTCATAATCCGTGAAACATTAGTGTAATTAGTACATAGGCGTATAAACTGGAGGGTTAATAAGACCAGGTTCTAAATAAAAACTGTCTATAGCTCATACCTAAAGTATTTTGCTTTTACTTTAAATAGGAGTGGAGTGCCAAGTCTCCACCGTGGTTCGGTTCTCACGTTAAACTGTAGGTCCTTCATTTCAATTCACAATCATCCTACCATTACACATTAGTAAAAGTACCTACAACCCAAACGGGTAGTAAGATACGGTGCTAATAATAATTTAAATAGACCTATCTTTGATGGGAAAAAATCCAATTAAAATGTCTAAATCGACCAATCCTAAATTAATATTCTCACTGGGAAAAGTGATTACCAACGTTCTAGAATTATAAAATAGGTTACACAAATAATAAAACGCCATTTCTTTCAACAATCATAGGTGTGAAATGAAGTGCGCACCTTTGTCTGACGGAATACAATACGTGTCAAATACTTATGAGCTTCGTTGGAAATCAGAATTGTTATGCGCGCTATTTTACAGCTACATTCTTTTCTCACTTTCCGGCCCTATTTCCATCATTCCTCCTTTCCGGAATGTGTGATGTGATAGGCTTTCGTTAGAGCATCAAATATTGTTTAATGGAATAACATTGAAATGCTTTAATTGTGGTCAAGTATAACAAATATTTGTTTATGAAATATGAACCTCTAGGGAAGGCGTTTACATTTGAACAGGTTTAAATTAATGTCCATCCCAATTCAAAGTCGTCACTTTCGTGGTAAGCCGACCTGCTGATGACTGGGTGATCGGGGCTTGAATCCCAGTCGGATCTACTGAAAATGGGTTTTCCCTGGGTGATTTCTCACTCTTTTACTACGCAAATACGAAAATGCTTCTTTCCATATCCCAATACAATTAAAGTAGTTATATATGCTTATGATTGGAACAGACATTAAAACGCGGCGTTTAAAAAAAAGTTTAATGAAGTAAACTTTTTTTAATTCCAACCTTAACTTTTTCCCAATAGATATACGTATGTATATGTATATTTTTAGGATAGGTTTGCGGTTTAAGATAATCACGTATCTGCTACAAGGGTTTCTAACTTTTTTTTGAAAAAAGATAGTTTAGTCTAAAGTTTTAATTTGTACTCGTATTGTTGTTTTGGTTTGTAAGTAAAATAGGCTCGAGGTAGTTAAATGACAATTTCGTTTCGTATTACTTGCTTTATTATTTTTTCAAATATTCACTTTTTTAAAGATTGAAGTGCATAAAATATTTTCATGTAAATTTTTTTTATCTGGCGTAGGGGATTTTGGTAGATTTTGACTGTAATTTAAAATATACTTGGCAGATTTCTTTTACATGTCACAATCGACATGAGACCGACAGCTCTATTTCTTCTCCAAAGGAAGTCAAACCATAAATAAAATAAAATATTTCAAATGTTCTCCAAAATTACGATATAAATAGTGAGTACATGTAAGTACATTATATTTCGCCTAAGCTGATAAAGCTATGATTAATTATTTAATAAATAAAAAATCCCTTTAAATTTTTTTTGTAATCTCTTTAATGTAAAGGAGACTTGTACATTTGTTTGTTCGCTTTTAGCAAAATAACTACTGAATAACAAGCTACGGTGGTATGGTCAAAGCATGGTCAAAGGCACTAATCTATTGATAGACTAGATTGCCAAAGATGGGGAGGTCAGGGTTTGATTCAGGTCAGGTGTACTGAGGGAGGTATTCTCTAAATGGTTTCCCACTCTTCTTTCACGCAAATTTGGGTTCACTTCCTCTAAATTTAACCTTCCTATTCCCTAAAAAGTTAGAATAATTAGTACTTAAGCGTATAGCCCAAACAGATAGTAAGACGCTGTGGTAGATAAAATACTATTGCATATATTTGGATGCAGTATTTTGGTTTTAGACTTTGATCAAACAAATTAAATAATTTAAAATTGATGTTTTTCACAGATTTATTTTAAATTAAGAGATCAATGATGTTTTCTCCTGTTGAGTGTAAAATTCATTACTATTCTGTTTAATATGATCTCCAAATCAGAAGAGTTGTTACATAATACATTTCAATCTTAAGTCCAAAGAAAAATAATATTTTATTTTAGGCCTAGCTGGTTGTTTTCAATTCACAGATCCTTAATAAAGATAGTTTCTGTTTCCGTGTATGTTCGCTTATTATTAGAAAGCTACTCACTAAGTTTTGAATACGGCATTTTTTATATTAATACTTAAGTAATTACAAACTAGACAGAAAAATTATTCTCTAGTTTGAATTGAATTCTTTTTTTTCGTGGGTATATTGAAAACATTATTTGATTTATTTATGTTTCTTTACATAAATGCTTTAGTCTGTTATGAAATGTTAATAACAGCTATATTCATAAATAGACATATTTATAAGATGTACATTTGTGTAAATAATTTAAATCTTTTAAACATATATTCTTGTAACTTTCATATCAAATATTAAAATATCCTTTTTCATGGATGTTATTTACTTCAATTTTGGAACTTATGTAAAAAAGTTTTAATTTGTTTAGTTAAGTAATCGGTATTTTTTCCCTCTGGATATATGTCTTAGTTTGTGCAAAACCTTTGAAAATAGACATGAATCATGTTTTCCAATACTATCTCACAAAAATGGCAATTTAAATTTCTATCAACAAACTTGAATCAAAGTTTGATTAATTGACTGTCATAGGCACTTTATCGTTGTCAACAATGTCAGAATGTTATTTTTTTTACGAAGCCCGAACGATGGCTGTTATTTTGTATAAAGTTTCTGATTTAGTTTATGTTTTATTTTAAATTAAAACATGATGATCCCTTATACAATATTTTGTCTACGTTTAATTTAAATTACGTCATTTTAGAAAAACTTTTAATAAACATGAGTAAAACAATGAAGTTAAAGTTTAATATTTGGTCTATATGCGAGACACTTTATGCTAGATAAACTTGCGGGGATGTTTAAAGATTAATCTGATTATTTTGGAAAATTTTGAATTTCAGATTTACGCAATGAATAACCATGACTAAAACTTTTTGACAAAGAAGCTTAAGACTTAAGACCTATACATCGATTACCCACTTTGGTGGCCACGGGGGCTAGCGCGCTACTGTTGTGTTAGACTAGATGGCCGAAGACGGGGAGATTGGAGCTAGATCCCGGTCGGGTGCACTGAAGGTAGTTTTTCCTATATGGTGTTCCCCTCTCTCTCTCCACTCAACTGCGGGTGCATTTTCTCTAGATTAAACATTCCTAACCCATTAGTGTAATTAGTACATGGTGTATAACCTGAACGGGTAGTAAGATACGGTGCTATATATATATATATATATATTTTTAAATCATCTTCTTTATTGTGTTATATTGTATGAAGGGAAATGTACATTAAAAAAAGGGGGAAAGTCCCACTAAACACATTTTCCAGGACATAAACTTAAATATCTCAAACTAATTAACGACTCCAGAAAATATCTATTTTGAATTGTATTAATTTTGACAGAGACATCTTTTAACTTTAATTTAAAATGTGTTAGGTTTAATGACTGTTTAACGGATGGTAGCACTAACTCAATTTGAATAATTAATATTGGAACCTCCCCCTGTACCATTAATGTGATGGTAGATCCAATATCTATAAATATTGCTCTAATAGTTCCTATTGTTGGTGGTAATTCTTTTGTTTGGATTTATGAACTATTAGAACAAGAACTATACTAACAAGTATTACTATCTAAACATAAATACAATAATTCTTTTATATAGAAAATATATCAAATGCACTCATTATATTATATCTAATTGGGTAATATATATTGTATAAATCCAAACAAAAGTTCCAAAATTATTCAGAAATAAAAACCAAAACCTGAAAATTTATAAATATAAGAATGTAGTTTTATTCGTGATAGTAAAATTCTTAAAATGATTAATTATCTTAAATACTGTTTATAGGCTAGCTGCAAAGTTTTAAGGATAAAACGCGTTATTTCTAGTTACGGAAGTAAACCTGGCAACCAAATAAAAAAAATCAATTTTTAAACTCTTTCCATTTAGCTTAATTCTTGAATTTTTTTAAAATTACTGTTTAACTTAAAAGGATATAGCAACACATGTAGTTTTTATATTATGATTGAAATAAATAAAACAAATAAAGGCTATATTCTATATTCTATATCTAAAATCATAATATTCTTATAATATCCACCTTGATAACTATTTTAAATATTTTTCCATTTCATCCAAGTAAAATGTTTAACTGAAAAAGTATTTGAAAAATCCGCCAGCCAATAAAATAAGTTTGAAAATATTTGATCCAAATTATATATTCACCATTTTGAAAATAATTTTATATTAATAATATATTACAGAACCAGAACACCAATCTTTTTTGTTTGCAAAAAAAGGCGATGAAAAAAAGACAGTCCTTTCCTATAACTTCTTCTTCCAATGAATGACATTCCTATAGAAAGCGTCCGTCCCATCGTAAATGGAATCTTCCGTCTCACCCTACACAGCACACACACACAACACACTCAGACATGTACACGCACACGCACACACAAGCACATGCACGAGAAAGCACACACTTTCATCCATACATGTCACTTCTCTTATTCCCTATTGTCACGATACATTCCTCTAGTTCACTGACAAGGGCTTCATACCACATCCTCCGAGCTATGACAGGGGCCATTGTGCGTCGAGTGTTACCCCTTCCTACCCCCGTAACACCCACTACCAACCCTTGCGGCAACCATTATAAGCGACAATATCTTTACCCACACTCCACTCCGTGCCTTGGACCAAGCTGGCGCTACGAGGATGCTATGTCGGAAGATCGTTACTCTTTTTTATCATTGAAGAGCATTCACCCCCTCACCCCCACTTCCTCACATATACTAGTCCTCTTTCCACTAGGTTAAGTCTCCGGTTCATTTAAGGTCGGTTTCACAAAGTAGGGCTAGGTTAGTAAACAAACATCCTCGGGTCTACGCAGCTCTTCGAAGTGTTTCCGGGAATGGACCGGTTGGTTAATACTGGAAGTGGGACTCTCAAATCTTCGATTACAAGAATCTCTTGAATCCTATGATTTTAGAGAGATTCAAGATTTGTAAAAATATCAAAATTTCGAGTACAATAACCATAAATACTTAGGCTTTAAATACACATTTTAAGTAATTGGTAGAATAAATTATGTATTTGTCTACTTGGTAGGGTAACAAAAACACACACAAAAAAATTTTATAAAATTGTATTAGTATAATAATTTAACCTGCATAATCCACATTCTCTTTGTTGCTTACTATGCAATATATAAAACAAACAAAATAGCATAATCTATGTCTGTCACAGCAAGCCATAGAACCAAACTTTAAATTCAATTAGAAATATTTTCAGTTTGAATTCAATGTTCTAAAGAGAATTTATATTTCGGATTCAATATTTAAATTCAATAAATATATGAGAATCAATCTAATGGGTTAGATACGAGGAAAGAAGACTTTTGGAGGTAATCTACCTGCATTTTCGTGGAAGGATACTATTATTATTATTATTATTATTATTATTATTAGCATTATAACTTTCACTTTATCACTACCATCAATATTATTATTTGTTCTATCGTATGACAGACCAATTCCTTTTGTCAGTGAAACTTACACCTCCAATGCACCCTGTCCTATGGCTCCTCCTTAAGATCCCAGAATTTTGTTCTTTCCTTCAATCATTCAATATTAATTTTGAATCCTACTTCTTCCTGAGCGCCTCTTTCCCTCAACAGTATATGAAATATAGAATAATTATTTTACCATACTCAAGCGATTAATTTTTTTATTTACTAGACATTAGTAAATGAAAGAATCCATAAGTTGTTCTTTTGAATGATAGTTGATTTAACTTATTTACGAACTTATTACGTGACTAGAAATATAGCCTTAGATTTATATAGTCCTTTACTTCTACGTTCGATATTAATAATATATTTTACCTATCCGTTTCAAAGAGATGGTTCAAAAATTGTTCAAGCATAAAGATTTTTTTTTTCGACGTTTTACAAAGATATTTTCAAATGTAAAATATTTCTTTACTCTAATGATATTTCTTTTTAGGATAATAACACAAAATAAAAATGATTTTATTTTATTTTAATATCCTCCCGTTGGCCTTAAAGAGAAGATAGGTATGACAGGTAAACAGTATTACTTCTATCCCACTCTACACTGGCACAAAAGGTTATATAATTCAATTGTAAAGTCAGAATAGCTAAATTAAAAGAATAATAAATTTAGAAAATGTGACATATAAAAATATGTTCGCATTCCCTCTTTCAACGCTAAACAAAGCTTCTAATAGTTCAGGTTTAATTCATATGTAACGAGATTTTTTTGTAAGCAATAAGACATTTTAATAATTTAATATTCCTCTAATAGTTTAAACTGTATCGAGAATATAACATTAGTTATTTACCTTTTTATTAAATTTAGAAAATAAAAATGATAATAGATCATTAAAAAAGCTTTAATCCAAAGTAAATCTAAATTCAATAAATGGATAGTAATATTAATTTAATCCATAACGCTTGCTACACAGATTGCATATTTTATTATTTGTCAAAATTCAAAATTAATTTTATTTATGAAATTTCAATGTATTTCAATCTCTTTTTCTTTTTACTTTCCTTCAACACATCGAAGAGAAAGTATTTTGATTGACAAAAATATAGAACACAGATTTGATAAATGTCGACGTTTCATGACCTCCTGAAACCAATAAGGTGTTTTTCACAATGCCACCTGTCTGTCTGTAACTCGAGTTAGAGTCGTTATTATTTTACCGAATGAGCTAAAATTTGGTATCTGGAGTTATGAAGAGATCCCCTTGTGTTAGTTTTGGATTTAGATATCCAACACTAAATTTATGGGTAGTTTATTGAAGGGCAAAAATAGAAAATATCGATTTTCTCCAAATATGCTCTAACGATTTTGATTACATTTT
Organism: Timema bartmani; assembly: GCA_902151455.1. NCBI lineage: Eukaryota > Metazoa > Arthropoda > Insecta > Phasmatodea > Timematidae > Timema > Timema bartmani. The sequence continues at coordinate 246,635 of CABFWB010000113.1, read as the reverse complement.
ATATCTAGATAAGTTTTTCAATATAAACAAGATGCCTATTATCGTTTTTTTTCAGAAAAATGACCTTGAGGGTAATTTACATAGTGGAAATTTTCCAATTGTCATCATTACTCCATATATAATTGAGTTACGAAATAGCTTATCATTGTAAAGTTGTAGTACTATTAGAGTTAAAATTATTTTATATGAAAATGTTTTTATAAAAAAATAATTTCTGCACTATAAGCCAATATATATATGTATATATACACTTTTGAATTTAGGTATTTTTAAATGTATTTGATTCCTATGCTCTCTGGTGGAAAAATATATTTCTATTTTTTCAATTTTTCTGTAACTGTGTTTTTAGTTCCTAATGCCATAGAGTAAGTAACAGTGTGTATATTATTTCATTTATGATCTTTGGTGTAGTGTTTCCACAAAAATGTGTACCAATTATTTCGTTTCACAGTTCCTACGAGTTTTTAGTAAATGTATATTCAAAAATAAAAGTGGGAGAAAGACTATGTGGCGCACGCTACCATTTATTCTATTAATTTTTAAGCTTAAGTTTTTTCATAAGATTATGCATACTATAATATCTTTAATTCCTACGCTTGAACATATTTGTTACTTGACGCTATTACCACGTCTCACTACCTGGTCAGGTCACACGCATATGTGAGAATAACTGTAAAGGGTTAAGGATGAGGAAGGAAACACTTTAGAGGTAAACTACTCGAATTTGCGTGGAAGGAATGTGGGAAGCCTTTTAGGAAAACCTATTCTTAGTAGACCCAACTGGGATTTGAGCACCGTTCTCCTCATCTTCAGAAGATCAGCCTAACACTAGAGCAACACCTTATACAATTCGTTCACTTAAACGGGTATTACTTGAATTAAATACACTAATTAAACAGTAACAGAACATTTTAACAAATGATAGGTCTTCCTTTGAAACCAATCTACATACAATTGTTTATTCTAGACAAGAGTTCCTGGCTATTTTAGCTACCGCATACAGTTACGATAGCATTGTCGTAGACCTCAGTCACTAAAGAAAGTTCATGTTTGAGTTCAGATGATTTCCATTTCAAAGAACCTTGCTAAACGTTGACATTGTCACGAAAGTTAACTTGGTCGTTACTTTGGGAACTGCCCATGAAGCTTTCTAAAGCTAATGTTACCACGAACACGTTTTCATGATAGAGTTGTAGTTGACAGAAACCCTTCAACTTCTTCGTGTTAACCAGAGATAAAACCCACTGAAGAAAGTAGCCCTACAGTCCAAATTTCATTGGAAGATTCTGTAAAACAAGATTATTTACGGCCAAGATTGATACAAATTTAGTATATTATTAGTGTTATTTTTTTAGATATTAATAGTCTATATCAAAAGTAGTTGCTGTATTTAATATGATTTGAAGTATTAATACGTGAAAGTAGATCTAATATTTTTTCCCATCTTTCAGAAAAAGGACCCTTTCTAAGAATATTGAATTTTATAAAATCAAACTTTATTTAGTTTTTTAATTAAAGTTCTATAGAATTGGATACACGTACATTATTTATTTTATATAGAAATGTTCCTTTTGCCATGGAAAAGTAAAAAAGTTGTACGATATTGAAAAGGGGAAAAACTTTGTGGTATTGAACCCTTTGCCCGTAATCTATTAGGGGAAATGTTTATACAGAAATAATCTTTCTCTATCAATTTAAACTCAATAGTCATTATTTACCTTTTTTATTTGTCTAAATTTATGAATGAGGAATTTAATAGCAATGCGATAGCCATAAGAGGTGCTAACCCTAGTAAAATGTCGAAAATGTATCTGGAAGTCGAAATTTTAATACGAAGTGTATACCCTTATGGACCCAATATATATACTTTTTAATTAGTCCAATTATACAAATGAGAGCTTTAACTCTTCAAAATAAAATTATAAAATTTAAAACCGGGATTAAAAAAAGTCTTACGTAAGTATAGTGCAATTTTTGCTCAGGCTTACTGGTGTGTATTATTTAGTTTAACATATATAAAGAGTTTTGAGTAAATATCTCCATTTTTAAACAATGGAGTGAGAAAGCCCTTGAGGAGTTTCGTACTATTTATTTTACTTTCTCGATAACTTAAGCTGCGTGCACACTAGAGGCAAAGGCACCGTGAGGTCACACCATTCGTGCAGTGTGGACGGTGAGCAGAAGCATGTCGAGCGCCAAATTGTGCCTCGGCTTGCTGCGTGGGCCTACGCGCAGGGCTGTCGGTACATCAAAGCGAGGAGTTGCTCAATGCGCGCTAGTCTTTACTCTTCTTTTGTCACATCTGCCTCGTCTCAAGCGTTTTTTCTAGTCGTGAGTGATTTTTACGTTGATAGTGGTGTAGGTATCCACAATAAAATGGATTGGACACGAACGTAAAATTGATTGGTTAGCTGGAGAAGAGACAATCTCCAGTGGGCAGGAACATCGGCGTGAAAGCTAAACGTTCATCTGGTGGATTTGCAGGTCTTAAAATGGAATCTTTTCTCCTTATGCTATATTTAATCCCATTCAATTAAAGAGAAAGTCTTCCTCCATATCCTTGAGAAGTTTTCAAATTTATCACCTTCTTCAAGTGTAAGGTCATTTAAGAGACCTGTGGTATTGCCGGATAATTGTCACCTATGTAGTTATAGTGTGATGACAATTTTTTCCTTTAGCCTTTCAACCTGATATTTGTTATGATAAAACTCACACAAGCTGCTGTGGTGTTGACGCCCGTCATCGTTGTTGCGTAAGTTTAAACGTCATAGAAAAGTGGAGTACAGATGAGGCATTCCTTTTGCGTCCTCATGTAGGGTTCATGAAACAGTCTGCTTGTGCGTCCTCGTTCTGCCGTGTTAAGCCTCACGGTGCCTATGCCTCTAGTGTGTACGCAGATTTACAGGTAGAGAAAGTATTGTGATCGTAAAAAAAATAGAACTAGAGTTTTTTATGAATGTCAACGTTTCAAGAACCTCCCCTAATCCAAAAAAAGTGTTTGTAATACCGTCTGTTTGTCTGTACCTCGAAATAGAGATTAACTATTTTACTATCAGGCTATAACTTGGTATATAGAGGTTTTATAGGGTTGCCCCAAGAGGTTTTTATAATTGGATATCTAACCCTAAGACAAGGGGTAGTTTCTTTTAGGGCGAAAAGAGAAAAAATTGATTTTGTCAAAATTGGCTTTAAGGATTTTGATTAGAATTCTCATCCAGGCGTCGATTAAGACCATACAAAAAATGGCTATTTTCATTTTTCCATGAAAATTAATTTTATATTACTTTACTGAAGCGGAAATTTCCAAATCTATGCAACTATTTGAGATACTATATAAAATATTATCGCAAAATTGTAATAATTTTAAAAATACAAAACTTTCATTTGAAATATATTTTTATAAAACCAATAGTTTCTAAGATATTGACAAATATATTAATACAATTTTGTAAGCATTAGTTGTACAGAGATATTACTCAAGTTTTAACACGATAATTCTCTAATGCAATAGAGTAAGTCTCTTTTCTCCCCTATGGAAACTACCCTTAATTTTAGGGTTAGATATCTATTTTCAAAAACCCCTTGGATCAAACCTATGTAAACCCTAGATACCAAATTTTATCCCAATAGGTAAAATAATTTAGGTTATAGTCTGAAGTACGGTTAGACAGAAATGCAAAAATCACTTTTACCGATTCTAGTGGTCATGAAACGTCGAAATTCATCTAAATCTCTTGTTCAATTTTTTGACGGTCACAATATTTTATCTACCTGGAAGACAGCGAGAAAGTAAAATAGTTNAAAAAAAAAAAAAAAAAAAAGAACAAAATATGTTCAAGTCTCACATTAAAATTTTAAAATTTTAATAATTTAACACCTGCAGATGGAATCAATATTACTATGGTTGTATATTCATTAAATTTTATTTTTTCAAATTTTATTTTTTTATTCAACAGGAGTTTAATTGTCTTTTAATCCTTTCTAGTGTTCACTCAAAATAATTTTACTCAACGGTCTGCTGTAAAAACAAATTGGATTTAAACCACTACCTTAGACCATGTGATCACTTAAGTGGGTCGGGAAATTTGTATTTACAGTTGTATAGTACATGCTTCAGTGGCCGCGTGGTCTAACGCGCAACTCTCGTGTTAAAATAGACTGCTTAAGACGGATAGATCGGTGTTCGATCCCGGTCAGGTGCAACTAGAGGAGTTTTTCCTAAATGGTTTTTCACTCTCCCTCCACGCAAATGCAGGTGAGTTTCCTCTAAATTAAACCTTCTTAATCTCTAACCCATCAGTGTAAATCGTATATAGGCATATAACCCAAACGGGTAATAGGAAGCAATGATAAAAAAGATTACGGTGGTCCTTTTTCCATAAAATAAAATCTCTCTCTCATGTTTGACAGGTCTGCTGATGACGAGAGGACTGGGTTTCGAATCCTGGTCGGGTCTGTTAAAGGTTAAAGGTGTTTTTTCCTAAATGGTTATCCACTATCCTTCCACTAAAATGCTGGTACACTACCTCTAAAATGCTTCCTTCCTCATCCCTACTCCATTAGAGTAACCATCATGTATACGTATAAACTGGTACTAAGAAAAACGTAGAATTTGAAAAAAAAAATGTTTCAAATAATATACGTGTAGTTTATAAAATACCTTCCTTTATAAAATTGGATCAGAGTCACTTAGACCTTTAATCCATGAAAGAACTGTGAAATTCCAAGTATAGGTAGAGAGAGAGGTACACACAACTGAACAAAAATGGAACAACCTTGATTACTATAAAGTGTGTGAACTTTGCTACCAACTTACTAACAGCTTTTGGGTTCCATTGATACAAGGCTATATAAACTGTAAACTTGTTTACAGCAACTCTAAAACATCTATCCATCTAACAACTAAAGGGCAAATACAAGTTTTCACTGGTAAATCTCTTGTAAGAACTGTAACGTTATTTGCCAACCTACCATGTATTTCCCTATATTTTTCCAATCTTTGTAAATAGTTTCCAATTTATTTTCGTTTGAAACACGCTGTGCTGCCGGCGTGACAAATAATACTATTTACATCCATTCAAAAAATTAAAAGGACGGAAGGAAGAACGTCTAACACTGTTTTAAATAATTTAAATAATTAATTTTGAACTAAGGAAGAACACTTACCTTTTACTAAACATATTCATTTCCTTCTAAGAAGTTTGTTGACTTTTTCTTTTATTTATTTTCAATGTCGGCCATGATTTATTTCAAGGCATGCGCACAGCGCGGATTTGGTAAAACAAGTGAGTGGCGGGTCTCGCGATTATATATATATATATAAAGTGAAGTAAATACCTCCAATATACCGCGCGTTTCAATTTTGACAGATTAAAATAAACATTTAATTCTTTTAAGAAATATTATTCATATTCATAATCATATACTTCAATATTCATATTAAATTTTCATTTTTATTTTATATTCATCTCTAGTCCATAACCAACATTTTATCTTTTGTTTTGATTTATTAGTTTTCTCTTTGGACTTGGAAGAATATAGAACGTTTTTAAATTTGAATCTTGTGTTACAGCCCACTCTACATCCTTTTATTTACGACCACAAATAATATAAAAGGGAGGGGCCGTAATCTAAGGAACATATAAAAAGGGAAATCATTTGCAAGTTTTAATAACAAAAATATGAATGGTTTATTCAAAGTAATAACAGCAGAGCAGAAATCTTTACATGGTCTCAAAAATCTAACTGAGCTATGTTGAAAGTTAAAAATATAAAAAATTATTTCGCGCAGTTAGCTTGAGTGAATCTTCCCTCATACTTAATATACTGCCATAGTTTAAGTCCGTAGAATATGAAAGTTTATCCTGACATTGTCCAGGTCCAGAACAGCTCTCCTCCATCAAGTGTCGATTGAATCGTCATTTTAGAATACACGAACATCACTCTATATAGGGTTTTCGTTGCTAGGGACGCCAGGTGGAGGAAAAGAACACTTGTCGGTGACGTCCTTCTCAAAGCATTCGATAGTCACGTTAGCCCATTTGTTGTTAGAGCTCCATCCACCTTCTAGAACATTTCTTCTATCACCTGATGTTGTTTTCGTAGTTCACGTTACTCCCATCAGAGGGTAGGTTAGCAGTCTTCCTCTATTCGAGGCAAATTCTGCATGGCCCATTTTAGTGTTGCTTTGATCAAATCGGTGTGAACATCAGCTGTTGGAACCTCATAGCTCGTTTGGTCAACTCCCCGCACTAGGCTTCTATAGGTGTTGGACCGTCTTGGTGGTTGGTCTACCCAGAAGATACATTAGGTAAGTACATGGACAGTGTTATTTGTAGATTGAATATCATCCCATTGAATTGTTATTGAACATTGTTCTGAATAGTCTATTATATTGTACCAAACTACGAGAACTACAATAGAGAAGTTTACTATTGTAGGGATTTTATTAGTTTTGTTGATATTTGGAGTGGGTAGTATGAATCCAAAAGAGAGTTACGTATGAAGGTTTACATGGGGGCGAGTCCTATTGTAACACAATGTTACACTTGGAACACTTTTTCAAGAAGATTAGGGTCTTCTTCTTCGGCGTCCTTAAAGTATGGAACTAAATTTGTATGGTGTCTTGAACAATTTATTTTAAGAGTGGAAACCTGTTTTAAAAGTGAGATATTAATATATCCATAAAAAGCAGTGTGTCCAAGGAAGAACTAGAGCCTATTGGTATTCGAAAACTGATGATCATTTATAATTAAGAAGAGGAAATAAATTTCTTACATTTTGCTGTTTCAACAAAGCATATTTTTCTTGGTGAGATCCAGCCAAACATTCATCTATAAGTATATATATATATATAAGTATATATATATAAGTATATATATATATAAGTATATATATATAAGTATATATATATATAAGTATATTATATATAAGTATATATATGTATATATAAGTATATATATGTATATATAAGTATATATATGTATATATAAGTATATATATATAAGTATATATATATGTATATATATATATGTATATATAAGTATATGTATATATCTATATATATAATTATTTTCTTTTATCACTAAGAATCCAGGAATAATATAAAGCCTTATTAGAAAGAAAAAACTAAATATATTCAGACACTTTATTAAATCCAATGTTTTAATTTATGTAAAAATATTAATGCCATTGATTTTTTTTACAATACTAAATATTAATTTTTGTTGTTTTACTCACTAACTCCATAATACAATATATTTTATTTTTATTTTGTCATGTTAGAATTGTATTTACTTGGAATTCCATAGGTAGGATTGGTATGTGGTAACAAGGAAACAATAATAATAATAGCCCACATAAATTTCAATAATTGGTTTTTTATTATAATTTAAAATTAGTACATTTCATTCAATGATCCATTTTATTTCAATTGTTCATGTTTTATTTGAAGTATTCTTTCAACTCTTGTAGGGACTTACAGCACACCATGGTTATAGGTAAGGTAACATTAACCTTGTAATATCCAGATAAACGTTCCCGAGCACAGCCAGTGGTCTCGAGTATTAAGGGCCAATCTTACAATGTCTCGTCAAAGTCCTCGTAACTTAACTGTCCATAAAGTCTAACCGTTGGTTAAACTTAGCGTTGTGTTTTACAATACTATTTTTATGTGCTCGTCAAATTACGAACAGGTGCCTTCCATTAGTTATTATCGTTAACTTTCTCGGAGCACTAGATTTGTTTCAAAGCTTTTGATTGGCTTAATTTTACCATTGAAAATATAAGTAAGTCATTACAACGTCTATGGAAGTGTTATGAAAACAAATCGATCAAAGCAAATCCAATTTATTAAGACTGTTTAAGGTTATCTGTTATCTTTTATCATATTTATTTGTCTGCTAAAACGTTTGTTGGAAATAGTAACAAGAAATTTAAATTTTAGCAAAGAAGAGGAAATTTTGCTAATTGAATTAATAGAAAAATACAAACAAACGATTTAAAATAAACAATTCTAATTGGTGTCCATTCACTTTAATAATATCCAAAAATTTGTTTTTGTACAAACGAAAAAGTAAAATGATTCTTCCTCGTTAAAATTTTTAGGAAATTCTTTCGTTCCAATCACTGTATCTATTCGGTCTTTAAAATCTTGGGTTCCTTAGAACTTGAAACTCATTTTCAAAGTAATCATAATCAAACAATAAATCACCCATTTCATAATACAAATATATGTAACCTAACTTTAATAATAACAGTTGCCTTGAAAACAATATGGCGGCGTCTTTAACGTTGTTAATGTAGACGTTATATTTGCTAACTGGAAAGTAGACTTCGCGTTAACTTAACGAGCACTTTTACATGTACATTGGCGCTAACCAAACATTGTAAAATCAAAAGTAGTGGTTGTTATCACTTAACCTTATGTTAAGCCCTAACGAATTGAATACGTGACATTGTAAGATTGGGCCTAAGTCATCGTGCCTTTGTCAAAGTTAGTCGAGCTAAAGTTTATTTTAATTTTAATTTTTATTATTCTTTCTCCTAGTTTCTAGGAGTGGCGCCCAATACATAAATTTATTCATCTCAACGTTACCTTTTGTTGAATAAACATTATACTTTTATTAGAGAACATTCTAATCCGGAAACTTTCGATCTCACTTTACCATCACTAAATTTTTACAGAGGAAACGAAATTGAATTATATATTTTTAAATTGATCAATTCAAATCAATAAATACTATAATAATATATAAGGTTCCAATTAATCAACCAGAAATCAAATAATCGTCAATTTGTTTATAGTAACTAGAGTTTTTCTCTCCTTTTCGAAGAACATTTCACAGAATTATTAAATCGAAAAGTAATTATCAAATAATATATGTAGCCCATTATGGACCATTGATATATCCTGTAGGGTAACAAACTTAAGTCTAAATTAATTCATTTTGGTACATCTTATAAGATAGGATCATTGTAAAATTTGTCAGAGTATATTAAGTGTGCATAATATTATTTTCCATAAAAGAGAGAAAAAATAAATATACCATGGTTAAATACATTTTACTTACTATATGGTATTAGAGAATTGAATGTTCATTGCCACGCCAACAAAAGTACATAAAAGTACAATCCACCTCATTAAACCCCATCTTTTTCAAGTCCATTCTAATGTTATTCTCTCATCCTCATCTAGGGCTTCCCAATAGTCTCTTTCCATTGAGTTTGCTATTAAATACCCTGAACAAGGTTCTAGAATCTCCCATGTATGCTGCATATAATTCCCACCGTAATCTACGAGGCTTGATTATTCTAAAAATGTCTTGTAATGAGTATAGGGTATGTAAAACAACTTTATATAACCTCCTCCACTCCCCAGTAGCCTCATTCATTTTTGGAGCAAACATTTTTCTAATTACCTGATTTTCAAACACCCTAAATTTGTTGACGTCATGCAAGCTTAGAGGCCATGATTCATACCTTTAGAGTGCGCTTGTTGTTTTGTATATTCTAAGTTTAAAATTCCTTAAAAGCATAAGATATATTAATAATCTACTCATAGAGTAATAACATGCATTTACCGACTATATTATTTTCATTTATTCCAATCTAATATTGTTATTGCTAGTTAAAATTGTTCCAAAAGATTTAAAATCATTAACCCTGTCAAATAATATGTTGTTAACTAATTAAATCTATAATTACCCATAAATATAAACTTTCTTATGTTGACGTCTATTGAAGTACTACCAGTGGCCTTATGGATTTAGGCAGGGAATGGCAAATATTTTGGTCCCCAATAATTTACATACTTATCAAAAGTCCCACAATCACCCATCGTTCAATTTTCTCTATCTTTTTTTTCTTCCCTACACTTTATATTTATTCTTTAAATTCAACATTCTTCAATTACTTAAATCTAGACTCTTATATAAGATAAATGGCACGACGCAATTGCACAAACTTTCTCATATTGTGTTTTATAGTATAGATTTTCAAAAATATATTTGTTAACAAACCACCATTAAGTGAGTTTTTCTCATAAAAATAATCACATCTTGTTAGTAAAAAATAAACAGTCTTCATATAAATTTTAAACCTAATTGTTTAAGTATTTTTAAACTATTTACAATTTTAATAAATAGGTAGCTTGTAAACCATTCCAAAATAATTGATTATTGGTAAAAATAAAAACATTTTCATATTTATCATAAAAAAAATTCCCAGCTACCTGACTCAATAACCAAGAAGAGTTTGAAAGAATTTCAAGTTTTCAATAATCAGTAGTGATTAAACTACAATTAAAATAATTTAGTTAAGAAAAAAGAACATATTATTTTTGGTAATGTAAAATAGTCCTCCTATACCAATTTTGAACAAAATAATTTGAGCCCTTTAAAAATGTGTACAAAAATATTTAAAGTGTAATAAGCATTACATAATATTCTATTTTAACTAAATCGCAAGCCTATTTTTTATATTTTAAAAAACCATCCATCAGTTAACTATCCTTGCACAAATCTACCTTTAAAACATGTATATAGTCTTAATTGTCATGCAAAACCATACTTCACACATACTTTCAACAAAATCCTTGAAGCATTTATTAGATATTTCAAATTTTAAAAATTTACTCGTCATCAATAAACTACCATTCAACAAATTTTTACCCGAAAACAAAAAATATAGTTTTATTTAGAAGTTCAACTGCTCTTTAGATTTACATTTTGACAAACTTTCTAGAAAAAATTTCGAAATTTTTGCATTAAATAAAATCATTCATCAATAAACTACCTTTAATTTGAGGGCTAGGGTCAGAATTAAGAAAGCATCCTAATGTTTAGTCCTATAAAATATTAATATAAAGTTTTAACCAAATACATCAAACAATTTTTAATTCTTGGCCAGGGACAGAGAGGAAGACATAAATACGTTGGGTTGGACATAACAGTAAAATCAAAATTCTAGGTTTGGACACACATAAAACATAAAGATTCATGATAAACTTGAGATAGAAAATGTTCATAGTTACAAAACTCTCCTGATATGAGAAAGTATAAATACAGTATATTCAAATTTTGTAATGTACGGATAAATTAAATGAATTATTATAACATACTCAGTTTTTCTTGATTTAATAGCTGACCTATGAACCCAAAATACGAATAATGGATAAGAAATGGTAATATTTAATCAAATAGATAAAACGACCATCAATGAAATTATGTTAAGTATTTACCAAACAAATTTCTAATCCATCTCTTTTGTTACACATTGAATTTAAGTTTTTATCTTTAACTAGTTTTTAATCATGTCATTGATAGGCTGATGTAAATTTTACCCAACCTAAAGAAACAAACCTTCAATTATTTGAAACAGCATTAAAGGTCAGGCTTTGTTAGGTTGGGATAGATTATTATAATATTATATTTCGGTCACTTAGTTAAATTAAGTGTGGCTAGAGTGTGAACAATCTAAATTATTTTTATTCTTACTAAATAAATTTAAAATAATTATTTATAGAGATACTAGGATTTTATGTGAATACTGAAGGGCTTTTCGGTATCTGTGTTCCCTGATTTTAACCCTTATTTCTGACTAGCTTCACACTCTGGAAACAGCCACGTACAATTGGCCGTGGCTGAGAACTAGTTGGGGAAGATAAATAGGCCTACCAACTCTACTAAAGGATTGACCTTGTGAATTATTAATATTCAATGAGAACGCAATTTAAACCAGGAACTGTCTCCATCTCTAAACAAAAGGGATGTCAGGATTTATAGGGGCCAAATCGATTTTTGGTATGAAACGCACATTCACTTGAGATGAACCCGTTAAAATTTTTGCGTAAGTTAGATTTGCATTCAATTATGTCACTGCTAGGTGGGTTCCATTAAATAAGAGCTGTTTAGTACTATACACATCAACACCTACAATAAAACTATTTATGAGGTCATGTCGTTTGTTTCTATGCAGTGTTAGCTCTATTTTAATTAGAGCAGTAATTGGTTTGTATGGATACATAAATCTAGGATAGTTAAATGTAAGTTCAAATTAAATAAATATGTTTAACGCTACTTGAAGGATTTTCATTGAACAAATAAACACTTTTCGCTAAATAACATTAATGCAAATCAAATAAACCATAAACACGGGTCATTCATTGTATTATAAGTTTCCATTTTTCTTTGAATTTGAGATTGGAATTTATATTCTAGGTTCTCCTTGCTTTTGAAATGCAAATAGCATGTAAATGAATTAAATTGATTAAATATACCAAATTTTTATTTTTTTAATCAGTTTTCAGGATTGAATTTTTTTTTTTACCTCTTGAGTAGTACCTCTAACATTTTACCAAATCTCAGCTTTCTTTCTCATTGAGAAGTACTAAAAATCCTCTGGACAGCTTTACATAATATATAGAGACACATTAGACGTTTGTTAATAGATATAGATTTAAGTATTTGGATAGTGAATATTCATGAACTATTTGTATCATTATTCTGTATTTGACATCAGATTGATAACCTCTAGATTGAATACCCTTTCCCGGTGAAATACAATTCATTGACGAAAAGTAATTATCATGTTACATCAACCAGGGGTAATAAGTAAATAGGCAGTAGGGTTCTAAAATAATACATTTTTCAAGGTTATCACATATATGAGAAAGCATTTACAGTATAGCAGCAGTATTAACGACATGAACCAATTACTAATAGCTTGAATGTAGGGCCTACGTTATAATATACAGGGAATTAAATAAGTCATGTAAGAGTTTCAATAATTTACAAAGCAGGGTGTGTTCCTGTTTTATCTTGGACGTTCACTACGTTTTATTTGTTCCACGACTACTACCAAATGCGTTGACACATTTTAATTTAGTTTGGTAAGGGCATTCTTTGAAGCCAGGACCAAATTTCATCTATTAAAAATAAATATTACCGTTAAAGTAATAAATTATTTAATATATATTTATAATGACCGGTTATTTTCCAAACTAACCGATATTAGTGGTTAAAATGATTAAATACATGCAATTTATTATTTTAACTGGTTGCTGTACATAGCAACAAAATCTGTTTGGCTGAATTGGATAAATTATAAAAATTCTGAAGTTTATATTAAGCTAGGTTAGGTTATGTTAGGTTAAACGAACGGATTCCATGTCAAGATCACATACACACCATTTAAAATATGGACCTCAATTGATATGCACAACAGTATGACTCAGACAGGAGCTCAGGTTCAAACTTGCACAAACGTGAGATTTATCACTTTAACCAGAGTGTGTTGGTTATTATACGTAATAACATGTTAATGTGAATAATTTGATTACAACATCAAGAATTTATCATATTTACTAGAACGATTGGTTGCAATACATAATATCACGTGAATATGTTTGTTAACCTGATTTAGCGAATTAACAATAATATATATATATATATATATATATATATATATATATATATAGCTGTTTAAATATGTATTTATTAACAGTAATATATATATATATAAAATAATAATAATAATAATAATAATAATAATAATAATAATAATAATAATAGGGTTAAATCAGATGTACGGGGAGGCAAAGGCACTGGTCCAGCACGACAGATCCATCTTCCAGGAAAATTAATATTAAGCCAATGTCGAGGACCTATACAAAAAAACGTGTTTTTATCTAGTTTTTTGCTGTTTGCCTGAAGAGGAAGCTAAAACGATCAAATCTCCAAAAGATATTTTGAGTTAGTTTTTTGGTCCCCTACCACTTCCCAAAGTTTAGCCGTTTAACCCAGGAACACCATGTATATAACTATCTACCTGAATAATTAAAACGTGATATTTTTGCATAGTGCTTCGTTGAAAAATTTATACTTGAATATTCTTGAAAATTTCAAAAAATTAAATAAATTAAATGCAAAATATCTTAATGGTTTAGTCATTAGCACGTTGGTGGGGATATTTTTGGTGTTGTAAGCTCAAGTGTCATTTCACCGTCTACTTATAAAGCCGCACTCTTAATGTAGGGTAAATTTTGCCAAAATACAATAGTGCTCCAACTATATTCATATAAATATATAGATCAATAAGAGGCTAATTTTTTTTACACTAAGTTTTAAAGTTAGATAGTATTTATTTTGATTAATTAAAATCCTTGGCGTTTCAAAATATAAAATGTTAAATTTTTTGATAAATAATTTACCAAATATGCAAAAAAAAACATATAAAATCTCAAAAGGTCACATATGTTGCTCTAATTAAGGCTGCAGGTTCCTCATTCCTGGCTAAACACATGTTGACATAGTCTGATTTAGACAAGAAGAAATCTTTTTGATAGAGAAAATCTTATTCATATAATTTTAAATATATCTCTAGATAAGGTCATATAATCTGAAACTGTTACATTCAATGGATAATATCAATTGATATGAAAGGATAGTAATAATAATTAAGTAACTAACGTACTATACAATAATTGATTTACAAAATAATAGGTTTGTATTTTATAAAAGTTGCTATTTACCAGAATCCTACTTGGATTTTAAATTACATATACATAACTTGTCCTATATTTTAAACTAACAAACCATTTATTAAATAATGAGGGATTTCTGAACTTCTGAAAGGTGTCGTTGTACGGCTCCTTTAATAACCATGGTGTTAAACGCACCAATTAAAAAATATTATGATTTTTTAAAAATATTACTTTAAGAATTATTTCCCCATAATATAGATTATTATTCTTTAAATACAAAATATGAATAGCTAATTAATATTAGTGATGTATTTAACAATTATTTTAAAGTTTGTTTAAAATTACCATTATATAAATAGCTGTGATTAACTATACAATTGGTTTCATATTTTAATATGCTATTAATATTATTATTATTATTATTTGATGTATCTAACTAACACTTTATGAACCAAATAATTATATCAGGACACACCCGCTTTCATATGGTCTATGGCCATATGGTCTTAAACGCTAGTACCGCAATAGTCTAGTCTGCTGATGAAGTGGAGATCGTGGTTCGATCCACGTCGGTCGTACTGACGGTGATTTTTCCTAAACGGTTTCCCAAGCTTTCTCCATGTAAATACAGGTACACTTTCTATAAATTAAACCTACCTCATTCCTAACCCATTATCGTAATTAGTAAATAAGCGTATAAACAAAATGGGTAGTAAGAAGCGGTGCTTTTATATATATATATATATATATATAAGGTGTTCTGGAAACTGATAGCCCAAACAGCACATATAACGTGTTTGAGCCAAAAAGAATAACAAAAACCCTGCACACATACATCCCGAAACTTATGCTAATACCATTAAATTATGTTCAAAGTGTAGCTCCTTTTTATCTCCCGGGACCAATAAGGAGGCATAAAAATATATGTAGATGTTACCTAACAACAATAAATAAAATAGCAAAAATACAGAGTGAGCTGACACGATAATGATACAAGAATATTTTATACAATATTATATTCTCCCATGTTTCAATGCAACCCAACTCAGAATGCTTGCAAAAAAAAGAAGAAAAAGAGGATAATAGGAGTAAAACGGGATTTCCAGGAAGGCAAAGGTTGATATTTAATAGAATAGAGAATGGTGACGTAGTTTGATTATTTGCTTAATAATTCTTAAGTAATAACAAAATCTGTTCAGGATTTACAGATATAAATATATATATATATATATATATATATATAGACTATTGACTTGAAAAATATTAAAAAATTATAAATCTCAAAAGCCTAACAACACATAAAATTATAAATATTACTGAGCGAAATACAAGAATGTTCATATATTTAAGTTATGGCTCCCGTCACTTCTCCAATAATAATTAAAAAAAACTTTTTTTTGTCACGCTAAGGATAATATAAAGGATATAAAGGATTAATATAAAAATTTATGTTAATATTTTTAACCCCAAGGGAACTATAATGAATTCAAAATTATTTATTTTATAATACACTTAGCCAGAAGGACTTGAACAAAAGTTAAATATTTAAAGAAATATCATTAATCAGTCAATATAATTTAAGGGGATATCAAAGATTAGGCCTAATTCACAGCAGTGATCAGAAATGGTAATTCATTGTTTGAAAGGACCAAAAGATCATTTGGACAAACAAATATTTATGTCCCATCCTAATTATTTACTTTTGTACAGATAAGAAATTAAAAATTTGAAATTCATTACTTAATAATAAGTATAATATGTTAGTTAATTTAATAACAAGGACTCTAAGCCATTTAGTATACAACTATAAATAACCAAAGACTTTAAATTATTTAGTTGACTATCCAAGAATGATAAAACTTCAAAATTATTCAAGATAACTTCCAAGACAAGATATTATAAATTACTTATTTCAAATAGTAAACCATTTAGAAGATTATACAAGGAAGATAAATATTTCAAAATTATTAATGGCTAATTTCCAAGACGAAAGATTATAAATGGCTTAGTTCAATTAGCAAAGCAAATAATCTAAATATATAATTACCATATAATTTCCATATAAAAAGATAATTTCCAAGACAAAATATTCTAAGTTTCTTATTTCAAATATAAAACCATGTTAATTATATAAAAAAGATAAACACTTCAAATTATTAAGGATAAATTGCAAGATAAAAGATTCTAAATTATTCATTTTACTAACCTGAATCGGAAGAACTACGATTTTAAATACGCCTATGCTCGTTTACAGACAAAATATGGAACAATATAATTATTTTACAACGATCATGATTATTATTTGAATTAAAAACATAATTACTAGCCCAAAAAGGAATTTAGAGTTTAGTTTGCTGAAACAATAATTTAAATTCTTACATTTTAACAAGACAATGAAGTGTCATCTAACAATATACCGCCAAGAGTGAAGTTTCTTTCGATCTCCTGGTGGTATTTATTTGATATATTTCCTCAGAGAGGGGGGGAGGTATGGGTTGCATACAATACAGAAACAAGGAGAAAAGGGGGGGTAGTCTGCGGAAGGAGAATATGTGTAGAGACGATACCGGATGAATCTAGAATAGGGATTTAGGCTACGGAAACGCCATACGTCATTCATAGTGTCCCTAGACTCAAGTTAGTGTTGGCCAGGTCAGTTTACTCTTACATATGGACGTGACCACACGTACGCGTGGAGGGATGTGGGGCGTGGTCGATAGTTATTTTGAAGTGAACACAGTGAAATGGCACACGGTGAGTCTCGAATATCATCACATTATGTAGTTAAACTTATTATTTGATTTTACCATAGTATTTTACTATTATTAAGATGATGTAGCTAAAGGTAACGCTACGAAAGTTTCGGCGTGTAGTGCCGGGATAGTAAATTTGCCAATAATGCGTTTACAACAAGTTGCATAAGAACTAGGCGTACGGCACTCTACATGTAATAATGTTGTGATGTTTACTATTAACTGTGCTATGTTCTGCTGCCATACTCAAAGATGTCAAGGTGTGTAGTGCCACGCACCTAGCTCCTATGCAACTTGTTGTACACTTATGCTTGGACAGATTTGCTATCCCAGCGCTGTACGCCAAAATTTTAGACACACTTTAATGGTATTATCATAGGTTTCCGGATATAAGTTCACAGGGATTTTGTATTAATTTTGGTTCAAACAAACTATATTTGGATTTTGGTCTATGAGTTTCCCAACAACCTGTATATATCATCACATTACTTTTAAATTAACTTAAATCTAGAACCGATACAGCACCCAGACCCTGGCCATTTATACATCATTGTGAAAATGGAAAATCACATTTCACCAATGCTGGCAATTGAAACCAACACCTTTGCCTCAGTAGGCTTTTTAATGTTAATTATACCCTTAATATGTATTTCAAAAACGTAACTATGAAATTTATACAATTATTTTTCAATCCTATGGTCACGATATTAATTTATTTGTTAACAAATTATGTCATCAATCTAAAATACATGCGATGTTCTTTCATTAGTGGTTTTTTAAGTTGTAGGTTCATTAGTAAATGTCTTATTCAAATAAAGTTTGGCGTCTTAAACACTAATTACACCACATAAAAGCAAATATTGTAATCTCTACTGGCATACGCTAAATATATTATAGGTTTAGTAACAAACACATTATAATAGATTGTATATAAAAACACAAAATAAAACGTATACTCTTTTCAGAGTTAAAATAAGCAAAAAATGATAGTTATTACTCAGCACTATAAGCTACTCATATTTTAATAAGATTTTAAAGGTTATAGATGTGAATATAAATTTTTTAATTCATTCGCGTAAATTGTTTCGATAAATAAGGAAAACACTTAAAGGAGATATACAACATCTAGATTATAGTTGAAGAGAGATCAATAATGATTTGGAGGTAGTTCTTAAAAAGTGGGTATTGTGAACATAAAATAAAGAGCTCTTGAATATTATATATGAGCTATACAAATGAAACTTTACTGTAAAAACAATTAAAGTTTATAGTGATTAAAAATAGTAGACAATATTTGAAATTGTTAATTGGGTTAGCGTAGGCAAAATAAATAACCATGCCTTATATATTAGATATTTATTTATTTTTAATGCACTATTACATAATTAGTCTTTTAAGAAACATTCTTTAAATTTAAACAACGATAGCTAGCCTCTACATATAATTTATCCATAGAGCCATTAATATTATAGTGATGAGTAACATTCAATTATCTTGATTTAAAATAAGAATAAATAAATACATCATTTTCTATAATTTCAAAATTGAGTGAAACCTACTTTCACCGTCAGCTTTTAAACTGTAGGTACACAGTTGGAACGTAATCATCATATTTAGCCTGGTAGAAGTTACCAGCGCTCAACTCTTTAAGTTTATACTTGTCTACAAACATTCTCGTCTTGAACCTGTATCGGTCCTTGGCCATGGTTTTGTCAATTTTCTTCTCGTTGACCTCCAGTTCTTCTGGTTGCCTGTACACCAGAACAGTGTACCGGTGATACCCGCTACCTTCTGGTGGGGCCGAGCCAACGTATTCTGCGAGTACCTCCCCTTTGGAAATGTCACCGTGGGCTAAGCCCGTTCCAGGTATGTTGACTACCAGCCTGTGGGAACAAAATAAATTTTGTACTATCAAGGGCAGTGATCTCTAAGCCATGGGCGTAAAAAGGGGCGTGGTTGGTGGATCCAGCCTCGTTGTTGTATTAATTTGATACTGAAAGTCAAGTATATATACACCCTAGCTACAAATATAAATCTGATATACTTTTATTTCTAATTAATAAATATCTACAAAGTACAAACTGAAATAGTGTTTGATGAACACGATTACTTTGTCTCACTTTAAAATATAGCTCCAGCCTCTCAAAAGAGAGCCAAGGAAAAAGGAAAAAAACAACACAAAATACTGCCCCTTTCAGTGCATCGCATCGGTAATTTATTTTTGCTGGCGAGTTGGGTGGTGTTAAGGGAGACTATTGTTTATACCTGCCAGTCAATCATTTAGGTGAAAAGTAATATCTAGTTGTACATAAGTCAGATTAAAGGGGAGAAAATGGAGGTGACACGTAAAGGATTTGAATCGAAACAGGCACTATGGGATTTCTCCCATTAAACTTTGTTGCATGGCACCACCTATTTAAAAATCAGCCTTCAGTTATAAATGGGTGGTTTCAGGTCTCACGAGTGATCCACACAATTTCAATATTGTTTATAGTTAAATAAGATAAAATTGCCAAACGTTATTAATTGAAATAAAGTTGCTATGATAAAATACTATAAAATCAAACAACATGTTTTAATCGAAAACAAACAGTATCGCATTCAAAAATAAAATTTAAACTTATTAATATTATTATTATTATTATAAATACTAAGAAAACAAATCCCAGCATCACCTTATATGTTATGAGTGTTGTAATTGTTTTAAATACATCTCAAGTTAATTTTCAATCAAATAATATGAAAAAGAAACGTCTTTAGGAGACCGTTAAAAGAGGTTAGACTTATTTTCGTACTTATTTGATCAAAAAATGATTTGTAAAGGTTTTTTTTTTAAATTGGCTGTGCACATCTTTTAAGTTTTTAACAAATTACGATGATATAATATATCATCTCTGTGTTTAATACTATCACATTTTGCTGTGATAAATTATTTTCTTGGAGAACTTTATTCTTATACCCGTTTCTATAGCCACGTGATCTAACGCACCACTCTCGTAGTAGACTGAACTGCCGATGAGGGGGAGATCGAGGTTCAAATCTCGGTTTGGTGTATATGGGGTGTTTTTTCAAAATGGTTTTCCAATATCCCTCCACGCAAATGCAGGTACAATTCCTATTAATATAACCTACCTAATACTTAAAACCATTAGCGTTATAAGTACATAAAAGTAAAGCAAACAGGTAGTAAGACGCTGTGGATAAAAAAACTTTATTCATGGTATTCTCTTAAAATTGAGTTGTTTTTCTTGGAATTTGTAGATTTTTAATTCTAGATACACTATATCAAACAATTAGGAGGGCACTGAATATTATTATTATTATTATTATTATTTTTATTATTAATATTATTATTATTACTAATCACCGCGTCTAGCCACCTGTTCAGGTTATACGCATTGCTTAGTATTAATTTATCTCTTTTTATATTTTTTGTGTTTATTTACTTATTGTTTTATATGTTTCTCATATTTTCTATTTGCCTCTTTTTTGAAGTTAAATGGTTTTTGTTAGGGTGGTACAGTTGCTAAATTATGTTATTGCACATCTTTAAGGTGAGGTTGTAGAAAAAACGAAAGAATATTAGTGTTTCTACAAAAAAAAAATTATAATAAAACAATTTTTTCACCAAAATAAAAATATATATACTTCTAATAGAAACACAGAGTATAATCTTAACTTGGTGATATCAACAGTTCTTGAATATCGGTTAATAGTATTCCAGAATTTAATGACAAGTATATATTTTCATTTAAAAAGCCTTTAATCAAATGCCGCAATGCTCAATGCTCATGTCAGATCTTCATAATATTTTGGTAACACCAAATCAAGAAAATTAAACTTTATTTTTCTAATGGAGCAATGTTTTATTTATTTAAGCCAAACATATTTTTTCTATAAAAACTTCAAAACGATTGCCTTAACTCGCACCAACTTCCTCGACTTGGGTTGCCATTTATCAAAATGTTTTGTCTGTGAATGGAAATTGGTCATCACCGTGGCTCAAATTCTTTCTCCCCATCAATTGTATCTTAGTTCAATATAGCTTTGGTATGAACAAAAAACTAATCAAATTATTAATAAAATTTATATTATATCATTAGATGTAAGTTCCAGGTGATTGTTAATTATCTTAATCTCGTACAGTGAAAATATGTATTAATCGCTCAGACCCCAAAACAATCATTTCTTGGGGAACTGCATTGTTACTATTAAAAGCAATGTTTTAATTTTCCAGATTTCACGTGATCGCATTCCTTCAAATCTAAGAACATTTTTGCAAAGTTGGATTATTGACATTACCAAAAGCACAATCAAAAGGTTATATAGTTTGGTTTTAATATATCTAAAACCTATTACAAAATTAATCACTTAATGAATGCATTAATTTAGTAAAATTTCATCCAAACCACTCTAGATAGAAAAAATATTTATTGGTGATTATTTAAATATTTGTGTGTGTATGCAATTTTTTTGGTGAGCAAATAGCTATTTGGATTATATTTGGTTCTATTTGTGTACTGTTAACCAAACTTTAATATTAAGAATCATATGTGTTACTGTGTATTTCATACTTACTTACTTTGTGACATTGGATACCCTAGAGATCACTGTCGCACTTAAAAAAGTAAGCCACCTAACCATATCATGAGCTAGTTCTATCCAGTACACGTCACTATACCCAATCCTTATCTTGAACTAGTTCTATCCAGTCCACCTCATTACACCCTTTCCCTATCTTGAGTTAGTTCTATCCAGTCACCTTAGTTACACACTATATCCATCTTGAGCTGTCTGTATCCAGTCCACCTCATTATACCCTATCCCTATCTTGAGCTAGTTCTATCCAATCCACTTCATTACAATCTATCTATTTCAGGTCCACTATAATGTTATTCTCTCAATTGTATTCCATATTATTTTATATTAATTATGGGTAAAGTAAAGTTTTATACACAAAATCTTGAAAACACATCAAGGTAATGAAATAAAGTTAATAAGAAATCTTTCATCTGGATAATTAGTTTTAAAATTTTGATAATTAGCCAATGTTTCTAGAACAAGTGGTGCACCAAATCCAGTGGATATTTTTTTTTTCCTTTAATTTACTTGCCCCAATGTCATTATTTACTTTGAATTATTACAAAGAAAGCCCTTTCTCATTTGTTTCTAACAACTGAAAGCAAGAATATTTGATAACAGTTAACAAAGAGAGAGAATATAAATATTTTCTCTATACAACCCGCGAATTCCCTCAGGAGTAATATAGAGTGAAATCAATTTTCCTAATTTAATTTTGAGTATCCACTTATCTAAAGAAATATTAGAAATAGTATGGTTGGACTGAAACTTATCATTAAGAGAATATCTAGAGAACTCAAAGAAGAATATTTCTAGAAAACAAATATTGAGATAACTGGGCTGATATTTCTACTAAAATAGAAATCTCCATCAATTCCTAAGAAAGCTAGACCAAAAGAATAAACCCTTCCATCCAAGATAAGAGATCACTTTGCCTAAATAGAATACAAGTATAATTTAATGTATTGCTGGATTTCTTACTAGTAATCTTCTGAAAGTCCATTTTCCCTACTATATTCCTACTACATACTAGGATTCTGGTAGCAGAAAATAACTTTCAGAAGACTAGTCTTAACAAAACTGGGCCATAGCTTCAAACTTAGGTGCAATTCAATTATTTGTGTTGGAGGAACAGTTTTTGTCAATCATAAAAGTTAGCAGTTATAATTTAACGTAATCATACATCAAGTTTTGTGATATGTAGTTGTCCACCTTATAGCTAGTATTAATACCTATAAAAAAACAATAATAAAATATTAAAATAGTGTTAATGTTGAGTGCAAAAAAAATGTATTTCCTAGATGATTTTCCTAAGAATAAACTATTATAATTTTATATTTGATAGATCAGAGTATATATAGATATATGTTTGTGTATATATATAAATACTATGTCAAAAATTTAAACTATTAGGCCTAGAGAATTAATATTTAAACTTAATTTAAGATTTGGTTATTTTACCATGTGGTTAAATTAATAATCTAAAAAGAACAAAATTACTTTAGAGATTCTCCTTGTGAAGAATGGGTATGCCAACTAGTCCTATATGTGTACCCGTATATATGTATACCCATTCCTAGCAAGGAGAATCTCTAAAGTAACTAGATTATTTTTAGTATATACATCTAGCCATAGGGGAAAGTAACAAAATCTTAAATTACGTTTAAATATTAATTTTTTATTGGTTTAAATTTTTGTATATAGTACTCCCTCATTTACCCCAGTAACCTTCCTATACTCACCAATGTATCCACTCCCCGTCAACGGGCTGTTCCCTATCTGGCACATCAGGATCTGTAAGGATGAGAGTGTACTTAGCCTCAGGCTCCGCAGCAAACAGGACGGTAGGCTGGTCTTTCACCTCGGTAGGGGTCAGCATATTGCCAAAGGAAGCGTCGACGCCGCTTGGGAAGGATACGTTGAGAATCGCCTTCGGCCCCACGTCGATAACATCTGGGATCAACTCGAAATCTTTGAACTTGCAGGCTTCGCTGAAAATCGATCTCTGCTGACACAAAATTTCAGGGAACACATTTTATTCACAAACATAGTTTTACCAAGGAAATTATTTGATTAACATCACACAGGCCTAGGTGAAATTAATATACACATAAATAGAAATTCTACAAATCTAAGATGTTCAAGATAGGTAGTCAGGCACTCTAATTAGTGGGTAACGCATCTCTCTATTGAGCTTAGGGTCTCCAGTTTGATTCCCAGCATGGTCTAACAAATTATTATTGGAAAAAGTGTTTATTATTTTCTATGAGATTGTTTAATCCACGCCAGGGGTACTGGTTGTTGTGTCTTTTATCTTCTCTTATATATAATTTGATAAGCCCGTTTCCGGTAAAATAAATTAAGAGGAAATGACCTAAAATATGTTGACAAACGACTACTCATTTTAACGATTAGGAGTCCAGGATGTCGGTAAAAATAATAGTTTTCCACGAAAACCCGATTTTTACAGATAATTTTCTGTTTTTCATTTTAGTTTACTCACCATGGAAACCGTTATTTCTTGCATGGCTGTAAATCTCTAAATAAAATATATCTCTTAGAATAAAAAATAATAACTCAATCTTCATTAATTGTTGGTCCGAACACATCACAATTTTCTCTTTGGATGAATATTTCTCTTTGAATATGATCATAATAACACAGTTAAATTGAGCTGTCTTAATTGGGGAAACATTTTTTATTGGAATATTGCTATCGTTAATTCTAATTTAAATCAATAATATTGAGCATAATTCAAAATTCAAAAGGTTACGTTAAATTGATGAAATATTGTCTACGTTTTGTTTTTCAGATGAAAAATTAATGTTTAAATATGTTTTGGTATGTATTATAAGCCCAAAAACGATAAAATGATCTTGAATAATTTAAAAAAATAGCCATTTAACTATTAAAGGAAGAGTTTCGGTGCACATTTTTTTTAAATAATGGGTTTTGAAGATCATTTTATTCAAATAATTGGTTTTGATGTTCATATCATCAAATAGTAACACAATACAAATATATAAGCTAAGCTACGTTTTCATTTTACCGCTTAATTTTGGGGATATGATATTAGCAATGTTTTGTGTACCTCATCTATCTTTTCACTTTCTTACAAATACAGTAAGTTCAGTTATGGTTCCATATTGATACTTAATTTTGAGGGAATTATATTTAAAAGTACTGCAATTTTTGAGTACCACACCTTTATTTTCCCATTGTTTCTCTCTATCAGACTCTCTCACGATCTCACTCACTCTCTCACCCTCTCTCCCCTCTCTCTCTCTCTCTCTCACACACACACATAAACAAACTCACTCTATAAAACTCCCTTTCTAATATAATATTTTCTCATTCTCTCTCTCACACTTTATCCCTCTCTTACATACCCTTTCCACCCTCACATACACTCTTTATCACTCAATTTCTCTCACACTATCCGTATTATACTCTCTTTCTTAAGTTCTCTCAAACGTTCTATCTCTTGAAAGCTCTCTCACAAACGCTCTTTCTTAAACTCCTTTTATCTCAAATTCTCTCTATCTCACATAATTTATCTCATTCTCTCTATTTCACTCTCTTTAACTCACTCTCTCTAACTTACTCTCTCTACCTCACTATCTCTATGTCACTCTCTCTCACTCTCTGTCATGTTCACTATCTCACTTTCTCTCACTCTCTTTCACACTATCTATCGTTCTCACTCTCTCTATCTCACTCTATGTCAAACACTCTCTAACACTTTCTCTCAAACACTCTCTCAAAGTCTCTTACAAACTTTCTCTCAAACTCTCAAACCCTATCTTAAATTCTCAAACCTACTCTCTCTCTATCTCTCAAACTCACTCTCTCTTAATCTCGCCTTCTTAATTTATCTCTTCAACCCTCACTTTAACTCTCTCTCAATCTAATCTTTACCTCTCAAAGCTAATCTCTCCAACTCTAACTTTCTCTCTCAATCTCTTTCACACGCCCCCACACTTTTTCTCACTTTCACACAATATCTCTCCCCAAATTTTACAATCTCTCTTTCTCACACCCACCCACACACACACACTCTCTCTCTCTCACACTTTATCACGCATTCAACCTTACATATTCTCTTTCTCTCCCATACTTTCCTTCCCACTTTCTCTCACACATACTCTCTACCCTCCTACACATACTCTTTTTATCTTCTCCCAGCATTTCTCTCTCTCACACATCCACATACTCTCACTATCACTTGCTCACACTAACTCGATCACTCTCAATTGCTCACTCTCAGTCTCTTACGCTCACTTTCTCACACTCCCACTCTCATTGTCACACTAACTCCCACACACACCCAACACACTCAAACACTTACACTTTCATTTTCACAATAACATTTTATCATTCTCTCTATCATATATCTTAATATTAATTATTGTTTGATTAGTCAGTTTCCAGTCATATAAATTACGAGGAAATGACTGAACAGATTTTGACAAATGAACTATTATTTTATAGATAAGGGAATCAGGATGCCGGTAAAAATAGTGGCCTAAAACTAAAACCCAATTTTCCTAGTGAATTTTTCGTATTTTCCTTTTTTGTGGTTCATCTGTACAATCATTCTTTTTTTACATCACCACGGAAACCATGATTTTCGTATAGTTTTTTGTTGGTAAATAAAATATTTGTCTTTGTTTAAAAATAATATCAGCTCAACCGTTACTTGAGTGGTTTGGTGCAATGAATAGATAGAAGTCTGGAAAAGGGGGTGGGGTGTTCCTTTGTAAATTTCTAACGGGGCGTGACGTGAGAAAATATACGTTTTTATTCAAACTATACAACGAAAACTAAATATCTAAGAAAAGTTGATAGCCTTTGAATAGTAAACTGTTAAGAAAATAGTGAGTGAGGGCTTATTATATAGATCCTTTCCCAATAAAAAGTTTAAAATATATTGAAGTATAATAATCTTCAGCCACCACTGCAACGACCCACTAGTAGTATATGTAATTTATGTGCTGATATAATAATTATTTGTCTCATTATGTGTACGTTAAATGAAGTTGACTTTATTTTTGTATAAATATAACATTACAAATGTAACACCTACTGCTCATTTTATGTTACGTTCATTAAAGAAGATATAAAAACCCTATTTACGATAAAACCAATTATATCACGATTAAAATACAAATTCCACTATTTTTCAACATCTTGTATAACTTTAGAGGAAAATAAAAATGTAAAGTACCTGTTAACTTGATATAAAGCATATATTTTTATATTATAAATAGGTAGGATTTAATCAAAGGGTTAAAGCCCTCATCAAAACATTTACTCTTAGTTTATGTCAATTATCTCTTATTTATTCATATTAGATCTTGAAAATGATAAAATGAGATCAACTTTAAACTATAAAATTTCAAGAAAATCAGCGATATTCTTTATGAACTAAAACATAACACGCCTTACTAAATAATATTGACTAAACACACTTAGGTCTTGTTTTAACTTCAGGATTTAGCATTTAGTATCTCTTTCTGTCCATATGTTTATTTGAGTGAAACTCTCAAATTTATAGACCAATTTTAATTAAATTTGTCAAGATTTTTTTTTAATCCAGGCCAAAACGATGTATTTATATATTTTTCTAATTTTAACATTAATTGTGAGAATAACGTCTTAATCTACGTTAATAGCAACTATTATATATGATTATAATAGACTATTGAATACATTATTAATTTTTTATTGACTAGCTTTTCCACCAAGGAAAAATATCAACTTAAAATCTTGGGGTAGAATAGGATATAATTATTTCTTCTTGAAATCCATAAAATAATGCTATAATAGTATTAACGAGAAGAACATGACATAGCTCTTAAAATAATTATGAACGAGTAATTACCATTTTAAAATGAAGGAGTAAGATCTAATGTTCACAGAACAGTTATGACTTAAGGATAGTGAATATATCTTAAAGGAAGATCCACCACATTTATGTTAGTAGATTTGGCAAAAATTCCGTTATAAATCTCAAATTTAAAAAGCATCCCAAGATCCCAACCTAAAATTTCCCTTCGCCGACAGTTAAAAATATTGTGACATAGAACGTGCTACCACCAGATCAGTTTGATTAAAAAGAGGAAAGATGTAGCCTTTTGCTGATACGAGATGAAAATATTCTTTGAAACTTTAACCACACTCTTTAACATCAAAGTTTTTAGGGAAATGTTTTATAAAATGTTAAAAGTTTGTTTTTGTGTTAAAATCAAAAACAATAATACAAACTACCTTTATATCCGTGGGGGCGCTGACTATGGGTAAAAATTATAAATCTCATTTCAATGTTAATATTTTTTTAATGCATGGATTTTGATATACATCATCATTCATCAACACTTAGAAAATAATACTAACTATACAGTATGTATTTTATTTATTAGCACCTCGTATTACTACGGGTTACACGGATACGTATTCAATATTAAGCTTTTTTCTAGAGAGGATGAATGTTTAATTTAGAATGAGTGTTCCGGAATTTGCGTGGTGCGAGAATGGAAAGCCCATTAGTTAAAATCACCCTCAATACACTCGAATGGGATTTGTGCCCCGATCTCAGATCTATCTCATATTTATGCATGTCTGTGCTAAATCACTCGTAGACTAATTTATGGGAAGATTCTCTAGTACTTACGTACCATTGCCCAGGTGACGCCCGGATGTACTAATCTTACATTGTTTCTGTGAAAGCTATTTCCATGTCCCGGTGAGATGAGGTGACGGCAATAATGAGTAAGAGGGTGCCGAACCAATTTAAACTCTTAACCTTAGGGACCGAGTGTATGAGAACATATCACAGCTACAGTTCTAACAAAGTCTGCTTTCTCTGGCAACACCCCACGACAAGCAACTGATAATGTAGGCCTAACCTTATTATTGAAAATTATAGTAAAAAATATGTGTGGAACACAAGACCACTCTTTAAATCTTATGCGTGAGTTAATACACTTAAATTTAAAAACAAAGCCCTATCTGACAGCTAGAAAAACTAATTTATCTACTTTTACGTATTCACCCATCAAGGTATGTGATCCGCAGCTGTCACTATTAATATATATTATCACTACCCAAAAAATGACATTAATCTAAAATTAATATATTTATAATATTGGTCCATAAAAATCATAAAAATATGTTTTTTTTAGTTTACAAAAGGCCCTTATTATTAAAAATTGATTAAAGATAATTAATCTATAGTTATATATTCGTACAGTTGTCATTGTACTATTGGCAGTATAAGAACAACCCGAGTTGAAGGTGGCTGCGTTATCTGATAGATCGCTATATTATTGATAGCTCATATGCAGATGACGAATCTTGCACGTCCATTAAAGATTCTGCCCTAAATTATGATTGAAGACTGATCCTTAACACGGGAACACACCTGCATAGCTCAGTAGTACGAGCATTGACGTACTAGGCCATATGTCTTGGGTTCATTTTCCAATTTAAAGAATTTGATACTTATATGGTTACAGCATTAATTAACAGTTAAAATAGTTTGGATATACATTATACCTCATAGTTATATTATATTGGATGACTCGAAGGAAAGAAGAACATTCTGGGAGCTGAAGAGTGAGGCAGAGGACAGGGTGCATTGGAGGTCTAAGTTCACTGACAAAAGGAACTTACATGTCGCAAGACAGAACCCCTAATAAAAAAAAGTTATATTAATGAAACTTACCAGGGTGATGCAAACCACCATACACAATACGTTGAAAACCTTCATCGTGACAGCGCTGGTGCTATAAAATTTTAGCCTCTGCTGGATTCCAAGGGTAAAACTAAACAAAACATGCGGCACTGTGACGGTCATTTATATGGTAACATAGAGGAGTGTGTGGTTCCGCCTGGCCGCGTTTCATAGAGGGAATTCCGGGAACTGGTGCAGAGTACTACAATTTTTTGTATGTCTCGTGCCGGGTATTTCCTGGTCACAGGACATCTCTCTCGTTGATGATAGTAATGGCTCAAGCCATTATTTTATATAGTAACTTTAATTGAAAAACTCAGTCAGGATAAATTCAAAATAATTGATTAGTGACGTGATCATAGGGTGGAAATATGCTTGTCATGTTTTAGTAAATAATAAAGAAAGCAAGTTTTTATAAAATATACTTCATATTTCAATTACCATACACTAAAAAGTAACCCGCCTCAATGACGTAGTTGGCTAACGCGCTAGTCGTGTTGAGCTCGACTGCCGAGGACGGGGAGATCGAGGTTCGAATCTCGGTCGGGTAAACTAGGAGTGGTTTTTCCTAAATGGTTTTCCATTCTCCCTCCATGCAAATGCGGGTTCAACCTTCCAAATTTCTAATCCATTAGCGTAATTAGTACTCAAGCGTATAACCCAAACGGGTAGTAAGACGTGGTGCTAAATAATAATAATAAGTAGAAAGTATTATTTTCATTTTCTACATAGTAATGGTATTGTTGTGTGTATTAAACGTTATATTCCTGCTCTAGTGACTGAATGGTTTAGGGCATCACTTTTGTTTAATATTATAATGTTAATGAAGGGGAGATAGGGGTTTGAATCCTAGACAGGTCTTCCGAGGGTGGATTTTCCTTAGGGGTTTCCAATTCTACTTCCACGCAAATGTGAATAGACTAGGTCTACCTCTAAAATGCCTCATTCCTCAGCTCTACTTCATTAGAGTAATTATCAAACGTGCATATAGCATAAGCATGCGTTTATAGCATAAAATGTTAAATAGTAAGATATACAAATATATCCTCATGCAGTTTATCTCCACCCTTTACGAGGCTCTTTCCCCCCTTATGGATACTTTAGACTAGAGATTTAAAGTTTTGTAACGACGTGACGTTATGATTAATTACATCTATATGAGAAAAATAAAAAAATAAAAACCCTTGTTGGTAGATTCAATATGGTGGATGAATCAATCAAATTAAGTCCTAGAGAGTTGAAATTTCGAATGGACGCTATGGAGCATACTATATTTATGAGAAAAAAATAATCAGAAGTTTGAAACATCTAAGATGAGAGGCGCAGCATAGAAATTGAGTCAGATTTTCGTGAAAATGGGGTAGAAACATTTCTTGAACGGCACAAATCACGTTATCTTCTTTAATGAAAAATATTAAAATTATGTAACTAGATAAGAAAAATAACAGGGAACAGAAGTCGTGTGAGATCCTGAATTGCGTTTGTTGGAGAGAGGCTTAAAATCTTGTTGGAAAATAAATGCCGATAATAAGTTGTGGCATTTACTCCTGCAACATAAAATGACTAACCTCATTAGTTAATAAAAGGTATACGGGATAAAAACTGGATTGACTTGAATAGATAATAAATTTAGTTGTTTTTTATACTTTCATCAGTAATTAGGCATACTTGGACTTCGAGTAAGTATGAACCAATATTTTACACAATTGGATATTTTTAAATTTAATTTGTGCATTCGTTTTATAAAAGAATATGTCGTGCTTAACAAATAAATTAGTGAGGGATGGAAGAAGGAAAATCTAGATCTAATTTACTGCTTTAAATCTTGTCCGGTCTTCCAGCATCTAGAAAAATAAAGTATAAATTTCGTGAAAGTGATTTTAAGTGATTTTAAATTCTCTCTCCTAACAAGGAAACAAGGAACGGATAGTAGAACACGTTTAACAATACAAATTGTTCAGTATTTGACATAATGATCAATTTATTAGAAACTGATCTGAATTGGTCGGCATGTGGTTTGTCATAAATAATCCTATTCTCCCCCTCCTAATATTAATAAAACTGGATTGACTGTGACAATGTCTATTGGTGCATATAGAAAAAAACTTGTATTCATAAAAGATGAAAAAAAGTATTCAACGCCACGGACTCCATCAATGTCTGCTGTACTTTTGAAAAAAACAAAAGAGTTAGATTATATTATATTGCTCGAATACATGGGCGTCACTCTAATAGAAATGTGTTTTATTTATTAATACATTGGAAACAGAATTCTCGTTTGGAAAAACATTTTTAAACCAGTAATATTTTCAGAATTATTAGCGCCAGCCCAGAATCCAAGCTAATTTATCGATAGAGATAAAAGTTTGATTATTTTAAAAATATCTATTTTATGAATTTTTCTACTTTATTAATTTAAAATATATTATTTGTTTATATTAACTACAAGAATTAATATGTGTCATTTGGGGTGTTAAAATTAAAAATATAACAGATAGTAACTAATTAGTCTACCATTTTGAGTTTTGAATCAAAACATACCAAATTCAAACTTTGTAGGTACAAAATAAATGTCAATTAATACGAATTTTTGGTAATTGTTGAAATATTTGGCCAATTTGATACTACGTAACAATTAACAGTCTCTTTTATTATGCGGGTCAGCAGTGATACAGAAAATTACTTTTCAAGGTCTTATTAAATTGAATCCGTAATTTTTTTTTATATTATTTTTTGAAAGGGTTTTAAAAAATCCTCCATACTTTTTTAGTAGCGCTCTTCAATGGCAGCCTTCCTCGTTGAGTATTTTATCCCTACACCTTTGTTGGAAAGTACTGTAAAATATAGAAAGTTCGGCCTGAAATCTTTGAGGGAAAGATTTAGGGGGTATTCCTTTAACTGACTTAGCGTAAAGAGGTTCTGTTTTAATTTAATCATTAGGAATAAGTCTGTCTGCTTGAAAGGCTATTCTCCGTGATAACCTGCAAATTTTTGACGAGTAACTTTGTCTTGTACCTACAGTATATAATTTGGACCTTGGCCACAGACAAGGCATATACCTGACACTAAGCCTCGCGGAGGTTTGGCTGCGCTCCTTAAAACAGGTTGAGTCATTGGGCACTGGGCAATGCTAGTTGCATTTCTCAGTGATGAAATACTTCCAAGTGAAATAATTCACTTTCAGATTGTTCGTTGTAAATCATACAAACTGGTGAGCAAGTTTCCAAGGATCGCTGTCAAAACACAATAGCTCAGCTACCAGCAATCCCACCCGGCAAAACTCATCCCAATAACCCTTTTCAATGAACAAACCTTTTCAGACAAGTAAACTAGTCGACGGTATTTTGTTTGTAATTTTCCGTCTGATTAGGCTAGTTGAGAAGGTAGGATTATGGGAAGGTGTGTGGGGCTGCTACCTGAACCTAGTCTTGTGAAAACAGGTTTATTGATAATAGAAGACTATTTTGGTCTGTTACCTAGTAAAACCAACTTTAAAGTGAACTGTTTCAAAAAATTACCGCTTTGTAGCGATGTTGTAGCGCGTCTATATATTGAGCTAGGGATTCCGGGCTCAATTCATGGCATGGCCGAATTTTGTTTTATCATTAGTGAACTGTGAGTTTACCCTTTCACAGTGATGAATTAACGGCCAGGTGTTAGGTGTTTTGTCTGTTCTAGACTTAATTTAGTGTATATGTCGTGTGCTGATATAATCAGTTGGTTCAGAAAATTCACATTAAATATCCCAATAAATAAATAATAATAGGTTAATTTGTTTTCTGTCTAACTTGATTCCCAAGGAGATATATCAACTTCAAATCCCAGGAGAAATTATAGGAAACTCCTAAGATAAATTTTAATTAATTCTGTAGTAAAGATAAAAACATGAAATAGATCCTAACAATGATGAGCTTGGACCTTTGGGAATGGAAGTAGCGAGGTATACTATTCATTGAACTACCAGTAAACTATGTCCTGAGGGCTAAAGGTTGATTGGTTGACCTTGCTTTGATAGCTCGATGAGCAAAGGGAGCAAGAAAGGAGACGGATGAACGGTGTTTTCAGGGTCAGGGCATCCATCATGTCTCCACTCTCATCAGCGACATCAGAGAAAAGTGTTCATCAGCTCAATGTCTCCAGGTTAATATATCTGTAATGTTTATTAGATAGATATAATAATTCAATAATACATACATTTTAGATTACTTTTAATAACAAATCAATGGGTGTCGTCCTTTCATGATAGAGTATGAGTCTAACAGAGTCCCAACTATCCAGGTAAGAGCCGAGCTCCTGGTACAAAACCTCCGACGCTGAACCAAAACTTCCGGTTAGAAATAGAAATGTTAAAAGTTTGAAAATAAGTATCGGAAATATTTACTTCATAGTAGATTGTGTGCTTCCGTTTCGGTAAACAGAAAGAACGTTATTAAAAAAATAAAATTGGTTCAGTGACCATTTTGTTTTAAATAAACCAATCTAAAATACAAGTCATTATGTGCATGAAATTAACTTTTATTTACAATGGACACAATTACCTAAAATATATCCCTACTTTTCAAATACAGGGAAAATTTAAAATGGCTTTTTATTAAGTTTATTTAAACACATTTAAGGTGTACATTGCCTGATATTCATTTTAAGTTGTATTTTATTCTTTCAATTATTTCATTAATTGCCTGATATTCATGTTAAATTGTATTTTATTCTTTTAATTATTTCATTAATGCCTGATATTCATTTTAAATTGTATTTTATTCTTTTAATTATTTCATTAATTGCCTGATATTCATGTTAAATTGTATTTTATTCTTTTAATTATTTCATTAATGCCTGATATTAATTTTAAATTGTATTTTATTCTTTTAATTATTTCATTAATGCCTGATATTCATTTTAAATTGTATTTTATTATTTTAATTATCATAATAGAACTATAGGGGTCTATGCTTACGACATTTTAATATGATATGCTGAATAGCCCCTCTATCTTCCTTATTTATAGACTGGTTCAAATCCAATTGAGATAAAATTTTGATTCCACAGGGTGAGATATTGGTCCATAAATATGTGTACATAGTTTTTGTATTTATTCTTTATATTGATTTAGTTTTACACCTTAGCTCAGTTGGTTGCGTGTCTATCTACTGAGATAAGGGTTTAGGTTCAATTCCTGGCATGAACGAAAAATTTATCATTGGTGAACTGTGGTTTGTCCCATTCCACAGTGATGAATTAACGGTTGGGATGTTATGTCTGTTCTATCTCTAAATATTAGTTTATAAGTCGTTTGCTGATATAATCAGTCAGCTCAGAAAGTGCAAATTACTTACCTAAAATAAATAAAAATAGATTATAAACACTTTTATTTATTTGAACAAATAAACATATTTTTACCAAAACTAAAATATTTATACATAAACCAAATAAAAAAAATTCTCAGATTAGAATGGATAATTTTATCTAAGGTAGGATTCTAGTTTTAGGGTTGATAAGATTTTATATTTATGCATCCATGAATATCTGTTTAGTAACGAAATAGAAGGCGTGAGCACAAATACGACAGTTTCATATCATCTTACTTTTTGTTGATGAGAATGTTGGTATTTGGGATTAAGTAGGTATTAAGCTTGGGCATACTTTCATAATAATTATCAGTTTCCAACTCTCTCCCCACCTATGTGGGTATATTTACTCTAGATTATAGTTTTATCATCCCTACTCCTATATATATTGTATATAATATATATGAAATATATCTTGTTGACTTATATGTTTGTATTATTTATGTATATATTGTATCCACATTATGTGTTTTTGTATATCATATATTATATAAAGAATATAATATATACTAATAATATAATTTATATTAATAATATAATATATACTAATAATATAATTTATATTAATAATATAATATATACTAATAATATAATTTATATTTATAATATAATATATTATTTATATAATAATATTTAGTGAAATAATTTAATTAAGGAGGTATAATTATATTCATAAAACAGATTATCTTTAATCAAGAATTTGATTAAAATTATAAGAAAACTTAAATATATATTCCAAATTACGTTGTTCACTTGTCTACTAAATATTTTTAAAAAAAATCTTCTACAAAATAAATACTAATGTTATAGACAGCTCTCTTAATAATTAGGAATTATTTAGTTAGAATTGAAATAATTAAAATTTTATTATTATTTTTATCACCACATATTACTGGGCGTTCGGGTTCTAAGGTTATGTATTAATTACACTAATCATTTTGGGGATTAAGAAAGTTACATTTAGAGTAAGTGTACCCGCATTTGTTTGCATAGAGAGTGGAACCCATATTGAAAAACCACCCTAAATACACCCGACCAAGATTCATACCTCAATTTCACCATAATCGGCAGTTTAGTCTATATCGATAGTAGCACTTTAGACTATGCAGCCACATAAGCGTGTTTTCAATCTTAATTTATAAAAAAAAGTCATACTCGTCTATGAGCTATTTTGTACCTTCCCGTAGGCTAGATATTATATATAGTTCCATTTTCTTTCTTTATTTTTAGAGCTCACAGATTCATAATATATTCTCGAGATCGAAAAGATCGTCTTTAGGGAGTATGCTAACTCTTCCCAGTCAGCTTTAAAAATCCGCCAACATTATTTGAACATTACCAGACTTAACGACCAACTTGGAATTCGTCCAAAACAGCGCCGTGTTCCCTGTGAAATATAAGTCGAGATCCAGAGTTACCTCCCTGCTCCCTCCTCCCCCACCTTGCCAACAACCCATCATACCTCTTTTGTTGGAATGTTGTTTGTGCACAGCACTATCCAAATCCTCGTTTTTCATGATTTTTTAATAAAGCTTAATCTAGAAACAACGTGGCCATTAATTGGGGGTTTCCATTTAAGACAAATACAATTATTGTTAAATTTATTATTTTTATAATTTGTAATGTGTTGAAATAGACTTTGTTATGGATGTGCAGGTATCAAATTTCAATTAAATTATTCAAAGGAGCTACTACACCTGATCATCGGTATTGAAATTGGAACTTTTGGGGTAAGTGTGTTAGGACAAAGGTATTTTGTTCTATTCCAATAGCAAGGTGTCATTTTTCAACTAATTATATTTATGTATAATATTATATTTTTCATGATTATCTCCAAGCTTTTATTTACTCTAAAATATTACATAGCATTTTAAGCTAATATTTTAACGCCATGAAATGTAGTAAGGGAAGGTTGGTGAAATCGTACCACCCAAGGGCTTGATTTTTTTTCAAATAATTTGTTTGTCAAAACTAAACATTGTCCACACCTCTATACATTAAACCCTTTAAGATTTACCATAATCTGTTTGGACAATTTATTTTAAAATATTATGGGAGTAAAACATTGTTTTCCAAATCATTACATTTGGTTAGATTCCACCAACTAGTTAGATATATCGTACCTTTGGTTACAAAATTATACTATATGTATTTTATAGTTGTAATTGTGAGCAATAAATATTAAAACAATATATTTAAATATAATTCCTTGATTAGCAATAATAAAACCATAGTTAGTAATGTTAGGTTATTATACAGTGTGTTCAGAAATGCAACGCTCAAACTTCACATATAGCTTGTTTTGACCCAAAGTAATGCAAAATCCCTATACACATCTGGAAAATTATGCTAAAACCATTGAAACGTGTTCAAAGTTTCACCGTACAGCCTCGGGAGAGCAGAGCTGTGCAAGCACGCGTGTACAGAAAGTTGCATATAAATTAGGTGCGTGGCACTGCACATGTAATAGTGGCAAGCACTTTCTTTGTTGTAAGACCGTAAATGTTGACCCTCAGAACGTATTCCCATTTCTAGATGGACTGGTGTGTTGTTTATTTTTAATTGCGGTAAGTTCTGCTGTCATGGTCCAAGATATCGAGGTGTGCAATGTGCAGTGCATCAAGCCTAACTCCTATGCAACTTGCTGTACACGCATGCTTGCACAGCTTTGCTCTCCCAGCGCTCTACGCCGACATTTTGAACACATTTTAATGGTATTAGTATAGTTCACCGGATGTAAATAATTAGGGTTTTTGAGCTACTTTTGGTTCAAGCAAACTGTATGTGCAGTTTGGGCGTTGAGAATCCGAACACTCTGTTTATAAAAAATCTCAGTGTTTAGGTTAAATAATTATGACAATGTAAAACGTATGCATAAAATTTATATCATGATCACCTGTAAGATAATGGAACCAAGAGAGAATAGGAGCCATGCATTTCAAAGAAAAAAGATATTCTAAGCTAAAAACGGTAAAAGTAGTATAAAAACGTAGTAGTGAGAAATGTACACCAACAAGCGAAGTATTAGAGTGCTAAACGTTTTCTAAGGTGTTAACCGCCTCGGTGGCGTAGTTAAGCTCGTGTTAAGCTCAACCACCGAGGACGGAAAGATCGAGGTTCGAATCTCGGTCGGGTGAACTGGGGGTGGTTTTTCCTAAATTGTTTTCCACTTTCCTTCCACGCAAATGCGGGTTCACTTCCTCTATATTCCACCTTCCCAATTCCTAATTCACTAGCGTAATTAGTACTTAAGCGTATAACCCGAACGGTTATTAAGACGCGGTGCTAAAATTATTATTATTATTATTATTATTATTATCTAAAGTGTTCCTTTACACTAAAACAGTCGGCCTCGGTGATCTAAGGTTAAAGCGTTTGTCTCAGCACTCAATGTTCACGGGTTCAAACCCAACCGAGATTGACGGATTTTTCTTGAGCGATAAAAATACGTAGCACACCTTCTTTCAGAGGGTAGGTTAAGCCATTGGTCCCATGTTAATTGTGGCATGTAAAATAACCCTGAAAGATATGTTAAAATAATCTTTCCCAGCCAAATTTAAATACCCTTTCGCTCTCGCTAATATAAATTCTCTGATGCTGATATACTCAATAATTTCAGAAAGTTCACCTTAAATACCTCAAATAAATCATAATGATAGAATATACATTATAGAATATTTCCCTAACAATAAAGTAGAAAAGTTGCATCAGATTACCTAGAATTATACAAAGTGATGTATTTTTCTTCCTAACTATGTTATAATTAAGTGGTAAACTGACGAAGTCAGGATATAAAATTATTTCCTAACTGTACCGCTAGATAAATATATATATATATATATATATTAAAAAAGTAAGATATAGGCACCACTATGATTTAAGCAACATTACCCTATAACTTATAGTAATTGAAGATAATATACACAAACACGATGCTATTTTGAAGCATAGCATGGAATAAAATGTAATTATTGTATAATTACGTTTTCATCTTCATCATCATCATCACAATAATACTTATGGTATACCATTATGATTATCACCTAAATCCTTCAAGACCATTATCATTAACACTTAAAGGCATTTCATGTAAATTGATTTATAAGCACTTGGAATAGTACTTATAATGGAATCCTAATCGAACTTAGATAAGTTATTTTCCAAAAAATGTGAGTACATATATAGTTTTATTTCATAAATACTTCATTTCATTCACATGAGAACACTTGTTATACAGGATATACCGTAACATGTGGTACCCACTTCAGCTGTGGAAAGGAGACAAAAAAACAATTGAAAAAGTTCATGTGAACATGTGTCGCATTTGACCTTGTTTCCGAGCTACAGCCAAGTTATTCAAATACAATTTTATATATCATAATATTTATCTCTCGACCTGTTGACTAGTTATGTTCTATGAGTTATTCCTGGTTATTCTAAGTACCTTGAATTTTTTAAAGATCATGGCATACAACGACATGACGACTGCAGGTTTGCATTTATTCTGAAGGTAGCCATTTTGAACACTTCCCTTATAGCTAAGCATCTCCACATAACTAGAGTACAAACGTGACTGTAATTTGGAAACAAGGTTAAATGGGACACATGTTTATTTGTCATTTTTCATTCTTTTTGTATCTGTCTACCACTGGGGTGGCTCTAATAAGATAGGGTACAACCTGTATTTATATATATTTATATATAGCGTGACTAAATGGATTTGTTAATTTATTACAATACATATGTTCTTTTGTAATATTACAAAACCTACTGTATTAATAATATAACTTATATAAATTTATAAATTAATACATTACAGTAAGTTTTATTGTGAAATGTTTCTGTTATTTTTATTATTATTATTATAGATGTTCGGGAATAACTTTCTTTTACTCGGTCAGTAAGCTGTTGACAGCTTGCCTACTTTAATGGAATGTAAATATAAGAATATACAAAACAATAATTTTATCGGTTGTTCTCTATGGATGTGAAAAGTGGTCTCTGACCTTACATGACGAAAACAAATTTAGGGTGTCTGAAAACAGGGTTCTTAGGAAGATATCTGGTCCAAAACGAAAAGTGTCTACCGGGAAGTGGAGGAGGTCATATAATGATGAGTTACATATCATGTAATAATCACAAGACATTGTTAGGATAGTCAATTCTTGCAAATTACGTTGGGCAGTACATGCAGCGTTAATGGGACATTCCAGCAGCCTTTTTAAGGGTACTGACTGACTAAACTTATGGGAATAGACTATTGGGGAGACCTAGATGCAGATGGGAGGATAACATTATAATTAGATAGGGTATAGGGAGGTGGACTGGATAGAGATAGCTCAAAATAGGGATAGGTGTCTTAATTTATTAAGTGCGGCAATCATATTTATTGTTCCTAGTGCCATATAGTACTTAAGTATAGACCATTGTGATAAATATTATATTACAATATAGTAAAATAAATGTATTGTAAAGTCAATGTATAATTATGTTCAATATGTGTTAATGAGAAATTGTAAATTATTTATTATCATGATAATCGAATATAATTGTTCAATTTATCACAATCACGTACAATAGCTGCTATAAAACTATACCTGCCAGTACTGTTCTTGTTATTAGGAAGCTGTAGAATAGTTTTTTAAAACGATACCGTTTAGCTACGGTATTTTCTTAGCACCACGTTTTAAGGTTATAAACATATGTAATAACTACATTAATGATTCAGAGATGAGGAAGTTTGAATTTAGAGGAAGTGTACCCATATTTACTTAAAGGTAACTTAGAAATATATTTTTGAATAACCACCCTCATTACACCCGACTGGGATTAGAGCCCCGAAATCCCTGTCATCTTCATTCTTGCTTATTGCGAGAGTAACGCCTTTAATCATGAGGCCACTGAAGCAGATTCCTGCAATTATCTTCGTATTGATAGTAGAATAATAAGGTGAAAGTAGTAGTCAACGAAATATTGGAATAATCATTATGAGATCGTTTTAAATAGTGACTATATAAGAATATACAAAATCCCATCCTCCAAATGCCAAATGCATGTTCGGATGGTTCAAGAAATAAATCACTAGAATAATTAAAATCATAGCCTAAAACCCGAGCGGGCAGTAAGGAGCATTGCTAAAATTAATCGTGTTCCATCAACACGGGTTTTACCATGATTTTTAAGTAAACTTAAAGATTACGGGTTGTTGAATTTTATTAAGTATATCCTAATGATGGTAAAAAAATAAAACATAGATTCAATAAACACTTTTGTTTTATAAAATATGTGCAGATACAAAACTCTAAAAGAGTATGGGATAAGTCATACGATCAATCGCTAGCGATCAGCATCTCACTTATTCTAGCAGGGCTGTTGAACAACTTTATATGTATTTCCTCACGATATTTTATATCTCCACTTATGCCCTTAGGAAAACAAGTTAAAATACTATCGGAATATGTCGAATGAAAAAAGTTTAAAAACCTGTTGGTTTTGAAGAAGGGAGAAAAAAAGAAAAAGAAAAATGCTTTCATCAATTCAAGAGAGAGAAGAGAGAAAGTTTCAATCCAAATGTAATAAGTTTTCCGACCCAAAATGTGGTTAAGAAGGTTGTAAAGGGGGGTGGGGGGGGGAGAGAAAAATGTGAGCATCCACTCGTTGGATGAGTGATGACATGAACGAAGCGTCTTGACTCTTAGGAGGTAAAGTGGTTGGTGTTTGTGAATATTGCACGCTCAAGTTGAGTGGAAAATAAACTGGAAATATTTAAGAAAGGTAAGGTAAGGAAAATATTTAAATGGGTGTAGTCTTCCAAAAAAAAATCAAAATAGCAGATCTTATGCGTTGATATTGGAAAAAAATAGATAGTCCAACACAATCGAACAAGCCTTCTCATAATATTAAGTATTAAAGAGCGGAACAAAATTTAAAAAAATCAGATTTCAGTAAATTACCCTTTAGTAACTTTTATTCATAAAAACACACAAAAATCATCTTATTAAAAAAAACAATCTTTATATATAAATCTTAAACACAACTCTTAACATATTAAAAAAAATCAATTGTTAAATAAATGTTTTGTAATTAAAAATATTAGTATTTTACATGATAGTCAAGACTCTTATCTCAATATTTAAATAGTAAATATTCAAATCCATTTAGTAAAATTTAACTTTTTTAAAACATTTTTCATTAGTAAACTCTTTTTAAATGAATTTATTTTATAAAAATAACCATACAATATTATTTATCATATAAAATAAAGTCCAAATACCCATTACAAATCACTTTAACCATTTAAAAAAAAAATCAATTTTTTTTAAACCATCGTCAATGAACTAACATTGAACGAAATTTTTCTCAAAAAACAACTATATAGTGTTATTTTTCAGGTAAAAATCACGTAAATATCAATTTAAAGCTAAATAGTTGGAGCCATATTGGAAACACTTACACTAAAATAGTACATCTGTTAAAACACTATAAAATTAAGGAGTGTAGTCAAAATAAAATCTAAATGTCTGGAGGTACATAACATCTAAATCAATTTTGAACAAAATCTGAAAACCGTTTAAGATCTCTGACCAGGTTCATACAGACAGACAGACAGAAAGTCATAAAGATAGAATTATTATAGAATCCACTTTTTTGCGTTCAAGGGGACATAAAACGTAAAGGTTCATCATACTCTTGAGGTAGAGACTTTCTACAATCACATTATTTTCTCTTTATTTGAGAAACTAAAAACCTATCCAGTCCAAGATTTAGGACAATACACAACAGCCAACATACAAACTCCAATGGACACAAGGTATATGGGCTCAGTCTCACCATAAAATTTGTTAATTAATATAAGGAGGTTGAAGCTATAACCTCAGATAAATTTAATGAAGATAGTTTTTCATGTGTGATATTTCACTCTATCCCCGTCAAACTTCCTCGCTAGTTTGGGTTCTCTTTTCTTAAATATCTGCTATCTTAATAAATTTACTCGTTAAATCAAGCCCTTGATAACTATGGTGATAAATATTCTAGCTTACATAACTTTTAATCAAAATTCATTTTGTCCTTTCCTTTCACAGGGCACTTCCTAAACATTTCGCTTATGACATCCGCAAATGAAATACACTTTTGAAAGTAGGAAACTGTGCGATTATCTCTAAAAGATAGTAAGATGATTTGCACACACACACACACACACACACACACACACAAACAAAATCAAAATTGGAAATTAGGAGTTGGATAGCAAAGCGCAGTACCTGGGAAGTCCACTGACAAAGGATAAGTACTGAACAAAGGAAATTAGGTCAAGGATCGCCATGGCTAAGGAAGCTTTTCACAAGAAGAGTCTACTGCTGACCAGCATGTTAAGCTTGGAACTGAAGAAGAAACTGATGAAATGCTTTATTTGGAGCATCGCGCTGTATGGAGAATAAACTTGGACTCTTGTAAGGCTGACAAAGAAATACTTGGAGAGCTTTGAAATGTGGTTCTTGAGAAGACTTGAAAAGATCAGATGGACAGACAGGGTGACAAATGAAGAATTCCTAAGAATAGTGTGCAAGACACACAACCATTTTGGATGTTATTCTTCGCCGCAAAGCAAACTGGATTGGACACTTCCTTAGGAGGAAATTTCTTATGTACGACGTCATAGAAGGAAAGATTGAGGGATAGAGGAGCTTTGAAAGAAGGAGGATTCAAATACTTGATGACTTGAAGGAAAAGAGAACATTCTGGGAGCTGAAAGAGGAAGCAGAGGACAGGTGGTCTAAGTTCACTGACAAAAGGAATGGACTTGCCGTGAGACAAAACACCCTTTAATAACAATGGCATTAATAAAAAAATTAGTTTTCATCATCAACACAAATTTAATATATTTATTTTACATCAGTTAAATTTAAATAATCGAAATAGATGGGAAATATATTGAATTGGCACAAATAATTTTTTTTTCGTCATGTCCTATTATACACCCCTTCCAAACTTTTAGTATTATTTAAGCCACTATAATATAAATTAGGACAGCTATAAATTCGAGGAAGCATTCCCTCATTTGCGAAGAGAGAGTGTGAAATCAGTTAGGAATAAACACCTTCATTATTACCGGTTTGGATTTGAACTCTGACCAATCTGTCACAATCAGACCAAGCTAGATGAGCTTGAATATAGATTATGATCCACTCGTTACAGGTAAAAAAAAATCCTAAGTATTAACATTTTTACTTACAAATGTATAGCATTTTCAAAAATATTATGAATATGGATTTTATAAAAAAGTATTGTAAGCAGCTTAACATGTCCAGGGTGACCTGGTGGTCTAGGGGTAAGGTGTCAGACTTCTGTGCTAGGGGTCCGTGGTTCAATCCTTGGTCCCGGCACGTATTTATCTGATTGCCAAACCCTTTCTTCACCTCTGACAAGACGTGTATTAATCACAACTTGTGAATGTGAGGAATGCCAGGCCTCCACCGTGGTTCGGATTCTACGTTAAACTGTAGTTCCTCCATTTCAGCTCACAATCATCCTACCATTACACATTAGCGTAAGTGCGTATATCCCGAACGGGTAGTAAGACGCGGGGATAATAATAATAATAACATGTCCAGAGGTAAGTATTTATAATTTTTTTAAATTGGAGTTATACATTTATAAATATATATTATAATATATATTATAATATATATTGTTGGCATGTA
This sequence comes from Timema bartmani, assembly GCA_902151455.1. NCBI lineage: Eukaryota > Metazoa > Arthropoda > Insecta > Phasmatodea > Timematidae > Timema > Timema bartmani. The sequence continues at coordinate 202,038 of CABFWB010000113.1, read as the reverse complement.
TATTAAATTATAGAATAAAATTTATTTAATACATAATATTTACAATTCATATAATATATATTTATCACATATTTGGTCCGACACTTTAGCTTAGTTGGTAATGTCTGTTTACTCAGCTAAGTATCCCGGGTTTGGTTCCGGACATGGCCCAAACATTTATTATTGTTTAAATGTGGATTACCCTTTCACAGTAATAAATTAACGGTCAGAGGCTGGGTGTTATGTCTGTACTAGATTTAAGTTTGTTTTTAAGTCATTTTCTGGTATAATCAGTGAATTCAGAAAGCTCACGTTTAATACCTCAAATAAATATATATATATGTATAATTTACGATACCTTTTAATAATAAATATAATATATACTATACCTTAGTAACGTGTATATATAATGCACATATTTTTTATACATATATGTATGAAGAAGACGTATGACCGCTTTATCTGTGCTTTTGTTTGAAAGTAATAATGATGGATTAAATTATATATATTTTCGAAAGAGATATATTGTTTATAGAACTTTTGCTGTCCATTCAAGTGAGAAATATAAATAGAAACTTTCAGAATTTATTTGATCATCATAGATTAAAACATTTGAGTAAAAGAAACATGTCAATGTATTATTTACTATGGTTATTTTATTACTTTTTTTAGAGTTATAACAAGAACCTTTGGGTTGGGTTTTTCCTTACTTTTAAAGATACTAATACTTTTTTCCAAGCATATATTGTTTTTTTTCCTTTATATGCATTACTAAAAGAGTGAAATCATTCTTATCGAAGTTTTGTTGTACTCCATGTCAGCCACACGTTGTATGTGTTCGAACAATACGGTTTTGATTTATATTCACCGGACTGGAAATGGATAAGTTTCTTCGACAGGCATACTATTTTTCTTCTTTGTTTTAAATAAAAACGTTTGGATGTTATGTGAGCTATTTTTATATTTACTATTCTATAAAATAGTTTTACCAGTGTATTTTTTATTCTGAAAATTGAAAAATGACACCTGGACACAGGAATGGAAACCGGGACCTTTGGCTTAGTACACCAATGCTCTAACCACGGAGCTATTCAAGATTCGTCACGTGGTCAGGGTCATTCTTCACTCATATTTTAAGAAGAGCCTATGATGGACGTGCGTAGTTCGTCGGCTACAAATGTGTGATTATATTAATATCACGAACTATCAGATAACGCAGCCATCTTCGACTCGGTAGTTGGCTTATTGCAGCCAATTTTACAATTATTGTAACTGTACAGGATTGCATATTAAGAATCAAATAGCCAAATCTATTGTTTATGCTTTTATTGAGGATTAATCCATACAATTATCATATTTTGAAAATTGAAAAATGACACCTGGACACGGGAATCGAACCCGGAACCATTGGCTTAGTATGCCAATGCCATATATAATAATTTTGGCTATTTGATTCTGAATGATACAATTACAATTTATAGTTTAATAATCGTACAAGTGGCAGCAATAAGCCAACTACCGAGTCAAAGATGGCTGCGTTATCTGATAGCTCGTGATCTTAATAAATCACATATTTCTTGCCGACGCTTTCCGCACGTCCATCATAGACTCTGCCTTAAAATATGAGTGAAGAATGACCCGTAGCACGAGACGAATCCTGGATAGCTCAGTGGGTAGAGCATTGGCGTACTAAGCCAAAGGCCCCGCGTTCGATTCCCGTGTCTAGGTGTTATTTTTCAATTTTCAGAATATGATATCTGGATGGAGTAATCCTCACTAAGAGCATAAACAATAGCTTTGGCTATTTGATTCTTAATGTGTATTTTCATAAATGGGGCTAAAAGGACTCGTTATAGTTAAGATAAAAAAAATAGCTTAACTTTGTTACTAAAACCATTTAACTTTAAAAAAATGTATATTTTCAAATCTACTGGATTATAGTGCACTTAATCGTTTTACCGTCGTTAAAAAGAACACATGTAGTTCTGATAGCTCAATTTCTTAGCCTTGCTAACTCTTTTATAAATATTCAATAACATGTTAGTTGATCTTTCAAATATGGTGGGGTCTATTAATAAATTTTGCACATTTGTTAAATATTATTAGATATAATTGAGGGAAAACGGGGATAAATTGGAATGTGAGATGGAAAAATTTACATAGGTTTTTTCTAAGAAAATCTAATTTTTTCAATTATTAAAACTATACAAATCCAATCTATAAATCTATTGAATTTTAAAATTAGTATTTCATTCATCCTATCACCCTTCACCTACAACTACAAATTTTGTTCATGAAAGTAAGAAAGAGGGGAAAGCAAACGACGAAACTTCTTACCCCGAGATAAAGAGGAACTCTCGTGGCTAGTTCCAAAATATCATTAAATTTTAAATTTTGAGCCTTAAAAAAAATAACTATATTTGTTAAAATATAGGTATCAAAAAGATTCTCACGGCTCCTTAAATATGCTTAAAAAGTAATTGAAAATAAGATTATATCATATTTTCGCACAATTTTTTCTATTAATAAAACTTATACTATATGATACTGACTGCAGCGCTCGGTGGTAATATAAGACACTAACACAGCGTTCTCTGATCAGCTGCAAGAATAGGTTGGTATTTTAACTTCCCCTGTGATTCTCCAATATGTAATTTTTAACTAGAAAACTTTCCGATTGAAAACTAAGCTTATAACTTTCAACTCTATGGCCATATTTTCCGCTTCTCCCGCCAACACAAGTTGCTATACTGCAACTATTTTAACAAGAATACTTTTGAAGGATAGAGGATCATATATATGATAATGATTGTCAAGAAGGAGATACTGGAGTCAATAAAGCTTGTTACGATTTCTTTATTAAAATCTGATACATTTTATTATTACTAAGATAATATAATATAATAATAATATAATGGTTAACATAATTATAGTTATGATTATAATATAATAATATATTAGGTAATTTAAACTGACCCAAAATTGATTGAAAATATCACTATCAAAAATATCTCATTTCTACAATTATATTAAAAGCTACTCAGCTTCTTGCATCGAATATTATAATATAATTAGACCAATTTAATGGAGCTAATAGTAACGAAAACCACCTCCTAGACCTTGTGTTTGCTCATTTCCACCACTCCTAATTAACTTATAGCTTTCAACAACCGGAAAATATTGATTTAGCTCATCCGCCCTTATTGATTACACTTTATGTACCCATTGCAACTAAAAAGAATGCTACCCTCACCACATATATTGATCATGCCCGTGGAGATTACTTTAATCATTACAGTGACCTGGCCACTGCTGATTGGTGTTGTGTTTATTCAACTACTGATATTAACTTGGCCACAGATAATTTCGCCAAATTAATCTGAAGGAAAATCAAAGCGCTTATTCGTCAAATTACTATTCAATATTTCTACAAATATCCTAATTTGTTTTCTTCTATGCCTAGATATTATATTAGAAAAAAAATCAACATTAAAACATAACTATAGTGAATGCTACTCACGTTTTTTACAAATTACGTAAATTAGTTAAAACAACATTGAGTAAATAAAATAGTATCAAAAGCGAACCCAAGGATATTGGGTAATTTGTTAAAAATAATCGTGTGAATAAAGTATCACCGTCTAGCCTAGAAATTATTGGCAAGAATATAACGGACTCTTTATTAATTTCAAACGAGTTCGAGACCCACTTTCATTCCATTTATAATTCAGCCTTTCCTGTCCTACTCTGCCCCGTTATTGAAACTAGCGTTTCCATGTATCCTTGCCACATTACACCCTTGAATGTTGCTAGTGCTATACAAAAGTTGAGTTCTTCAAGATGTGCCAGGACACATAGAATTACAATTTTTTTTTGTTAAAGGCTGCCAACATTTTCAGTCATTTGTTTGCCCATATTAGTAACATTAGCATGTCAAATGAAACTTTTCCCCTTATATGGAAACCATCTGCATCAGCAAAAACAAATGTTTTTAATTAAATAAATATTTATCTCTTAAATACTTTCTCTAAAGTATTTGAAAATAATAATATATGAGCATAATTTCCACCAACTTAAGAATAAACTATCAGAAAATCAACATGGCTTTATATTTTAAAAAAATCTACAGTCACAAATGTAGTAGAATATCTGGGACATGTTGTCCCTTGGGTCTCAACCCAAGGTCGCGTTGATGCTATTTTTTTGACCAAAGTAAGGCATTTGACTTGTGTCAGCATAGTATTATTCTCTCTAAGCTTGGTAATATTGGCCTTTATCAATCATATGTGAAGTGGTACAGCAGTTAGTTGCATGAAATATCATTCACTATTAAAATAGATTCATACACCTCTAGCACATTACTAGCCCCCTATGGTATAACTGAGGGTTCTAATTTAGGTCCTCTGTTCTTCAATGTGCTTATTGATGACATTGGTAAATATTCAAACTTATTTAGCTATCTACTCTTTGTGGAGGATGTAAGATTATTTAAAATTATCAAATCAATTGCGTATTGTATATACTTACAAAATGATATAAATGCTATTTTACATTGGTGTCTTTAAAATGGAATATCCATTTATAAATCTAAGACCAAATCTACATCTTTTACTAGAAAAACTAATCCCTTCTTTTTTACCAATAAATTGGTCAATGATCCGCTCCCTTTATATTAATGATCTATGTGTTCTCCAGGACAATAATCTCTACTTCCACTATTATAATGACCATATAAAATCCCAGTCATTGAAATTACTTGGACTTATTAAATTTATTACCTCATCTTTTAACAAAGTTGACGTTTTTTTTATGTATGTACCTCACCCTGGTTAGATCTAAGTTAGAATATGCAAATGTTGCTTTGAATTCTATTACCTTAACTGACTCTATCAGTTTGGAAAAAGTTCAAAGAAAATTTGTCGCTGTATGCAATGATAAATTATTTACTAACAGGATTTATTATGATTATGACATAATTCGAAAACTTTTAGGGCTCCAAACTCTCTTCTTCGCGTGGACTTTATTGTGATGCTCTTTTTGTTTTTTAATATTTACGATTGCTAAATTTCTTGGAAACTTACCCTTGATCATATAGGTTGTCATATCTCTTCTTGGGCTTCTCATAATCCAAAATTATTTTCTCTCGACAACTCTTACAAGGTTAACCTTATAGGCCGTTTTATCTATAGCGCCAATTCTAAATTTGTCGAATTCTATCATAAAATAAAAGACAAACTTAGAGAGTTAGAGTTATTTAAGAAACTCCCTTATCACTAATTTATCCTATAGATGTTCTGCTTCAAATATTTAAGTTTATATTATTCAGATTTTCTTTTTGCTTATTGTAACTGCTTTTTAAATATTTATGATTTACTACTCTTTAGTTATTTTTATTATTTTTTATTCTTATCACTATTAATTTCTATTTTATTATAACTATTCATCAGTATTTATAATTTTTTAGCTATGATATATTATCTTAGTTTCTCATGTAATTACATGTATTTGTAAGGTACTTGTGTACTTTTCAGTGCTGGTACTTATTAGGTCTCACAACTGTTGGCCAGCACTATTAATAAGGAAATTGAAGTTGAAATTAAAATCATTAGTATATACAATGATGTGCGGACAACCACTTGGGTTTAAGAAGTAGATTCAAAATGATTTACTCCGATATAATATAGAGTTGGAAAAATAAACGAGTACTTTTCTTCGAGCAAAAAAGTCGAAAGATTAGTACATAAATATAGACTAGTAAAACAAATTGTATAATATGCGACAGCTTCAGATTATCTTTTAAAACTTATTTAATTTTATTTACTCAAATTATGTGAATATCTCAATTTATTTTTAAAAATAATTTTAAACTAAACTTAATTCTTTTAATATTGGATTGAGTCAAAATCTGAAATATTGAAACTCTTCAACTACTGCTTTGTGTGTGCAAAGTGTCACTACTTTATATTTTAAGGCCAACATTGTATATCTCTCTAATGTATTAAGAATATATCATTTATTACTAATCGCGCTAACGTTACTAAGATAAGAACATATAAAGTAGTTAAATAAAATCAACTGAGCTTTATAGTTTTTATTAAATAGTTCCTTACCAACTGTAAAATAACTAACTATATTTTAAGCATAGCCGACATTTGATAGATATATTAATACACTTTTATACATTACTAAATACACTCATAACTTTTGGTACGTGAAAAAAGGCACAATTATTGAATAATCTTTTATGGTTAAGTAACAACGGGAATATAGGGTCACAACAAGGAAGGGTGTACTGAGGTAATTTTTACTCGGCTCTTTCTCTTTCCTCACTCAAATGAAGGTACGTTTATTCTAAACTCTACTGTAATTCTTCCCAACCGATTGGCGTAGATATGTAAATAGCCCGGACGTGTATAAGTAAGACGTGGATCATGGTAAAAAAAATGTATTACTATCGCTTTGTGAGATGGAATTAATTAAAAGTTACAGGGGAAAAGGTGCTAAGTTCAATTGCATCTCAAATTGAGTTAGTGCTGTCGTCTATTCAAAAGTTATGATACCTTTCTAATGCACTCTATACTATGCTTAATATTCGGATGGACACCTACTATATAAGAACGATAATGTTGTGCAACATATTTCTCAGAAACTATGAATAATAAAAACATGTGGTTTTTTATATTATATTTAAATTGTAAATTTAAAATGAACTATATTAATAAAAAATCTACAAGTTAATATTTAATTTGTTACAATAAGACTTAATTTCAATTAAATTAAAATTAATTAAAACATGAAATACAAGAATAAAATTTTGAAGTATCATATTATTATAGAAAATAAGATAATGTTCTATCATACACGACAACTATTTATGATACAATAATTTTTATAAAATTTAATATTTTCAAATTAAATCATGTCTAAACTGTTGAAAAAGTTCAATCGTTTTCTACTAAATGGGTCCGTCATCGGAAGCATCTTTTCCTCTCCTCCCCAAACCCTTTTTGTCATTATTTATCATTCCATCTTTTTTGTAAGCCTGGCTACTCCCCCTTACCTTCACCCCATTTATATCCTGTTCAGGTAAAACTCTTGACTTGACGCTAATTATTGTCTTTCACTTTGTTACTACTATTACCACTACTACTACCTCCAAACCTGAGTTATTGAAAATGCTCGTTGTGATGTATTTGCATAACCTACGCTAAAATTTTTTATAGAGTAGGTTTGATTCTGTTTAGCTTATAAATAATTAGTATGAACAGTGTTTCTTGATTAGGTAGAACCTTATTATATAGCATTGGTTTTGTAAGAAGAGGTGACCATCCTTTCTCTAAATAGTTTTATTCATGTTTTTTAGACCAACAAGACCATTTCTTACTTATAGCAGGATTAGTTTTGAAGATATTAAGATTTATTGGCGCATCCAGGAATTTAATTTAGGAAAGGAGGGGATGTGTGTCAAAGCTATTATTTCCGTCACTGAAAATACTCATAAGATTATTTTAATTTAAGACTTCATTATGTTAAAAAGAGGGTTCAGAAAATATGAATATCATTGTACACATTAACATAAGTAAAAAGAATATTAATGATGTTACATGACATTTACTTGCATTTATACATCGGTAATCTTCAATAATAATAATAATAATAGTTGTTTGTATATTTTTCTATTGTTTGACGAGTATTATTAATCCTATACTTCATTTTCATTCCTCTATGTTATATCTTTGAATAGTGCTCCTTTTATCTAGGTTCTCTATGCCTCGAAATTGAATTGTTTGTTGTTTTGTTTTGTGATTTTGATTGTTATTGTTGAGGTTTAGTTCTGTTTGTTTGGTTTTGTCATATATTACCTTAACCTTCCCCATTCTTGGAGGCAACAAGACCATACCTGGACCACTATATATCTATTGTTTTCCCGCCAAGTGTCGCTGGCGTGGTGTTTTTAGCTTTGTTGATTTAATTGTGCCGTGCACGGAGACTCGATCAAGACAGAAGTGATAAGGTTCCGTGAACCTTCACCCAGAAGTGGTCTAGTTTTTTATTCGTGTGTGTTGTTGAAGAGGACTGCGCCAGGACACTGCCAGTCATACCACATAAAGTGAAGGTGAGTTGCCTCTATCCATTTCCAATCCACCATACAGTCCATTTGTCCGTGTTCGTAACACTGGTCCTCCAGAGGCTTCTTTCGTTTTCATTCAATTGTAAATTATACTACACAATAGTAATAATATTAAAACAGTCTTAGAAAATATAGGTCCACAAGCCAACTCACATAGAGGTAAAGGTCATTTTGTATTTTTTTAAACAAAAAATAAATACTACGGTGCACCGCACGAACTATTTCTCTCAATTTTATCTTACAATAGATATTTACTGAACACTTGTAAGGTTTGTGAAACGAAATAATAGGTCCATGAATTGTTGTAAGCACATTACACCAAAGGACATAAATGAAATAAAATACACTGTTACTTTCTCTTTGGCATTAGAAACTAGGAACAATATTACAGAAAAATTGAGAAAAGAGAATCATCTCCGTCCACCAAAAAGCATAAGAATCAAATTCATTTCCAAAGACTTGGATTAAAAAGATCATATAATTATTTGTTTATAGCTCGACACTTTTTGGTTGTATAAAAATATACTTAGAATAAAATATACTTACTTTTAATAGTACTACAACTTTACAATGATAAGTTATTACGTATTTCAAATAGTTGCGGATGAATGATGAGAATTAGAAATTTCCCTCAAATTCATGCTCATGAGAAAATGAGAATTCACATCTTGTTTATAATAATTAACAGTGTATATTTATAAAATTAATTCAAAATCATTAGAGCAAATTTCGAGAAAATCGTTTTATTCTCTTAAATCTAATATTAGATATCTAATTAAAAAAAAACCCTTGGGGAGAACTTATGAAAACCCCAGATACCAAGTCATATTCCAATCTGTAAAATATTTTCGACTCTAGTCTGAGGCGTGGTGTGAGGAAACAAGGTGAAACCGTGCGCATGTTCTCCCACCCTTCCTTCTTGTCGTGACGTCAGCTTCGGGGAAGTCAGGTAGCTGTAGAAGGAACAACTTGAGGGAAACCCGTGGTGTGAGGAAACAAGGTGAAACCGTGCGCATGTTCTCCCACCCTTCCTTCTTGT
>CABFWB010000113.1:140915-191116 GCA_902151455.1 Timema bartmani | reverse complement strand
AGTTCATTGTTCCACACCCATATTATTTCAGCTACAGATATTCTAAAAGATTTTTACATATTTCTACATGATTATATAGTGATTTTTACAAGGTATATTGTTTAAATCTAAAGATAACTCGAGAACGTGCCATAGCCCGCAATGCTCGCAGTAAATCAAGTCCCCCTAAGCTGACGTCATGCGCAGAAACGAACGAGTTTTAGAGGCCGGACGGTTTCACCTTATTTCCTCACACCACGAGTCTGAGGTACAGAGAGATGTATTGCTGGTATTGAAAAAACAAAAAATTTGTTTCAGGGTGTCATGAAACGTTAATATTTATCAAAATCTCGAGTTCGAATTTTTTAACGATCACAATATCTCTCTACGAGGTGTCGAAAGAGAGTAAATATTTGTTTATAAAGCTTAGCTACCTGCAGCAATTTTCTGTAGGTAGAGCCGTCAGCTTGATCGCCATTGAGGTTCGAATCTCGCAGTAGACTAGACTACCGATGACGAGGATATTGAGGTTCGAATAATGGTCGCAAACACTGAGGGTTGTTTTTCCTAAAACGTGTTTCCAATCTTCTTCCAAGCAAATGCTGGTGCACTTCCTCTCGATTAAATCTTCTTATCCCTAAAGCATTATTGTAATTAGTACATAGGCGTATAAGTCGAACAGGTATTAACACGTGGTGCTGAATAGATAAAAAAAAACAAAAAAAAACGTTAATAGCCTGTGTACTGAAAGTAGCAATATAAAAGAAAAAAAAATTGCTTTAGATAGTTTATAATCATTTTTATATTAATAATAAATTAATTATTTATTTTATATGGAAACATGGTTTACCGACTTTTATTTAATACATATTCTTTTTTTAAAGACCTTAGAATACAATGTTCTTGTAGTGACCTGGCGTTCTAGGGGTAAGGTGTCTAACTTCTATGCTGGGGGTCCAGGGTTCAATCCTCAATCCCGGCACAGATTTATCTGATTACCAAACCCTTCTTTCACCTCTGACAAGACGTGGATTAATCACAAATTTTTAATGTTTGGAATACCAGGCCTCTACCGTGGTTCGGATCCCACGTTAAATTATAGGTTTTTCATCTCATCTCTCAATAATCCTACCATTACACTTTAGCTTAAGTGCTTATAACCTGAACGGGTAGTAAGACGCGGTGCTAGTTATAAATGTTCTTGTTAGTAAGGTGTTAAAAAAAAGTGAGCAGTATTAGTAAAGTGAGGTAGGCAGGTAGTGTGTATATTCTATTTAATTGAGATCAAATTTAAAATATTGTTATTTTTCGTCAATTTTGGCCACTTTTTATAGCTCTTTAATTTTTTTAAATATAGTTCCAATTTTTTTAACAGCCTATCACCTAGAACAAAGAGGGATTTTCACTTTTGTTTTTTATATCTTCTGTACAAACCAATTGTGGTGCACTTATTTTAATTATTCCCTCCCTATTCCACGTATTTAAATAATTAGCCTAGGTAGGGACCGTAAAAACTATATCACTTAAAAAAAAGGGCTATATTTGTTTAAATATAGGGGATAAAATATATTTTTATATATTTTTACAATTTTATATATATATACTAAATAAAAATATCAAAATTTATTGTAAATAAATATTGTAAATAAGTTAACTCAGAAAAATTATACTTTGACCTGGGCTCGAGCCCTTGTCCTTTGACTTTGGACGTCATTCTATAAAACCCCGAGATGCGGCTCAAAACTCAGCACCTCTCCTTGGAGAGTATATCGGTGATGGCTTGTTTTTTGTTTAGTACTAAGCAATAAGGTGAATGGATTAGGGGTGGTGGTGGAGGCTTGGAGTAACGGTGGAATGCAAGGATACTCTGAAAGGGGGAGGGTTAAGTATAGGATGGGGAGAGGGTTTGGTGTGTTGACTACCCTAGCTACTGAAGTGAGTGGTGAGCTGATAAAACATAGTACTACTTGGAAGAGAGATTTGCCAAATTTCGAGATGTCCATCCGAGTCTTAATAAATTTATCTGTCATATTTGAGTTAATTTTTTTTAATTATTGGCATTTTATACCAAAATTTGTTGTCCTGGAAGGTTTATGTAGTGTTACTATACTCCCTTTTTTCCTTATACTCTTCAATTGAGGTCTAGGACCTTTATAAAATTCTTGGGCGAGCAACTCTCCACAGAACGATTCCCATTTAAGTCAAAGACTTCCTTCCTTTTCCAATTCCCTCTCCAAACTGTAATTCAGCTCGGAGGGCTGGATTCACAGTAGATGGTTTCAAGTAACGCAATAAGAAATGGCAGAAGTAAGGGATGGATGGAGTTGGTTTACCGAATGTTTGTCCCTATTTCTTGGACCTTATTTCTACAACAGCTTCATAATTTTTTTTAAATTAATTTAAATCATAGAATATGTATAAAAATTATTTAATATATTATAATAAGTATCCATAATTATTATTAGTTATAAGAATTTTGTAAATATATGACACTGATAACATGAATAGTTTTAGAAATATGGCATATCGTGAATTGTAAATAAAAAGTAAATCCAAAGATAATTATATTATTTATAGTTTTTAGCAGTTTATAATCATGATATATAATTATAACTATATAAATAAAGAGTAAAATGTACTGTACATTATGACACCCTTATTATGCATAATTTTTTCATACAAATTTATTGACAAAATGCTATGCATAAATAATAATATATCATCCTAATATATATTAGGATTATTGTACAGTGACTTATGCAATTAATGTTAAAGTTTTATTAGCGTCATTTTTCAGAATGCTGTAAACCATTATATAATAGAGGAACCACTAGGTAAATGGTATAAAAGTCGGAAATTTGATAGTAAAATAGAATTTTCGTAGGAAGTTACTATTTTGGTCTACATCCTAAACCTTTTACCTTAAATATGAATGTTCATGGGTCAAAATCGTTCCAGCTGGTTTCTTGTAATTGATATTACCATAAATGGATTTATCAAAATATATGTATAATTTTTTGTATATTATTTATACATATATAGGTCTTATAAAAATATAGGTACATTACATGCATTTTTTATACACTCAAAATGTGTATAACAATTTTTTCTTAATTCAATTTTTCATGTTATAAGTGCAAAACTAAATAGACTCACAAAATATGTCAAATGTGTAAAAAAAAACAAAAAAAAAACACACACACTAACAAATCGATCGATTGATTAGAATTTTAAATTCAAATCTCTTGAGGTGATTTTCTAAACTAAAACCTTTATAAGCTTCCACCATATGGAAACAAATAACCAAATTGAAAGGAATATGTACAGTATCTACATAGCTTAGCCTAGGTTTAGAGAATTTCTTTGGCAAATTTTGTTAAAATTGGTCTCTGAATGTAATAGTTATCGTGGCACAAAGATCCAGACAGATGGAAAGAAAGACAAATTATAATTATAGTACCAAACATTTTGTTAATAAATCGAGAACGCTTTTCTCTATTGCTTTCATGATAAAATTCTTCGCTTAGTATCAATTCCCTTTGTCTTCGAGGTAATAACGTACAAAATCGCAACATGACGTAGCACCTACTTTAATATAGATTACATGTTTGAGCTAAGCGTTATTATACAAGTGACACGCACTCACCAAGAACTTAATTAGTCACTCACCCAAAATGCAGGCTTCCCGCTAAACCACTAACCCAAGCGAACTCTTCCCACTTTCAGCCTCTCAAGCTTAGAATCGCTTAGAATTGAAACTTTGCTTTTAAGCATTACGCTTCAAAGTGAGATTATTCTCTGTATATGTTGTACAAACATTAAATTCTAACTCTTAAAGCTTCAATGTAGACATATTCCAGGATAGTAAGTTCTTTGAAAGTTCAAACGAAAAGCTTGAACTTATTTTAAAAATAAAGGTGAAGATATAAACATAATTTAATGTAGAAGTTTAGTAAAAATGTTGAAAATCGATAAACTAATAACCATACAATGTTATTTGTAAATCAAAACCCCTTTTAGAATATATATATTTTGAAAAAAATTGTAACGGATAATTAAGAAAATATACATATTGACATGTTAGTAATCAGTAAAATACGTAGTTTTTAGAAAAGCTGACACAGGTCCTTACTTACTATGTAAAATACTTCCCATACATCTATCACGAACAAAATTACCAAAGAAATTATCAAAATATTTAAAAAATTTAAAAATTTACTACCTATTTTGTAAATTAACCTTGATATCGGAGATAGAATTAAAATCACAATTTGTACTCAAAACATTACTCCATTACAGCATCAAACTATTAAATTTGAAAGAAATACATAAAAACTTTTTTTTCCTAGTCTCGGTTACATAAGAAAATAACGTCAAGACATATTTTTTTTGTTCGGGGTCAAATAAAACATCAACATCCATATTGATCTCGAGGCTAATATTTTTGCGATTGCATTACTTTATGTGATAAGTAGAACAAACCACTTATTTATCATATAGGCCCACAATATAGATAGTAGTAATTTCTATCTTTATATGAAACACCATATTTATATAATTATCATTTAAGGGGCTAGGGTGAGTAAGGATGTTTATAGGAATGTAACCCCATTCGTGTGGCAATGCAATGTGAAAACCATATCGATAAATCTTAATTTGAAAACTATCCCCAGTGAATGTGTTTGATATTTGAACCTTAACCTACCTGCCACCATAAATGCAGTATATTGCATGACTGATGTCTAAGGTCATGTGACAATTGATTTAGGAACATAAAAAAATAAATATACTTTGTTTTAGTCAGTTTTCATAAATAATAATTTCACAAGTTCTGGAAACGTTACAAGGGAGCTCCTCTGGGTTTGTTAAAACTAATTTTCGAATAACATTAACGTTGGTTGGAAGATAACGTGAAATAATATTATTGTATATAGAATTGTTATAGCAACACATAATTTGGACAAAATAGGTAAAATATTGTTTTTGTAGAAATATTTAGTTATATTTTCTACACATATAATATCAATGTATGACAAGTGTACATACATACACATTTCTCTTGATTTAAAATGTTTCTTTTCAAGCTTTACTATTTCATTAACAAATTTTTATGGACTAAAAATATTGATAATATTTAATACATAGAGAATTAAACTAAACGTTTCTAATATTGAATGTGGTCTGAATGGATTATTATTATTATTATTATTATTATTATTATTATTATAAAACTGTAAAAAATACTGACCTTACATTGCTTTCTCTTCCACCTCAAATTAATGCGAATTAAATTATATGGGTGATTGTTCTTGTTAACGAAGGAAATTACCCATAACCAGGAACTAATTTTCACAAGACAATGAATGCTCAGTCATATTGCTAACGGAAACACAGCAGGGGTGGATAGCCGACTCCATCGGAGGTAAATGGAACTATAATCGGGTGTGTGTCTATAAATTACATATCTAAAAGCTAGAAGGCTTGATTTTTAGTCGGCTTTTTGTTTTTGGATTCATCATTTCTTAAAAACATGAAAGTTTGTAGAGTTTTATGTTGGATCGTTTTCATCACCTTGGTAAGAATTATTATCACACGAGAGATAAGTTTGAAACCATTTATTTATACCTGCACCATTAGGAACGTGGTATAAGTTTTTGGTCATTTATTTGAGGTTTTTATCGAGCACTTATGCAGCCAACTGGTTATATCAGAACACAACTTATAAAATAACTTAAATCTAGAAAACACAACAGCCAGCCCCCAGCCGTTAATTCACCACTGTGAAAGGATAAATCCACAGATCACCAGTGACCAATTTTTTGGAAATGACAGGAATCAAACCTGGAACCCTTAACGTGGTAGTCAGACACGCTATCCATTGATTTATTCTGTTTTTACTGTGACCGAAAGGTCATCATTCATATCCCAGCTTGATCTACAGATAATGTTTTTTTTTCCTAAATTCCTATCCACTCTACCCTCATGTAAATGCATGTAATATTTCATACTAGTATTAACTTTTATACACTAACGCAGATAGTAAAAATTCGTTAAACTCAAACGTTTACTAATAAATACTAACTGCAAAATTTAACAATATTATTTAAACCATAAATATTCTAATAAGGTAATCCTGTGTACTAAAATAAGATAATATTTACTATAGTTGATTAATTGTTTAAGCCTAGATATTATTTAGATCTGAAGATATATTTTAAAAGTTAAAACGAGTATGTTTTATTATTCATAGAGTTTGAATTGTATCGACATTTATTGATATATAATTTGTTTCTATCTCTATGGAAAATTTTCAACTAAACATACTAATGTATAAATAATTATTAGTACAAATAACTACTGCCTAATGATCTATGCATCCATACGACGTACAGTATATTATTAATATGACAATCCATTTCTCATAATCAATAATGATTTTTTTTGTGTGCTTTCTAATTTATTCTAGAGTGTTTTATAAAACATATGCCCTGCATTTATGTGTACTTTAGTATTAAACTGAATTCAATATGGTTAGATCTCTGTGATATATGACTCTGATTTTTTTTATCTGATCCCTTCAATATATCAAGTGTACATCCTTCTAACTTGCCTCCTCAATTCTAACCGGTAGACTAAACAGTAACTAACATATTTGTCTGTTAAAGACTGTTGCCTTAATTCCTTTTAAATATAAATAAATATTAATCGATGTATTTAGATGCGTCAGAAAAATTGTATTTTATTTCTAGTTTATATTCATAATTGTTGCCTAATAATATTTAAAGCTAGTAATGATCATGGATAAAACCAACCATATAACTATATGGCAAAGCAGGCTATATTAAAGAACTGAAAGAAGAATATTTAAATACTTTGTAATTGGGGTATCAAATAGAAAATAAATTAAAAATGTCATTAACAGAATTCAGGCATACAATGCTTGCTCTTTTTCAGTTGGTAAGCTCTTTTCATCTTGTCTACTGTCTCAAAATACTGAACTGATACTGTAGAAAAATATAATATTCCCTATCAATTGTTTTTTTATGGATGTTAAAGGGATGAACACGCGGGAGAATAGATAAGTTACACAATTAATAACTTTATTGTTTGTACACATCATCAAACATATTAAGAATAATCAAGGCGTGCAGGCTTGCGTTGGGTGATCGTGTAACGCGTATAAGTGATCACAGGCATGTATTTCAAATCTTACTGCGGAAGCCTTAAGAAACAAAACCCTTTTTAAGCCAAGACGACGATTAGAGGGTAGTGTTAAAATATATCTAGAGGATATTGGGTGTCATGTTAGTTATGAGGTGAGAGTGTCTCAGGATAGGGTCGAATGGAGAGCTTACTTTACGGAGGACATGTATCGTCGAATTTCTTAAGTTAAGAGAGCTAGTTATTTAATGAAACTATTCTAGTAAATGATTTAAATAATTAGATAAAATAAAATTAATTTTGTGTTATTTCAAACTGATTAACAAATATACTCTCATTAAATCAAAAGAAAAATAGGAATATAATAAAAACTATAGTTCAATATCTACAAACAAACTGGGTTATTTAATATACCACAATCGACATGGGACCGACGGCTTTACTTCCCCTCTGAAGGAAGTTGTGTTACAGATCTTTATCGCTCAAGCAAATTACGTCAACCACGGCTGGGTTTGAACCCACGAATATCGTGTCCTTACGCAAACACTTTACACCAAGCCCACTGAGGTTAACTAAAGAAAAAAAAATGTCTGTACATTTTAAGAAATTGAGAACTTATATTGGTAATTATTTTTTAAAAAAATGAGTTGCTGAAACATATCATGAGTTTTAATTGTTACTAATAATTAATTTTTTTAATAATTTGATAAGAAATACAATATATATGTTTATATTATTAACATAGCTTGTTGCATTACATTAGAGTTTGATTCACATCAAGCAGTCAATAATCCGTATTTATTAAGATAATAAGTCAAGTACAATATTGAATACAATACATTTGTTAACATTTTTGACAAAGATACCTGATAGTGAAATAAATAAAGCTTTGGATAAACTTCAATGGTAGCTAAGATATGATTAGTAAATTCAAGGATTTCACACTTAAATAAAGACAATTAATACAAATCTCTTCCTAAATCAAATTAGATAGCAGACAAACCATCTGCCCTCTCAGAGAATAAAATGATCATATTTTAACTTTTACATAATTTTATCAAAAGAGGTTTTGATTATTTTAAGGATGATTATTTTAATATTGCACTTATCTTATTAATCTGAAAACATTTCACTCATCATTGTCTACTTGATGAGAATGCATTCATATTCCATTGCGACAAGCCATAATGCTATTATAATTTCTTATATTTCATGTTTCATCAAATTAATAAATATTGTTATCTATAGCGAAATTAAAAATCTTGTCTAAAGTTACGTTATTTGCCAACGTTTTTATATTGCAATGAATCTTTTAATGTACTATGATTTTATTTTCGTTATTATTTGTCAGCAGATGGTGGCTTTTGGAGAAGCACTAACATTCAAATACTCCAGGTTAGTTCCAGACGTGATAGATACAGCCCCAAAGACGATGCTCAAAGTGAGATATCCCAGTGGCATCGGCGCTTCCTTTGGCAACAGGCTGACCCCGACCCAAGTTAAGGACGAACCTACCGTCATGTTCCCTGCAGAGTCAGGAGCTATGTACACAATCATCCTTACAGATCCTGATGTGCCCAGTCGGAAAGACCCTGTGGAAGGAGAGTGGATACATTGGTGAGTAAAGGAATATTTTGGACAAATACTAAGACGGCCGCCTCGGTCAGAAAGAAAATACTAAAATTATAACGGTCTATGTCATTTTATGCCACTACTACAATTTTTTTTCTTTCCAAGTTTACGCTCCATTTCTTCTTTCCACCCTTCCTTCACCTAAAACCACACTTTGTCATGTCAACAATAAAATATATCGCTTCAGTGGTCGAAAGGTGTAAGGCGTCACTCTCGTGTTGGACAGGCCTGCTGATGATGGGAAGATCATCGTTTGAATCCTGGCCAGGTCTTCTGAGGGAAGTTTTTTTACTAAATAGTTTCCCAATCTCCTTCCACGAAAATGTGAGTGGATAGCCTCTAAAATACATCCTTCCTCATCTCCACCCCATTAAACTAGTGATGATATATGCGTACAGCTAGAACAGGTAGTAAGACTTGGTGATAAACAAAATAATAAAAAGGTGAAAGAAAACTACCAACATTCTCAACGCACGGTAATGAAGATAGATTGCTGCTAGCTATAATTTTTTTTAAATGTTGTGAACCTATCAAAAATTTACTGTATTTGTTAGAGGAAGTCTAAATCTAGGTGACCTGGTGGTCTAGGGGTAAGGTGTCAGACTTCCGTGCTGGGGGTCTGGGGTTCAATCCTCGGTCCCGGCAGAGATTTATCTGATTGCCAAACCCTTCCTTCACCTCTGACAAGATGTGTATTAATCTCAGGCCTCCACCGTGGTTCGGATCCCACGTTAAACTGTAGGTCCTCCATTTCATCTCACAATCACCCTACTATTGCACATGAGCGTAAGTGCGTATAACCCGAACGGGTAGTAAGACGCGGTGCTAATAATAATAATACTAATACTAATAATAACAATAATGTTAAATCTAGAACAATTTTTCATCAAGCCTCATGTAATAGCTCCATAAATACGCTTAAATGTCAGTTGAAAATGATGTAGTATTATATATTAAAACCTTTATTTATAATATATTTTTTGAAAACATTCTAAACAAGTTGAAAGTAAGGAGTGGATTTGATTTAGAATTTAAGATTAAGATATATTGCTCAAAAATATATATAAAGAATTGATTGATAAAATTTGGTAAGTTAATTTATGTAATACATTGAAATTGCAGATAAAAATGTATAATTATGTTAGCTTATGGTAATTATATACTGTCAAATTATGAACCTTACACATGCAATAAATAAATCGCTATCAATTTAGCAGTATATAAGGTAATGATAAGTCTAAATTACAGGAAAAGTCTGGTCGGTGATAGTTTGAACTAAACCAGAAATCTTATTTATATAGTCTTTAGTAAAATCCTGAGAAGTTAGAGATGCTTTGATAATGCCTATGGTTTCAATTACTGGTACATTGATGTAGAGGTTAGAAATATCTTATTACATAAATTTGGAGTTTTTGCTGATATAAATTGATATATTTTTGGTTAGATGGATAGAGCTTTCAATATTAAATGTATTGGTGACCTTTAGGTTTTCAGATAGTACCTTAGCAATCTTTTTTTGGCAAGTTTGTATGCTGGTGGATTTTGATAATTGAATTGACTAAGGGTCTGATAGGGATATTTGGTTTTTGAATTTTCGGTGATGATGTGAATGTGGGGGCTTGAGGGTTCATATTGAGAAATATGAAATAATATTTCTGTTGTATTATTAAAGGTGATTTCCTTATTACGTTTTTGAGGGTTTTTTGATGTTTGTTAGTTGGGCCAGTTTTCAATTCTTGTATATTGTTCTTCTGAATGAATTTAAGAGTTTTGGAGATAGTGATAAAACTCAAGATATAAAGCTGTTAATGATAAATAACCCTGTTGGAATTCTTAAACTTTATTTTATCATGAACCTTATTTTTAAATAATGTACCGTATAGTTGCTGTAAATATTACTTTAAAGCTGAACGTCTGCGTGACAATTTCGCGCTTACCTAGGAGGCCCCGTTAAAGGAAGTATGACTGAGGTGGTAATTAGTAGTATATTGTTATTTGTATCTTGGTAATAAGATGATGGAATGGATTTCAATCACGTCTGGCAAGCTTTAATGTAAATCAACGGCTAGTGTTTTGAGGATTGCTGGTTGTGCCCAAATTTTCTTAAGAATGAAAATATCTGACAGCTAGAAAAAGTTACTAGTTCTACTTTTACGGATGTATCAATTCCTGTGTTTCACACCTGTCACTGATGATATGATCAATATATATAAATAGTTTCCTAGTGTTTGTCTGTCTTTCTGCACTCTCCAGAAACCCCTATGTGACCTAGAAAGCTGAAACTTTTCACTCAGAATATAAACCACGGGACAGAAACTACCGGAGCCAGATTTTCAACAATTTTTCTTTGAGAGAGTAGTTTACTGAAGGGCAAAGAGAGATACATCTATTTTATCAAATTCAGCTTTATCAATTTTGATTAATGGTCGTATTTAGGTACTGTTCAACATTATAAACAAAATGGAAATCTTTATATTCTGCTGAAGATTACTTTAAGTGTAATTTATATATGCTTAGGTTTCCAATTTTTTTTTTAACATATCGCTGCAACTATGCTAATTTTGAGTTACTAAAAAACTTATCGTTGTAAAATTGTAATATTAATAAAAATAAAAACTATGATTTTAAATACATTTTTTATCAAATCATAGTTTCCGAGCTAAAATAAAATATATAAATAATTAATTCACTTACTTTTAAAAGCGTAAATTGATTATTATACACTTTTCTGGACAGAGACTTTCATCTTTTAACAAAGTTTCTGTAAAAGCTTATATCAATCGCCACAAACTCACGGCCCGGCGCCAACTCTTTTACGGCCCACATAAATGAATACATTTTTATTTGAGAGGGTTCAATATAACCCAAATTTAAAGTTGAGTATAAATTTTATAATTTGTCAGTGTTAAAGAGAAATTGTAAATTAACTAATAATGAATTAATTATCTCTTTGAAAATCTTTCAATTATTTTAACACAAATATTTAATTTAAACAAAACAATTTTTAGTTCTTAAAATTTAATAGCTAAGAATAAATATGTTAAAAATTGTAGTAGGAAGATCTATTCTTGTGTCTTACAATACCAGTAATAGTTAAAGGCATCGAACTAAAGAGTTTTATATCCTTTATATTTAAGACTCTTGACAGTAAAATAATCTTGTACCAAAAATATAATCTTATTTTAGCTTACGATCACATGATCATTTCATTTCATGATGATCTGTTAAAACAGGTTGGTGGTCAACATTCCTGGAAGGGATTTAGCCCTCGGTGACATTTCCAATGGAGAGGTTCTCACAGAATACGTGGGCTCGGCCCCACCAGACGGTAGTGGCTACCACCGGTACGCGATTCTAGCCTACAAGCAACCAGAAGAACTTAAGTTCAACGAGAAGAAAATTGACAACACTATGGCTAAGGAACGATACAGATTCAAGACGAGAATGTTTGTAGACAAGTACAAACTTAAAGAGTTGAGCGCTGGTAACTTCTACCAGGCTAAATATGATGATTACGTTCCAACTGTGTACCAACAGTTTAAAGACTTATAAAATCATGTAAGATTCTTTATATTCTTTAATACTATGTATAAAATACTGTATTTCCTTTCTTGTAAGTTGTGGAATTTTAATTTACAAGTTGGATTCGATAGCTTTAATGACACCTTTCTACTTTATCTGTCTAAAATGATAGAGTTTCAATAAGTCTTAATTAAGGTGTCGTATTCAAAATATTTAAATATTTAAGTGAACGAAATAAAATATATATTTGGTTATAAACTTAAGTATCTTAGCTCTTTTATTTATACACATAATTATGACGATTTCTAATTGTGGCTAGGAACTAAGAAATAACAAATAGTTTTGAATAAAATTAAGTTTTAATATATATTTCTTGTTTAGGAAATTACCAAATATCATGTCAATGGTTTGGATAATTCATATTAAGTTCAAATATAATGTGTCAAGATCTCAATCTACGCTACTAAAAGGCTATTAATTGAAATATATATTAAAATCTTCGTTGTGTTTAAGACAGAGTAAATTAAATAATGAGATAGTAAATTTATTTAAGGTAACATGTAATAATATTAATATTATATATACTAATTCTATGTATATATTATACACATTTATATGTTTCTTGAAAAATCTTACATTTCTGGAAAGAAAATCACTAAAATAACTAAAATATCTATTTTACCCAATGGACATAGACTATTGGGAAAACTTAGACGCAAATCGAAAGATAACATTAGAACTAACCTGAAAGAGCTTGATTGTAAAGAGGAAAGACTGGATATAGCTAGTTCAAGATACAGTTAGGGTATAATAAGTTGGAATGGATAGATACAGCTCATGATAGATGAAGGTGGCGTACTTATATAAGTGCGGGGATGAACTTTCGAGTTCCTAATGCCATAGAGTAAGTAATTAAGTAAAATATATTCTTGGAAATATTGAAATACTAAAGTGAAACCAAACTATTCTAGTTTCTGGTGATATTGGTTGTGGATATGCAGGTTTCACCTAATTTGATTTCAGTTTATCTTACATAGCTTAGTCTAATATGACTTAAGGTGGGAATTTTGGTAACGCGATAAAGGACAATTATTTTTGAGCAAAGTTTTTTGGCTAAAACAAGTCAAATTTTGCTTCCATACAAACTTAAAGTTAAATCTTATTCACATGATGACTTCAACAGTTGCTGAATATCTGTCCTGAACATAGTGGAATTAGATGATAAACTTTTTCGAAAAAGTTGTCATTAAATTCCAGTAAACCATTGACAGATATTCTACAACTGTTGATATGACCTTGTAAAGATAAATAAAATCCACATTTGTACTGAAGAAATATTTAATTTATTTTTACCAACAAAATGTGTTTATATATAAAAACTGCAAAAACATTTACCTTTATTCAAGTCCTTTACATCCCCACCCTAATACAATCTAAATAAACATATAGTAAGCGTTATTTTTAATTGATATTTTATACCTGTAAGCTTATTTACTTAATGCTAGAATAGAATAAAATAATACTGTGATACACCCGTTTCGGTGGTTGAATGATCTAACTCGTAGCTCTAGTAATAAAGTGGACAGTCGATGACAGAGAAATTGGGACTTGAATCCCAGATGGATGTACCTAGAGTGGTATTTAAAATTTGTTTTTCCCAATCTCACCTCAGATATATGCATTTAATTTTTTTAAACTCAACACTCATCATCCCTAACACATTAGATTAATCATTTTATGTATAGTACCTATAGCCTGATCAGTTGCTGTGAAAGAAAGTATATAATGGCAAAACTAAAGTCAATATAATAGAAAATTATTATAGTCGTAGTACTTAACCTATTTAAAAAAAATTAGTAGCAACAGTTTTCACAATAATAGCAATACAATTCTCGGGAGAATGCAGTGATTTATTTTTATGCTATAATAAAACACCCAGGTATCATTTTTCCTATATATCTTTCAAATAGTTCATTTTTAACCGAGAACGAACAAATAAAACGCTACGGTTCAACCTCAAATAGTAGTTTAATTCAATATTGTCATAAAGTATGAGAGATTGTGTGTGGTGTCAAGTGCATGCTTTTATTTCTAGAGCCAGAATTTTTGTTAATTCAGTGTAGTCGTTTTTGGAACGTTTAGTGCACCTGGACAATAAATACTATACGCTTACTGTTTTTAATAGTTTAATGGATCCCTACCATTTGAACCATGCAGCTCCCTTTATTTACTTTGGAAAATGTACCTTTGGATCTAGTGTAGAAATCATTTAATTGGGGAATCTCAGGACACTCTTGACAGATATTCAACAACTGTTGATATACCCATGAGAAGAAAATTAAATTATATGTGTCTACATTATTTGATTTATATATATCAAAATAAATGGTACGGAACTCCTCACGGACAATCTTGCTCTAATGTTTAAAAATGGAGATATTTACTCAAAATTTGTAATATAATATACAATATCGAACCCAATTAAAAAATTGAGCTATACATGCGTAAAACATTTTTTGACTCACGGTTTTAAATTTTATGATTTTTTTAAACATTAACGTCTTCAATTTTTATATTTGTACCAATAAAAAATATCGATATTGTCGATAATGGGTCCCCAATGGTCAAAACTCCGTATTAAAATTATGATTTCTGATTAAAATATTCGGCATTTTACTAGGGGATGCACAACTTATGGTTATCGCATTGTTATTAAATTTCTCTTTTAAAAATTTTGACCAATAAAATATGTAATTATAGACTATTGAGTCTAAAATGAGCTAAAATGATCATTGCTGTATCAGGGGAAGATCCAGAAAGGGGGCAAGAGGGGCGCGTGCCCCCCTTCAAGAAATTAAATCAATAAAATCAATGCTAAAGGCACTTTTAGTTTTATTGTCACTTAATACTATCTCAGTACCCAGATTTCATTTTTAAATGGTTATTTGTAATATTAAGATTTAAGACAATCACATTTAGTATTAAAGTGGTGAAAATAGGCATTAATGAAATTACCTAAATTTAAGTTGCGCGCCTCTCACCTTGTTGCATAAATCTTGTTTAGGTTTAAATGTATTTGATTATTTTTATTATTACTATTTCAATGATTAATCATAAATACAGATCTTTAAATAATTTATTTTTAAATAAAGTGCTATAAACAAAGTCTTTGAATAATACTACACACATAAAGTGTTAGTCCGGATTAGTAGTAAAATTTCGATTTAGAATGAGATATAGCTATACTATAGAGTGGAGTTAAAGTTCGATTGTTTGAAATCTGAATAATTCCATCTATTTTGTCTAATTGATTGAATATCTAAAAACTATTTAATTAATAATATTACTTAACAAATTACAGCTTTTTCTCTGTATCTGGCATGTGAGTAAGTGTGTGTGTGTACTGAACTCGATGGAAAATTCAGAAATTCTCTATCACATCATGTTTATTAGATATAGAAACTTTTATATTATTTAACGTTGTAACAATATACCAAATAAAGGAAACTGCTCTTTGATTCCCATTGCAATTATTTTATGATAAAATGGGTTTTTAAACAATAAAATATAAGAAAATTAAATATAAAGTTTTAAAAATAGTTTATATAATAGCTTTAAGTTTTTAAATTGCCTTAATTTATTCACATTTAGCTAGAAAAATACGTTAATGTAGACTTCCCTTTGTACAGTGTTTTCATCAGTTTCCATAGAAAAAACCCATCAATAGTCTCCAATTATTTGCAGGGACCCATCTTCCTTGGTACTGGTGTTGCTAAAAGAACCCAAATTTTCATGGAAAAAATAAAGGATGGAATGTAAAAAATGAATTTCCAAAGAAATCCTACAACATATGTTTATATAGCTCTCCAAAATATTTCCACAAAATTGATGTAATTTAGATCCTTTGTGTTACCTAAAGATCCAGAAGTAACAGATTTGAAAGACATTCATGCAGCTAATTCAAGGTCATTCAACTTGGCATCATTTATCGCTCCTTTAAGAAGTTTCCTAATAAAAGGGCCAATAAGGATGCCCTCCTTTAACTTTGCTTCACTAAGTTTAGGAAACATTTATTTCAAATGAAGGAACAAAAAATTATCATAAGTCCATGCTTAATATAGAGGAGCGGCAAAATGATTTTCCCAGAGTCAATCAAGGAAGGATGATTAGCATTTTTCTCACAGACTAAGAATTCTTGACATTTCAGCCATTATTTCACTAAATAGTGATTTCTTGCATTTCGACAATCCCAAAGGCAAAGAAAACAGCATAACTTTGTGAAGCCACCTTGTAGGCCAATAAGCAAAGAAACAACTTTTATATCACTCCAAATCTGCCACATGTGATAATTATATTGTATTTATTCTAGCAGCGTAGTCATACTCTTGTAGGTTACTGTAATTTATACTGCATAAGTAAGGGGTATGGATGTCAGAAAAGCTTTGGATGAATCTATGAAGAGACGCCTCTTTTCAGGATTATGTTGGAGTCCAAGTTCCAGCAGCAAGCCATTAATGTCTGTACATAAACACATTACATTTCGCATTTCAAAATATGTAGAAAATAGTTTGTTTCTATTTCTAAAACTTGAAATTTTTGTGCCTGGAGCTAAAAGGTGCCACTGTTGAAGGCTAGAGCCTAGTAGATCTGTTTGCTGTTTCAAACACTGAGAGTCACGAATTATGTCAACAAGTCCTGCTTGTTAAATCAAGTGTGTTATTTTATCATTAGGTTCAGGACAGAACTCCTCAGCAATCTCAGTTTCACCTGTTTCATTGTCTGATGTTTCCATATCCATTGCATTTAAAGGTGATAAAGGAACAGGTAGTTCTCCCCCATGTGGCATGTGGGCTTGAGTGCAGAGGATACAGTTGCATACTTAATAGTAAGTTTGTTTTTGCCAAAATATCCAGATATTTTGTCTAAAAAAAATATTAGTCAGTACAGTGATCTCTTAGTTCACACCAAACCATTGGAACAGTAAAGGTTATAGCACACCGTTTTCCTTTAAACCACTCAGCTAGTGTAACGGCACACGATAAACAGCAAATATGAGAGGCCCATTCATTCTCTTGATCCCCAAATACACTGCCAAAATATATTTTATAGGCATTTTTTATAAAACTCGAAATAATTTTCTGTTGAGTTTTTGTTGCGAACTTATCACACACACATAATAAAAGTTATCTGGACTTTTTACACATCCATGTACTTTAAAAGTTGACATGTTTTAGATAGCATTATTCATTAAACTCACTGAGAACACCAAAGCACATAAATACAAAGAAATTTCACAATGTCATATACTCCGAAAAGATGCTGATGCTAGACTGCCTGACCTTGACTTTGTTTTAACAGACTTCTAGGCAGGCCTGCGTTTACGTGCTGCAAAATCTATTCTTAACACCCCTCCTCCACCACTTCAATACCCCTCCCTTCATTATCCAGCATTTGAAGGTTGAAATATATCTTCCTAATTTTCACAATTTATTTTGTATTATCCTGTAATTAATATTTAAGAAAATTAGGTTTTATGTAAGAAAATAACAGTATAGGAACATGCCAAGCGCTGTAAAATTTCTATTTTAGCTTATGATGCAAAGTGAATCTAAAAAAGCCTTAGGTGATAAGACATTTTTAATAGAACATTTGAGTTCAGCACGTCAATTTTAGTAGGAAATTGTGTTTAATATATCAGATACGAAATGGATGTTGATTAGTGTAATTGTTATAATGTTTAAACTTATTTCCCTCACAATAATGAATATTTGTTAATATTCTTATTATTTGCTTATAATAAATTTCAATACCAATCGCAAATTTCGAGCTATAACCTTCATTAGAGGATTATTCTCAAGTTTAGCATTTAATTGATAATTGAAAATTTTTTTTTAAAGGGGCATTAGTCCTAAGAACAAAATTTGAGAGGAGAAGGAAAAAACTTGATAGCATCTTTAAAAAAATTGTAATATGATACTTTGGTATTTTTTCCTGTTCATATGCTTCAAAATTAACGTCCCCATTCATATTTATATTTTTTAAAACATTCATGGATTTTAAATTTAATTCTAAACTTTGAGGACTTATGCCCTTTTAAAAAAATATGACCATAGGGTTGAAGTAATCAATTATTTTTATGATAATTTCAACTTTAATTGACATAGTTTCAACTTTAATTTACAAGCCAAAAAGTTATTGATCACATATTGCAAATGGTTACAGGCCACTGTAAGATTTCGTTATAGAATTTTTGGTATTCAACAGGAACATACTGGATCAGTTTTCGAATGTCTTTAATCTTAGTCTCATTCATAGGAACTTTTCCTGAATACGCAAGTTTGTCTGGCAGAACAACCTCTTGATTTGGCCTAACAGAAAAGTAGAAAGTATGATGGATCAAACCATTAATATGCGTATAAGCCTGGATGTACCCTTTTTTCTCCCTGCTTAAAACCATGTGGAACAAGCTGCTAATGCCGAAATGGACCTTTCCATCCCATCGTAATTTTTGGGATTCTGTGGATACTGCCGTCTTCCTGTAGAAATTTTTCTACCAATTTTTGTAGTCTATAATTTCACTCAAATCAACTTTTTTAACAATTAATTTCACTGGCTTCGAACTTTCAATAATGTATTGGATTATTTCGTGAATACTGTAGAGTCTATCCAGTCTTTGCAGCTTTCGTTTGATTACCCCGAAATCCCTATCACAGGGTAGGAATCTATGACCTCTCACGGGGAAGAACTGTTGAACTGTTTGGAACCTTCCAGTGTCTGTTAGTGCCAAAAGATACCTACACAGAGCTTGATTTTTATTTTGTGCTGAACAGTTGTCTGAAAAAAGACGCAGCTCAGTGTATGTATCAGCTACTTCTTTGAGGTAATCACTGAGAAAAGAGCATACCTCATTGGGACTCTTTCTACCTTACCCTTCATGATACACGTATAATGTGCTCAAGTTAGATTTAATGTTATGAATGCAAAAAAGATTAATTGTCAACTGTCTTAGGTAAAAAAGTTCTTGAACAGGCGTCTTTGGAAGACTAATATTCTGCATATAATCAAAACTTAATGATAAAACATTAGTTTCTGCTTTTCCCAGGTCTGAGGCCTCATGTCGTAATGCGTCATAAAACTTCTTGCTCCTCCTTTTATGAACCATTAACTCAGCTAAAGCTGCACGTTTTGCTACTGGATTTAGATGTGGTGATTTAATTTTTAAATTTAAGTCTTCACATGTGCAACAAGTGTCCATTTGTGGACGGCCAAATGTGTAATTAAAATGTTTTCTAAACACATTCCAGTATGTGTAATAGCTAACTATTTCTTTCAGGTTCTGGTGTCTCACTTTGAAAAGCTTCCACATGAGCTTGACATTGAGATCTGTACTCAAATAAAATTTTGTCTGGCCAAGATAGTGAGATTCTTTCAACGGAAAAGATTCAATATGCTGTCGAATCAGATCATGAGTTTCAAAAGAAAGGGTGTGAGTAGCCCCCAACCCACGTTTGTCTTCCGGTGTCTTTCCAGCTATTTTCAGCTCCCTTATTCTTCTCAATCGTTTCACAGTAATGTTAAAAACAGACACAAAAGCATCAAGACATACCTCTGTTCGAAGAGATCCCACAAGAACATGGTATTTAAAGGTGGCAGAGTTTACCCTAATAGAATTCTGAGATCTAGGTCGCCGCCGTTTAACCTCCAAAATATCTATCAAGCCCTGAATATAGACATCTTGTTCATTCTTCGTTTTTATGTTATGTAGCCGTGTGAAAACATCCAAACAATTGTCCTCCCCAAGGACCTCCAGGCACTTTTTCTTGCATCTGTAACATATAATAAGAATTAGCTTAAAAAGTTACATGTTTGGAGATCTAGATAAAACTAGCACCCACAATAGCCTAGACCTAAAGGCTAAACCAGCTCCGAATTAAAATAGATTGAGGTAAAGTGAGTCAAATACGGTGGTAACTTAATACTATTGTACTTAGAAGTAGGATTAATTTCACCCGAACATCACACATGAAGGTTAAAATGCAGTTTATTTTTTTACAATGAATAATGCCCACCTGCATGAAAACTCCGGCTGTTTGCATGGAACATTTTTCCCACGATGGTTTACGTAGGCTTCTCCTTTCAGCCTAGCAGCTTTGATCTTGTTTACTTTATAATTTGCAGGATTTCTTCCTTTTCTCTTTTGAGAGCCTGTGTCAGGAACATCACTCTCTGAAGAGCTCATTACAAAATCCTCTAATCCTTTAATTAACACAGTGAACAAAAGAATCTTAATTTGAGATTGGAAAGCAGCTGACTTAGGTCATCAGTTTTACCACAGATAAGAAAATAAAATCTCTTTACAGCTATGGTTCTAGTCTGTGGCGCCACTGCTACTGCCTTCTACTTTGTTTTAAAATGGCA
The DNA here is from genome assembly GCA_902151455.1 of Timema bartmani. Classification (NCBI taxonomy): domain Eukaryota; kingdom Metazoa; phylum Arthropoda; class Insecta; order Phasmatodea; family Timematidae; genus Timema; species Timema bartmani. The sequence continues at coordinate 170,404 of CABFWB010000113.1, read as the reverse complement.
TGAGTCCGTGACTGATGCCCTTTTAAAAATAACCATAGTTTTCAAACTTGAATAACCTCCTTGCGCAGTGAAGTGACTGATGCCGTTTAAACACCAAACGATGGGTCTAGGTTTGGAGAATTAGAAAAAAATTAAAAGTGAAAATGGCCAAAAATGCGACTGATGCCCTTTTAAAAAAACACGATTCAATTACTTAAGGATTTACTCTCAAATTTCGAAGTATTTTATGTCAAAATTTCTTGAGGTGCCTCTCACCTCCCCCCTCACCGTCCTAACCCCTATGGGAGCACCTGCGTCCCTCCCACCTTACGAAAATCCTGGATTCACCCATGTACTGTACAAAAATCTCTCCTAAGAGCTTAAAGGAAAAATATTTACTTCTTGAAAGACTTTCTTATTTGCTTAATCTATGGCACTAGAGAATTATTGCGTTAAAGCTTAAGTAGTATCTCTTTACAACTAAAGCTCATAAAATTGTATTAATAACGATTTTCCAATATCTCAGAAACTGTGTATTTTTTAAAAATATGTTTCATGTAAAAGTTTTTTATTTTTAATAGTATTACAGTTTTGAAATGATAAGTTACTTAGTATCTCAACTAGTTGAGGAGATATGGAAATTTCCGTTTCTGCAAAGTACCCTAAAATTCATTTTCATAAGAAAATGAAAATAGCCAGTCTATTTATAATCTTAATCAATGCCTAAATACGAATTTTAATCAAAATCACTATAGCCGATTTTGATAAAATCTACTTTTTCTATTTTCACTTTTTACTAAAGTACTCTTTATTTTATGGTTAAAAAGACACACAGACAGACGGTATTGCAAAGACCATACTTCAGGTTTCGGGTGACAATGAGACGTTGACATCCATCAAAATTTTACCTTAGTTTTTTTTTACGGTCGCAATACGTTACATTTATTGTTTGAAAAGTTAAGATATATATTTATTTGCATATAGCTTGAAATTTATTTGTTTTATAAAAATATGTTTCGATTAAAATATATGTTATATTGTAATATAAATAGATCTACATATTCGCAATGATAAGTAATATCATATATCAAATAGTTTTGGAGATATGATAAAGAATGAGAATTTACGTACTATATCCGAGCCCTTAAAGTCATTTTGCTGAAATTTTGAGAGTATTCATTTTGTTTGTAATATTTATAAATGTTTTGAAAAGAAATTTAATCCAAATCGTTAGAGCCGATTTTGAAAAAATCAACTTTTCCTATTTTCACTTTTTACTAAACTACTCTTAATTTTGGAGTTAAAAAGACAAATTAATTTGCTGACATGACTATTATGAGTCTATTATATAGTGCATCTTAAATATACTATTGGAATCAAATTAGAGTTTCTAGTTGTGAGTAAATGTAAACGCAGGATGATGCTAGTGTTTGATTTCAGTTTTAAAAGAATATAATTGTTATTAATCAATGAAATCAGAGGAATACAATTTTACGATAAATTAAATTCTCGCACACAATTTCATTGTAAAAGTGGCAAGGCTCTAATTAAGGGTTTCATTTGCTTAACAAAATCAAATAAACTGTCATATGGTTTTTCATTTACAAAAAAAATATGACTTACAAAATGTATTTATTAAAAAATCCTATAAAATGTTGTATTTGTAGCTCTGACTAATATCCAACCAACGGAAGTTAAATTCCGGCCGGATAAACTAATGATGATTTGGTATGACCTCGTTGGGTATATTTTGTATTTACAGATCTATTTAAATTTCTAATATTATTTAAAAACTTTATTTATTTTATCTTATATCAGAATACTGTGCACTGTTTCCTTTTTTTTTGAATGATGGTATTAAAATTGTAAGTTTAAAATTGGGGCAAATTGTTCGTATAGCCTTCCATTAAAAATAATGTAGTAGTTTGTGAAAAGAAAATTATGTTAACTATGGATAATTTCATTAGGATGTATGTACTATACCTTATTTAGTAGTCTTGAAAGGGTCCTTAAAACCTTCTGTTAAACTTCCTCTTTGTCTTTTCACCCAAAAAACAGTTTTGCTATAAAAACTACAGAAACAATTATTACTCTGGCGTCTTTTACACACCCAACTTAAGAGATTAAAGTTAATATTAGTCTAATAGTACAACTTAGAAATCAACATTTTGGTTGGACTTAAAACAAATGCAAATTAATACAATTTTCCTGTAACAAATAAATGGGAGGTATTCACTTAACAAAACAATATTAACTCTGTAATATTATGAACAAGAAAGTTTACTGCCGCACTTACAAAAACTTGGCAAAATCATTTTAGCCTAATTCACTTCTTCCTGTTGATTGAGTACATACAGAAGTGACTCAATACAACGTTTGGATTGGTGGTTTTTAGCTGATTAGAAAATTTTAAATTAGGATGGAATAGAGATAATATTCTAAAAGGTGAGTTTGAATATAAGAGTCAAATTAAATAGCTTTCATAACTTAACCAGTAATAGCTATAATAGAGAGAAAGGATATGGGTATCACTGTACAAAATTGCATTTAAATAAAATTTGGCATAATTTTCGTTTTGGTTCATTTAATTCCATCTTAATTTTAATTGTTTAGATCATCTTTGCATATTATTATTTTGTGAAGATCTAAATTAATAGATTTAAATACTATTACTACATACTATGTAGATTAAAATGACTAGAGAATTTAACCATATAAAACAAACATTTAAGCTAGGTAAATATTATTATATTTTTACTTTCCATAATCACCTAGGATTTTAAGAAACCTTAACTTTTCATAACACATTTTAATCTCAGATAACAATTTTGTTTTACCTGATATAATTTTACACTTCCAATAATGTGTTGTACCATAATTTTAGAAAATTTTCTAATAAAATAGTATGACTACTTGTAAGAGTGGTAATTTGTTGTAAGAGTTTTCAATTTAATTTCATGTTTTTTTGTATACTTTTTCCTTCTGTTATATAAAACGTTTGCTTCTAATACAAATAAATTAAAAATAAGATTTTATTGAATCAATTTGAATTTGAAACATATACACAAAACTTTATTTACAGAATAGTAACATAAATACCATTAGTAGCTAATATGTTTCAAATTTTCTAAAAAAATATATACCCTAATTCGTGAACTAAAAGGCATACCTGTTCTGTTTGTCTGGTTGGTGGCGGAGAAAATATGGGGACTAGAATCCCAACAGAAACTACTTATAATTTCTTCCATTAGTGATTTCCCATCATCCCTATTTTAAAATGGAGCTGAATTTATTTCAATTTAGGTCTTTCTCAAGCCTAACCCATTACTGTATTAAAAGTGTGATTAATCAGGACGTGTAATAAGATACATAATATATATATAAATATATTAAATATGTATTTGGGTTATATATAATAAATATATTATATGTACTATATATAATATTAATTATATATACTATTGGCTACATAATATTTATATAAAGATATCATATATATATTATATATATTAGGAGTATATTATATTTATATATAATATAAGTTATATTTATTATGTCAATTATATATATATAGTTGGAATTTTTATAATTTTTCACTAGAGATATGTGAGCTTATGTTTTTTTAAGCATTCCTGAAATTAATTCTCTAAAAGTTGTGAAACCTTGCATGTGTACTAAATTGCACACGTGTCTTGTAAGATAGAAGAGAAAGGGTAGAAATAGGGAGGTGGTGAGGGTACACTAGATAATTAATTAACGGGGAGAACAAACCACGTTTAAGAAACTGTCACCGAAAGTTGTACGACGCTATTAATACCTTTATTGTCCCCGTGTCAGTTGTGTGTCATACAATTTCAGTGTAATTAATTACATATAACTTACGTGTTAATACAATTAGATGTTTCTCAATATGAGTTATTGTTAATTAGTTTCACAATTAATTTTTTAGCTAAACACATTCCGGCGGGATCATTTTATAACTTTATATTTATGTCAATATTAGTCTAAGTGCATGACTATAGACCCAGGTTCAAGAACAGATCTTATTTGTTTGGGGATGTTTAGCGGCTACTTGATTTTCCAGTTTTTCTTGAAAATAAACGTAATTGATTTGTTTGAAATTCATTCTTCACTGCCGTTCCCTAAGGTATTTAATTTACGCTGCTGATGACGGCAATCGCACAAGACTTTGTTAGTTAGACTTTGTTTGAAATGTCTGTAAGGTTTTTACTCAAAGGTAACGTAGATTAAAACCCTCTTTTTAATATTTTTTATTATTAAAAATGCTTAAATTAAAATGGCTAGAAAGGGAAGATTATTTTTTCTGTTCTGAAAGCTATTGATTATTTATAAAATGCAGAGTGTCCCAAAAGTGTGGATTTATAACAAATTCCTTCATTTTCTATATCTTTCCTTTCCAAGTAGATGAATATGGCTCTGACTAAGGAAGAACGCATCAAGGCAATTCTGCTGGTTAGCTGCTGAAATCAGTGAGAAGTAGCTGAGTAGTTTGACCGTTTACACCCTGATAGCAACCAATCACTCAAGGCTGTGTGAGGAGACTTGTGAAAGATTTCCAAGATACCGGAAGCGTGGATGACAAACCTCAAAATGGTCGGTCAAGGAGTGTTACTAAATAAGAGACCAGTGCTTCAGTTTAACGTCGTATGTTAAGGGCCCAATGAAGATGATTCACCAAATGACCACACAAACAACTGTATCTAAGAGTATCATTCACCACATCCTGAAGTTGCAAAAGTGGCATCCCTACAAACTGCAGCTACTGAAGAAGTTAAATGAGGATGACCCTGAGAGGTGCATGACATTCTGTCAATGGGTACTGCATATGTGTGAGTCAGAGCAGACATTCCCATATAACGTATTGTTTTCCAAAGAGGCAATTTTTTTATATCTCATGCGAGGCTAATTGTCATAATGCACGTTACTGGTCCTCTGAAAATCCATACTAGTTTCAGCTAAGAAAGGAGCAAGGTGTCAGACGATCGATGGTCTGGTGTGTAAAATTGAAGAATCGGGTTTCTAATCCATTATTCTTCTGATACACTTTCACAGGTGACAGTTACTTTAACATGATGTATTCTGAAGCACTTCCTATCATTTTGACCCCAAGATGAAGAGTATCTAATCTGGTTCCAAAAGGATGGCGCTTCGGGTCACTATGCTACTGGTGTGCGAGAATACCTTTCCATTTTCCAGGATACTAGATAGATCACCAAGAAAGTGTGTTTAGTGACCGCGCGAAGAGAAGACCTGACAACAATAGGGTTTTATTTTTGGGGGCACTTAAAAGCCATTGCTTACGCTGTGAATATTTCTGATCTGCAGAACCTTGCAAACAGAATCAGGCAAGCTTATCATCAGATTGATCCTACCATCATCAACCAAATTTTATTGGAATGGCAGCATTGGCTGGATCTATGTGTTCAGAAAAACGGGGATCATTTTGAAAATGTTGTATAAAACTTTCTTTTTGGATAATTCCAGACTTTTTAGCCAACTTATTAATTATGTTAGCTGAGATATAGGAATAGATACCCTAAATCTAGCTACAATAATTGTTAAAAATAAGTTCCCATATCACTTCTATTATATGCCTATATGTAAAAATTAAACGTTGATAGTAATCTTAGAAATTTAAGGAAATGTGTCTATATAGCTAATAACTAAATATTCTTTGGCCAGTTTTATTTATATAACTAATAGGCCAGTCCAACACCTAAGATCAGTTGGTAGCGTGTCTGCCTACTGATCTAAGAGTCCCGGGTTCGATTTCTGGCATGACTGAAAATGTGTCATTAATGAAAATATGGGTTCACACTTTCACATTGATAAATTAACGGCTGGAGACTGTATGTTGTGCCTAACCTAGTCCTAAGATATATTATAAGACATATGAAGCTACGATAGGTTTAGTAAGCCGGTAGCGGAAAAAATATGGCTTGAATTATAAACTGACCCAGTCCATAGGCTGGAAACAGTATAGATGTAAGTAACACTAATAGGCATACATTATTAGAGTAGTTTGCATATTTTAAATAAATAATATTACCATAAGAAAAAAGGGATACATGCTATAACTTTATTTTCAAATTAATATTTTACTACATAGATATACATACCTATTACGAGCACTTTTCATTAGTAACGAAAAAGGGGGACAATATAACTTATCATCTTCATAATATATAGTATTCATTACCAGAGTAAAATCTATTTTCGAAATATAAAACTGGTATGTAACATCTATATACAATACAGTTAACAAATAAGGTAATAAAAACATGCTTCTTTGCCTTCACGAAAATGGTTGTAATCATAATTTTTATTAACTCTCATAATTTACAATGAATATTAACACTTTTGAGCGTACAAGAAGTTGGTGAGGGTGCATGAATGATTAAAGAAAATAAGCCCTTATACTTGCCTCATTATTTTAATGACACTATATTTTATCAATTAAGGTCAACGTTTATTAGAGTAAATTTCTCTAAGTGAGTTAAATGATTTTGTTAAATTCACCAAAAAATAGAATTAGACATCTCCACCAGTGAACAAAGGCATCAACATCGAAGAGTTTGGTTGGACGGTGGTAATAATTTAAAGAATCACTAGGTCTTTTGAGGTATTTTTTATCTTAAAATCGTCTCACTCTTTTCCTCCAAAATAAGTGTATATATTTCTTTTCAATCTCACCATTCTAATCCATAAATTTATATTAAATATTCGGATAACCCAGGAGGATATTAGCACATGGAGACCAATATAAAAAATTTATAACTTAATTGAGATGAAAAATCCCTCAAATTTTCTCCCTGAGATGAAATATTTCTAAACAACATTGAAAATCACGTGTGGAAAAACCATTACACTATACTATTCTGGGATAGAAATAATGACCTTCCCATCAACGATAAACTAATTGTAAAATGATTATTATTTTAGCTCACATGAGAAAAACAAATTTGGATGTCCGAAATATATTTGCTTAAGAAGAAAATTGGTCCAAAAAATGATGAGATAACCAGGGAGTGGATCTTACATAATGATGAGTTACATAACCTGTATTCATCTCAAGATTGTGATGTTATTTTTGGTTAAAAGAGTTACTTATAATAGAAATCTAATTATCAGTTGACTAAATTCTTCAAAGATAATATATCGTTGAACAATTTTACTGTTTATTTGTTTTAAATTTCATTCAAAACTCCTAAAGTTTTGAATATTCATTATTTATTCATTTACAATTAAAATATATGTTATACATATAATCTACTTACCTTTATTTCACTATATTAAATCATTTTTCTTTATTTTATTCATAAACTGCCAACCCGCCATGTTTATTAATTTTGTTGGTAGGTGATTTTAACGCTATCTGCTCCAGAGAGTGGTTTATTTCGGAACTATTCGATTAGTTTATTTTTATGTTCTTGGACGCTTATAGCATCTGGCTGTCTCTTGAAACAATAATTGCCCCTAGCGGAAGATATTATTATTATCGTTTGGTTTTTTGTTTGGTGCCAAGTTTAAATTAATTTTAAAGATGAATTATGTTCATATGTAAAAATTATAATTATCTTTATAGTAATACCCCCAATATTTTAATAGTTAAGATTGTTTGTTTTATTCTTGCTTATAAATCCCGGTGAATATTTTCTCTTAGGCCGGTGATTGTTTATTTTAAAACAAAAAGAACGTGTTTGTGTTTTGTCTAAATTTTTGTTGTGACTCTTAATTTGGCTTCGAAAGGGGAAGGAAGGATCCGATCTGGGGATCCTTCAGTTATATTTTTTTGAAAGGTTCATGGTAATTCTAATCATCTAAAACTTATAAAAGAGGTATAAACTTGTGAAGAAGGTTGAGTGGAAGCACTCAAGGAAGATTTTTTTGTGGAAATTTAAGGCCGGAGAGTTAAATATTGACTGAGCTTTGATTCAACATTTTTACCAGAGCAAGGGCATTTTCGGGTGAGATCAAATCCAGCTGTAAGCATCCTGTTATGGATGTAAATAATTAAGCATAATCCTTAAGATTACTAAAGAAGGACAAATAATTTCAGTAATTTTTTTCAAACCAGAATTAATACCTTTTGTTCACCTCAGAACAATTTTTTTTTTGTTTATTAAAGAATCATAGCCTTATTGTTACATGTTGTACAGAATAAATTTTGTTGTTGTTAAAATCCTGTTATTTGCTTAAAGAAATATTACTATTACACTCACAATTCAAGTGAGAGTTTAACAATTTCAAGTATTGCTTAGCAATACTTTTATTAATATTATAACATACGAGTCATGCCTTAATAGGCAGGGTTTATTTAAGGTTATCATTCACTACAATAATTAAAATCACTCTTTATATTTAATTGTTTTTATTTTTATTTACATCAATGTACATTGTATTTTCTTTTGAACTTGCATCCCATGTATAGCGATGCTCAGTAGATTGGATTGGTCAGAGCAAGAATAATAATCTGCATCAGGAAGTCTTCGGTTGTAAGTGTCCAACTTAAGTCCAAACTTTAGGTAAAGTCCAGGGGTCTTGAGAGAAAGGGTTTTCGTATTACCGCTGAGCAGTTTATGGGGATAAATTTATTCAATAATTAAAAATCTACCTACCTCACAAAATAAAAGGGGTTGGTAGTTGGTGCCTAATAAAACACAATATTATATTATATATTATAGATTATATAAAATTAAACTAATTCCAAAATTCATAAATAAAATAAATGAATAAAAAATAAATAAAAATATAAATATATAATATTTTTATTTTTTCAATTCAAGATATTGTTAAGATAATCAGATCTCTGAAATTATTATAGTTAGGACATACAGCGCGAATAGAAGATTCTAGAACCTTATTTAGGCTACTGACTGGCACACCCAATGGGAAGAGACAATTGGGAAGACCTAGACGGATATGGGAGGCTAATGTTAGGATAGCCCTGAAAGAGATAGGGTATAATGAGGTGGACTGGATAGAGCTAGCTCATAATAGGAATAGGTGGAATAATTATTTAAGTACGGAAATGAATTTTTGAGCTTTTCATGCCATTGAGTAAGTAATGTGAACCTGAGATGAATCAACGTAATAACTAATTTTGAAGAATATAACTTACTACTTTCTCATAATATATATAGAGAATTTTGGATATGACTTAGCTTTCCTTTTTATTTGCCACCGAACCCAAAATGTGGATTGTACAAGTCTGTCTATCTGTCCCTCTGACAATACAGATTTTCAAAAACTCATAGTTCAAACTGCACATCTAGTTTGTTCGGACCAAATGTAAGACTAAATCCCTGTATATTTACATTCGGAAAACTATGCTAATACCATTAAATTTTTCTCAAAGTTTCGGCGTACAGTGCAGCTATTCAAACATGCATGTACAAGTTGCATAGGAGTTAGGCGCGTGGCAATACACAATTCGACATCTAGGAGTACGGTACCAGAAATTACCACAATTAGTAAGCAAAACAACAGTTCATCTAAAAATGAGAATACATTCTGAGGGTCATAATTAATGGTCCTACATCAGCGGAAGTGCTTGCCATTATTACATGTGTAGTGCCGCATGCCTAGCTCATATGCAACTTGTACATGAATGCTTACCAGCTTTGCTTTTCTGGCGCAGTACGCCGAAACTGTGAACACAATTTAAAGGTATTTGCTTAGGACTACGGATATAAGTGTATAGGGATTTGGTATTACTTTTAGTTCAAACAAGCTATGTGTGCAGTTTGGGCTGTGAGTTTCCAAACACTCTGTTTATCTGGAACGTGTTGATGTATTTTGTTAAATTAGGATATTTTATGTATCAAGACATTTTTTGTAATTTACTCTAGGCCTCAATTTTAGGATACTTTACTTATGAGAGATTTTAGAAAATTAAAAACTCTTTGAAAATTGCTCTAACTATTTTGTTTAAAACGTATAACTGGGAGTGCTTGACTTTACAAATAAAACTGTGTACTGGTTAATTGTGAAATTAATCGTTTGAAGGTAGGTAGGTAGTTTACTAAAGACAGATTTTAAAAAAATTTCATTCATTTTAAAAATAGCTCTGGCAGATTTTTAAAAACGTGTATGTGATAAATTTTTAAAAATTTAAATATTTTTTATGATTTTATTTGAAATATTAATTTAGTAATAGTTTTCTGACTATTGAATTTTGAAATATTTGTATTTTTTTATAATTATTTTAATGATTTTGCCCTAAATTGGTCTAAGTACATCATACATAATAACATGTATTTATTTTTAAAATTAATTAATATGAATTTAGTATAATTTTGAGAAATTTAAAAAAATTTATCAAATTTAAAATATCCTTTAAGATTCAGTTTAAAATGGGTTTCTTTGAACTTGTTTTCATAATAAATTAAGTACTTGTTTTAACGCTGTTAAAAATATTTTTTTTAAAGGTGTGAACAATTTTGTTTGGAATATATTTTTGAAGAGTGCTTATTGTGAGTCACAAGATGGTATGCCCGTTTTTCAGAGACAATTATTCTTAAGGTTTATTGCAAAAAAAAAATCTTTTCTGGAAATTTAATTCCAAGTTTTAATTTACAATGTGAGAAAGTTTGTACGAGTGTATCCTCTTCCCTGGATTAAAAATATTAGATAGCTCAAAGAATCAAGGATTCGCCTCGGAACAGGACTGATAAAGCTATGACTGCCCTAACTCTAAAAAAATAACAAAGAGTTGGAAAACTAAGAACATTTTAAGCTTTGGAACTTGAGCATTAAATCATGGAACACAAATGATCATGAAATACTGATATAACTCGACAGGAATAAAACAGATATATGCTACAGAAACATAAAAGAAAAGGTATTAATAAAATAAGGAAGGTGTAGCAATAATATAATAAAAAAACATAGAAACAAGCGTATCAATAATAACTATATATTTAAAAGAGAATTAAATCCATAAATCTGGCAACAAATTTAAGGCTGATAAACATAATGCATGTGTACACACCTGAAAATATTAAAACATTTCATGATAAATAAAAATTGTATGGCAATTATAAGTAAATACATGAAAACAAATATATATATATATACATCCAATTTTATTATTTCTTTAATACACCTACATATTGGTAAATATATATATTATTCTTATATGTTTCTGCTTTAGTTCATTCTTCTACTTTAGTTACTGCGGGTGTATATGCATCATATATGTATATATATGTATCAACTACATATATGAATATTATTTATAAATAGCTTTTGTATAAAATATGTGTATATAACACCTCAACATATTTTATAGGTAAACGTAAATATATGATATCATATCAAGCACATATATTCAGATTCAAACACTAGGCTTAATAAATTATTAATTCCTTCAATATCCTTTCATATCATAACATATTCAATTACCTGCATTGATGGCCACATAATCTAATGCGTCACTCTAGTATTATACTAGGCTGCTGATGACGGGGAGAATCAGGTTCTAATCCCAATCGTGTATCTGAGATTTGTTTCCCCAAATGATTGTCCACTCTTTCTTCACTCAAATATGGGTACAATTCCCCTAAGTTCAAATATCCTTATCCCTAGTTCATTAGCTTGGTTAGTAAATATGTGTATAACCTAGTCAGATAGTAAGACTCGGTGCTAAAATAAAATATAGACAAATTATTGGCCTCTGCGCACTTTCTTCACCTATTCACTTAATTTATCATGTCAAATTGCAAGCTTACCCAGTAAATCACGCTGAGAGTAACACATCAGTAGCATGATATCTCAATAGTATTTCTACCCACCTCGGTGGCGTAGTTGGCTAACGCGCCAGTCGTGTTGAGTCAGACCACCGAGGACGGGGAGATCAAGGTTTGAATCTCGGTCGGGTGAACTGAGGGTGGTTTTTCCTAAATGGTTTTCCACTCTCCCTCCACGCAAATGTGGGTTCACTTCCTCTAAATTCAACCTTCCCATTTCCTAATCCATTAGTGTAATTAGTACTTAAGCGTATAAACCGAACGGGTAGTAAGACGCGGTGCTAAAAAAATAAAAATAAATTGTATTTCTAACAAGAACCACATTAACTGCTGGGGGAGCATGGACCAAGGCGTCAGTATCGTCTTGTCTGCTAAGCCAGTGACGAGGGAGTTTGTGTCTGGCTTAGTATACAGAGATTATTTACATTTATTTATCTCCTTACTCCTCCTCCAGTCTGACTCCTTAGCTCAAAACGGTAGCGTGTCAGCCTACTGAGCTTAGAATACCGGGTTCTATTCCCGGCGTGATTAAAAAATTATCATTGGTGATATGTGGTTTTACCCTTTCACAGTGATAAAATAACGGCCGGGAACTGATTGTTAAGCCTGTCCTAGTCTTAAGTCAGATTATAAGGCATATGAAGCTACGACTGGCCTAACAAGCCGGTAGCGGAATAATATTAAAATTGACCCAGACTATTGGCTGGAAATTGTAATTGATGTAAAAAATATCTCTTATCACGCAAATATAGGTTAACTTCCTATGAAATTCTACCTTCCACATATCTACCCCAAGGTGGATAATCCGTAATGGTTGTAAGACGTAGTGCACAAGTAATATTTAAAAAAAAAAAGAATGTCTTTATGATCAAACATGGCAATGAAGTGAGTGTGGTTCTGAACCCAATATATAAATATACATACTGAATGTTCGGAAATTCATAACCCAAACTGCACGTATAATTTGTTTGAACCAAAATAATAAAAAAATACCTATACACTTATATTCAAAAAGCTATGCTAATACCATTAAATTGTGCTTAAATTTTGGCGTACAACGCCGGGATAGCATAGTTGTTCAAGCATGCTGGTACAACAAGTTGCATAGGAGTTAGGCACGTGGTACTAGTTTTTTATAGACATCTTGGAGCACGACAGCAGAACATACCACAATTAATAGTAAACAATACACCAGTCCATCTAGAAATGCGAATACGTTCTGAGGGTCATTATTAACGGCCCTACTTCACCTAAAGTGTTAGCCATTATTACATGTGCAGTGCCGTGTACCTACTTCCTATGCAACTTACTGTACACGCAAGCTTGACAGCTATGCTATCCCAGCACTCTACGCCTAGACTTTGAAAATAATTTGATGGTATTAGCATAGGATTCAGGATGTAAGTGTATATGGAGGGATTTTGTATGACTTTTGGTTCAAACAATTAATATGTGAAGTTTGGGCTAGCTAAAAGATTCATTATATATATATATATATAATGAATCTTTTAGTTACATTAAAATTAAAACGGTTAAAAAATAACACGTGGACACGGGAAGAGAATAAAGGATCAGTGTCTCAGAACCAATTTTCTAACCCTTAGCTTTCCAGGAATTGTCCTTATTCTCAAGGCCATTCTTTACTCATAGTTTAAGGCACTTCGTGATGGGCTTGCAAAGTAATCAGACATGGTTATAATATTGTTTAAAAAATTCACACTTGGGCACGGGAATCGAAACCGGGATCTTGGGCTTAGAGGCAACTGCACCATCACTCTACCACTGAGTTTTCAAGAAATTGTCCTGGCGTCAGTTACCTGTGTAAATATGTAGATAGTACGGACAGATATAAGGACACAGAGTATTTACAAAAATCTATTAAAATTTAAATTTACCATTCGATAATAACAGAAGAAAGGCTAAATATTGAAACAAAGATGAAGTGAAATTGAAAAAAAAATAAAAACTAACCGCAGAGCAGTTAATTGAATTTGGCGTCTTTAGTCGCTGGAGGGACGCCACAGGAATGTCTGTGTCAGTTTAATTAATTGGAATACTATCGGATCTAAAGCAATCACCATTGTATACGAGGACTTCTCCCAACGGCGACTATTTACACTCTCGCTGTTAGCCATTATATTAATTATAGCTAGAATAATCGATTGGGTTATTTCCTACCTTGATTAATTTAATTCAATAGATTAAATTGTGTACGCAAATAAATTAAGCCTACGGTAAAAAACAAAAGGTGGCCAAAATCAATAGAAGATATTAACATTTTAATTGAAATATAATCGTTTAATTAACCAATATTACCAAATAATGGAAAATTGTTTAAAAATGGCAGATTCACACTAGTCTAAAACATTTTATAGTATTTTATTTACCTAACAACAATCGTCTACAACGTATTATAAAAGAGTTATTATTATCCACGAGATCAGGCCCAATGGACCACAACATACCCAAATTGATCTCCTACATATAATAATACTTAGCCCCGCATATTACTACCCGTTTGGGTTATACGCTTAGATACTAATTCCTCTAATGGGTTAGGAATTGGGAGGATTGAATATAGAGGAAGTGAACCCACATTTACGTGGGGAGAGAGTAGAAAACCATGTAAGAAAACCACCCCCAGTTCACCCGAGCGAGATTTGAACCTCGATCTCCCAGTCCTCGGTAGTCTTGTTCAACACTAAACTTGCGCGTTAGCTAACTACACCACCTGAGGCGGGTCCCTACATATAATTATGTTAGGTGTACACAGAAGAGAAACTCACCTTCTGTTATTAAATACAGTAATTTGATAAAGGTATTCCTAATCCCACACACATAAAAGGTTTTAGACTACCCAAGTGGTCTTCCAATGGGGACAAGGTTTAAGAGTTTCTTTGACAACTGGTGTTTATTTATTCTATTTTTTTAGCACCTCTAATACTACCCGTTAATATTATACGCATATACATTAATTAAGTTATTTAATCAGTTATGAGGAAGGCTAATTTAAATTAAGTGTACCTATATTAACGTGGATAGAGAATGGAAAACCGTTTAGGAAAAAGCATTCCCAGCAAACCCAACCAGGATCTAGCCCAAATTTCCTTGTCATCAGTGTAAGCTAAACTTTTTTATTTACATCTATCTACGTGACACCACGTGCACACTACCTCCACACAAAATGGCGGCAAGGATTCGGTGGAGGGGATCAAATGTGAGGAGGCGCGTAGTGTAGTGTAGTGCTTTGACCCTACGGCAGTGGACTTTGGCGTTCACTGCATGTTACTGAACCATCAGTAGATACAATATATTAGTCTGGTTTTTTCACTGCATGGCACTGCACCACCAGATCATCGTTATTAGCCTAGTTGTTTAATTGAATGGCACTGCACCTCCAGCAGATCAAATATACTAGTCTAGTTATTTAATTGAATGGCACTGCAACACCAGATCAGCGTTATTATCCTAGTTGTTTAATTGAATGGCACTGCAATACCAGCAGATCAGAGATACTAGTCTAGTTTTTCACAGAGTGACACTGCATCACCAGCAGGTCAGAAATATTAACCTAGTTATTTAATTTAATGTCACTGCACCGCCAGCAGATCATAGATATTAACCTAGTTATTTCACTCTATGGCACTGCACCACCAGAAGATCAAAGATATTGGCCTAGTTATTTAATTGAATGTCACTGCACCACCAGCAGATCAAAAATATTAGCTTAGTTCTTCCACTGAATGGCACTGCACCACCAGCAATTCAGATATATCAGCCTGGTTCTTTCACAGACTGGCACTGCACCACCAGCAGATCAGAGATATTTGCCTAGTTATTTAAATAAATGGAATTGCATCACAGCAGATCAAAGATATTAGCCTAGTTATTTAATTAAATGGCAGAGCATCACCAGCAGATCAAAGATCTTAGCCTAGTTCTTCCACTTTAATGGTACTGCACCACCAGCAGTTCAGATTTATTAGCCTAATTCTTTCACAGAATAGCACTGCACCACCAGCAGATCAAATTTATTAGCCTAGTTATTTCACAGAATGTCACTGTATCACCAGAAGATCAGCTATATTAGCCTAGTTATTTAATTGAATGTCATTGCACCACCAGCGGATCATAGATATTAGCCTAGTTATTTAATTGAATGTCATTGCACCACCAACAGATCATAGATATTAGCCTAGTTCTTTTTGCGTGATACTGCACCACCAGCAGATTATATATACTAGCTTAGATCTTTCACTGAAGTATCTGACATAGCAGTGATTTATACTTTCAATAGATGGGTTGAATTATTTAATTTTATTAAGACTTAAACTATCGTTTACGCTTTAAAGCTTGAAGAGAAACATATTTATTTAAATAGGTAGGCATACAAAACATTTTAGAGTGTTTAAAAAATATGAGTAAATTATTGAATTTTACATACAGACAAAAGGATAAAAAAAACATAGATCTTTTACATATATTGAAAATTCATTATGAAATTTTAATCAATTTTTTATAACACAAAAAGCTGTTATATAAAATATAATAAAGAATCATACATACATACCTAACCAAGTCATTCCCTTATTAGTAAGCAATAAATTGTACATATAGCTAAAATAAACGCCGTACTTAATTCATTCTCACTTACTTTCAAACACTTCCCTATCCTTGCATACGCCCCTCGCCTCAACACCATCCATACACCGAGCCATACATGCTCGTTTATTCATAAAACTCTCAAGTTTCTCTACGTCACACATTATCTACAACATTCACCCACGTCATACATGGCCTACACCTTCCTTTTGAACCACACACTCTACCTTCATATATATTTGTTTCGTCATTCAATCCAAACTCATCCTCTTAATTTTCCCAAACCAGCTTAAGATTCCTATCTCACATTTACATATTGGTTTTCCTTTCAAACCACACTCCTTTATCACCCATTCATTTCTAACTCTGTTCATAAGAGTTTTTAGACATGAAAAAATAAATATATTTAAATGGCCTAGAATAAGTTGTTTAGTTTTCGTTTATTTTTTATTCTGATAATGCTAACAACGTTAATATAAAACACATAAATTATGCATATTTTCACTAAAGGAATTAAGTTTGTAATTGCCTTATAAATGTACAGTACACCTTAATTATAGTGGACTTTGGAATGGTAAGCATAAAGAATCTTTATGGGCAGGTAAACCAATGATATACTCTGGTATTAGCCCTAGGAAACATTATTTTCAATAGTAATTAATGTTCTAATTCAATTGAAACTAAATGAATATTTGTTCACACACATTTTTAATGTAATTGTTTGTACTAAATAATCTTCAGACTAAAGATAAAATATAATTTATGGATTAGTTTTATTAAAAAATTAGAAATATTATTTATATAAATGTATACACTAAATAAAAAATATATATTTTACATAATTTATTGCTATAATTATAGATGATGTAGCTTATAACAGCATTATTTTCAAACTGTAAGGTTTAAAGAATTACTTGAATTATCTTGAATAATTTAACAAACTACTTTAACGGAAATATATCTCTTAGTATTATTTCATATGTGGTCTGAATAATATATATAAAACTCAAAGCCTCAAGTTAAATAAAATAATAAATTGACTTTAAGAATGGCTCAAACATATGTCAGGACGCATTAACAATTGTAGTTGTAACTGTAATTTGAATATGACTACAGAACCTTATGGCATACAACCGCTTTGGGCAAGACTTTCCACGATGCAGCAAGTCATTCTCATCACATGATATTAATGTTGACTTAATACGAAGTAGTCATAAGGAATTGCAACAGAATTTATATTACATCCTCTCGTTTCTGGCAGCTATCTGTTAGTGATTTAAGGTGTGAGTGAAGGAAACGCGAATTGAGGAGCGTGTTTCCGCAATTTTTATAGCGACACATTTTTATATCCAAAATAAGGCAAATCTTTCTCCAGCACAAACATATGAGTTTAATTTTCTCTCTAAAGTTTGAATATATGTCGTGAGCATAGAGGTATTAAATGGGAAAGCTTTTTTAAAAGAAGATGACATTATTTTTCATTTAATTCCAGGACACTCTCGACAAACATTCAAGAACCATGTTGAGATCACCATGTTGAGAAAATTAAGCTCTATGAAACAACTTGGTAATTGATTTATATTCACAAAGAAAAGGTGTTTTTTATATAAAAACAGCAAAATAAACTGCCCTTAACTCGTTTGCCCTGTTCAAACCTTAAGAAGGTGGTAAATTGTTGATCATACCTATACAGTAGTTCAGATTTTAAAAACAACTGATCAATTGTTATGAAACGATTAGATTTTAATGACCCAGTGGCAAGTATGTTCTCATATGATTATAGGTCGGCGTGTACAGTCTATTTTTTTTAAATAGAAAGAACCATTTATAAAATGGAAAGATATGGTTTTGTGGCCAACATTCATAATATTGGATATGCGTTAATTTATTTATGATGATGCTATCAAAAGAAACATCTGCAGACTAGATGAATTTATGTATGAATACCTGAAGGTAGATATCAGAACTTTTCTAAATTTGAGAAAAGGTTCTTCCGATAAAATTTGGCTTGTAGAAAGAAATCGGAAAGTTTCCGTATTTGGTATATGGGGGAAAACTTGTATAAAACATTGGAGTCATTTGTTTATTTACAATATACCCTAAATTTAAAACAACGATATAAAATGAAAGTACGTCTATTTAATTCTAAAAAGCATATTATGTACTAAAAATATACACTACCTTATGTTTAGCAATAAGCAGCTGAAGACTAACCATTAATGTTGTTGGCCTTGTGTGCAAAAGCTAAGAATCAGTCTACCACTTTTTATGTCTATGACTACTTGAGGTGTAGCCATATTTTTCACGGTACTTAATAATCCAATTTTCATAAGAAGGGCTTTTTATAAAATGGCAAAATGTTTTATCAACCTTGATAACATTTTACTCACCATCTTCATCATCAGCATCATCATCACGATCATCTACAACATATTTTCAACCTGTGGCAGGACTAGTTTATCAATTTAGTAAATTATGACATATATGTTTCCTTGAATATATGCCTACCTACATTTCTTTCCATTTTTTTCCTCCACTTTTTTCTTTCATTACTCTCCTTTCACACGTACACTTGCTTTAATTTGCTACTCCCATATCTTTCTCGGTCTCTCTATCTTGCAGTATTTTTCCTGCATACTTCATCTCTATCATACCCCTTGGTATAATTTCCTATTCCACCTTCATTATTTGATCTAATAGCGTTTTACTAGATTATCACTACTATTTTATAGGTATTGATAATATCTATTACCAAAAGTTGTATCTACATCTTACATGACTTGATGAATAAATAAGTAAAAGTAGATATAGTAGCTTTTCTGTCAGTTAAGACCTTTAAATCTTTTCGGTGGTCAAATGATCTATGGCTTCACTCTCATAGACTGGCGTGCTTATGACGGGGAGCTCGCGGTTCTAATCCCGGTTGGGTCTACTGAGGATGGTTTATCTGAATAATTTCTCACTAGCCTTCCACGCAAACACAGGTAGTGACCTGTGAAAATCTTCCTTTATCATCCCTAGATTACAAAAATAATTATTATCATATATGACCTGATTCGATGGCCATATGATCTAACGTGCTACTTTCACTAGTAGACTGCTGGTGATGGGGAGATCAAGGTTCGAATCTTGGTACGGTCCACTGAGGGTGATATTTCCGAAATGGTTTTTCACTCTTCCTCCATAGAATAGCCGGTACACTTCCTTTAAATATAACCTGCCGAATCCCTAAAACCATTAAAGTAGTTAGTACACCCAAACGTGTAATAAGAAGTGGTGCTAAATATATACATATCTTATATGCATATACCTCGCCTCGGTGGCGTAGTTGGCTAACGCGCTAGTCGTGTTGAGCTCAACCGCCGAGGACGGGGAAATCGAGGTTCGAATCTCTGTCAGGTGAACTGAGGGTGGTTTTTCCTAAATGGTTTTCCACTTTCTCTTTCTCCACGCAAATGCGGGTCAACTTCCTCTCAATTCAACCTTCCCAATTCCTAATCCTTTAGTGTAATTAGTACTTAAGCGTGTAACCCGAACGGGTAGTAAGACGCGGTGCTAAATATTATTATTATTATTATTATTATTATTATTATTATTATTATTATTATTATTATTATTATATGAGTATATGCGTATAGCCTGAACGGGTAGTAAGACGCATTGATTTAAAAAAAAAAGGAAAGGCTATTCCTATGTAAGTTGGATTATAGGCCTACATATACCGATGAATAAGTCCTTACCTTGCAATGGTGATCAGTCCTTCTCTGTGTTTGAATTGGGTTCTAAAGCAGGAAACTAATTACAGCTTGATAGCTCATTGGCTGCCAAGGTTACTGCCACTTTCACTGACTGGTTTGCAAAGGCACTGCCGGGGTGAGATGAGGCGGAAATATTAACTCGGAATAGAAATACTTTATACTTTGGAGGACTTTTAGTAGATTGGACGGCTCTTCTACATAATCTAGCTTACGTGTCTTTATTTTCCTATATGCAAGTGTTGTCAATGTTGGCTGTTTTGAATATAAAACAAGTTAAGAAATACATTTCTTTTAATAACGTTAGTATTAGCACATTCTGGATTATATTATAGATTAAATATGTCCAAAAAATATACTAGTTTTAAACCATATCAGCATTAAAATAAAATATTAATTTTGAATTTTCTTTTGATTAAAAATACCAGGTTAACCAAAAACTGGTTACTTTCAAGACTGAATGTGTAATATATTTTACAAGAGCAAATATTACTATCCGTCTGGACCATCCATATTTAATCACCTTTTTTTTTTATTTAGAAGCAAGTAAGGTGGAATATTCTGGAAACGTTCCAGAATCTTCGTGGCCATTTAGAAAAATACACAATATGCAAACCTGGCCGTAATTCAAACCTCAACATCCCGACAGTTGCAAACCAAACTTAAGGAGCGTGAAAGCTATAAAATCTGTTATAAAATCTGTTTCCCAATACTCATTCTTTATTTACCTGATGGTATGTTAATTTATTCAAATTATATAAATGTTTGGACTTTGAGCCGTAATCGTAGTAGTTGACTTTCAAAATAAATTAATATATCTTAAAATGTGATAATTTATTTTATTAATATGTGATAGTAAAGTTTTATTTTAGATATCAATATAAATATGTTGTATTTCGTATGAGATAGGTATGAAGCTACGTATTATGAATAGGTTTCATAAACATTATTAATTAGATTTAGACACAACCTCCATCTTGATAATGAGACAATCAATACAAAAATTGATATACATTTTAGCGGAATATTTACTAGTGGCTTAAGCTACACAGAATGCATATATTACATTACATCCACTACAAATAATCTTTTCCGAAAATGCCTTAAAGTAATTTTTTCTTAAGTTTTTCATCTAGACTACAACAAATCTTTTTAACAATTGTGGTTGATTGAAATTGCACCAAGTAGTATGAATGGGAATTGTGTTGGATGCAAAATATATTTTAGAAATATTTAATGTTTTGGGTGTTATGTAACTTTGTTGTTCTAGAACCCAACTAAAATAAATCTAGTCATACAAGTTAATTCCTGTTCAAGTAACTATGTAATAAGTTCAATTTTACTAATTCTTAAGATGTAAATAACTTAATTTTAT
Source organism: Timema bartmani (assembly GCA_902151455.1). Classification (NCBI taxonomy): domain Eukaryota; kingdom Metazoa; phylum Arthropoda; class Insecta; order Phasmatodea; family Timematidae; genus Timema; species Timema bartmani. The sequence continues at coordinate 148,922 of CABFWB010000113.1, read as the reverse complement.
ATTATTTAATATAAATTTTAATTCAATAGAGAAGAAAATATTCGATTTGTGTCTATCTTAATCTTTTCCGCCATATACAAGCAAAGACTTTTAAAAGGTGGTAAAAGTAGATTAAACAAGATTTGGTTAACCTCCTCTCGGCACACGCCTTGTATGTACCCCTTGAGATTGTAGTTGGATGTTCAAAGGTTCATTCAGTGCAGAGAACATTGCATGACGACAAGAGAGGCTTTGGTTGGTTTGGTTTGGGGGTAGGGGAAATAGGTTTAGCGGCAATTTGCATTCATCGAGGCGTGCAAGTCAACGTTCTCGCCGTGAACGTCTCGGCGTTCAAAATACGACAGTCAAAGACCTGGCAACAAATTTAAGCTGAACGTATAGAGAAGGGAAAAGATGACAGTCAATATGGAAAGTTAAAGAAAAGTCGACATGAAATGAGGAAATCGTATGATGGGGTTGTTACTTATGAAGATATATTCGTGGTGGCAATAATTCAGTGAAAATATAGATATAAATTTTCTTTAGCGCAGTATCTTACTACCCATTCGGATTATAGAGGGTATTTAATACACATAAAGGATTGGGAAGAATTAGTTAAAACTTTCATCAAATGTACCCAAATTTAAGTGCAAAGTACCATTTCAGTATTTAAGGATAACACCCGACCGAGAATTCAACACCGGAGTATCAACCAGTAGTAAACTACTCTTGCTAGTTGTACGCCTTTATACTTGCAACCAACAATACGGATCATTATTTGCACGTGTTATTAAAAATGAAGGTTATCCATAACTTGTTATCTGGCCTAAGAGAATAGAATGATCATTTTTTAATTTTAAAGATGTAAAATCATTCGTCTGTGAAAAGTGATAGTTCATTAATAAAAACACCCAACAGAATCAGTAATTATTGAGTGTTGTCTTAAGGCCCTAGAATAGTCGAACAAAAATTCATAGACGCCAGAAACCAAGTTGGTTTATAACTTCACCGGGTAGAGCTTGAATTAGCAGGCTAATAATAAATAGTGTACTACGTTAGATATTCATCATATTTTAATAATATTAAGCATTTGATTATGAATCTTATATCTGTGTAGTGTCATAAAGTTTATTTTAGGTAGATATTAAGTGTATATAATATGTATTGCAATAAAATTTTGTTAGTAATAAAGGACTAGTAGACTGAAGATATGTGTATTGGGCGTGGGGGGTAGGGGGTGGGAGGGTCGGGGCAGAGTACCACGATAATGATCACAATGTATTAAATTTTAAGTAACATTTAAGAAGCATAAGTAATAATCTTGATTAAATTCAAACTATAATAAAATGTGTCAGTTTGTACTTATTAATGGTATTATAAATCAAGTACCTTACATATTATTTCAAATATAACTAGAATAGAGGAAATATCCACTAATTTAATTTCAAATAAATTTAAATGCAACAACTGTTTGGCAGTAGAAAAACAAATGGGAGAGTAGGTAAATACAATTTTAGTTGTTACTACCGTGCTAAATGACATAATTCGATTCACAAATATCCATTATTTGATCATATACTTAGTCATATTTAATTTCCCGAGCATTTAGGTCTTAACGACCAACCAAATTATGTTAGTTTTTTTTTACTTCTTAGAGTGGAAAACTTCAACTCTTGAATTATGTTTGCAAGTATATAATCTACAGCATCATAGAAAATAGTTTTATAATATTACCAATAAACACAAAACTCTGGTACTGCCGATGACGTAGAAATCCAGGTTCAAATCTCGGTTGGGTGTACTGAGGGTGGGTTTTCCAAAATTAATTTCTCCTCTCCCTCCATGTAAATGTAAGTACACTTCCTTTAAATATAATCTTCATATTCTTTATATCATTGTGCGTAATTAGTACATAAGCATACATCCTGAACGGGTAAAATATGTATATATATATATATAAACTAAGTGCAACATCCTATTAAAAACCTTTTATCTACCTATGCAACTTCCTCAAAAGAGTAAAAAGTAAGACTGTTGAGGAATGACCTTTTGACTTTGGGACATTTTTGGGTAGAAGAGATCAATATCCCACGGAAATGAAAAAAAAAATTAAAATAGGTTTCCACTTTAGGCCTATATTTATTTTTCAGATCTATAATATTGGTCTAGATTTTATCCTTCCCACTCATTCAAATAAAAAAACTATATGATAAAATTAGGGGATTGGAGCAATTTAAACTAGACTAGGGTCGGGAAAAGAGACAAAAGCTCTGATTAGGTTGCAAATTTAGAGGTTTGAAAAATACATTCAAATTCTGTAATCTTGTGAATATTTTTAAAACGAAAATATTTCATACAAAATTTTATATTAATGTGTAAGTTTTAATATAAAAACTAAATTGTTTGATTGTTTTTATAGCAAGTATTGTGTAGATTTTGATGTATGGTAAATTAAAAACACTAGGTCTAATGTAATTATTATAATTGTGTAATATTATTTTTTACTCAAGCATTTTTGGTATAAATATAATTAAATTCTAAATATTGATTTTAAGATAGACTAAAAAAAGGTCTTGAATACAAAATTCATTATATTAATTTTAATAACAGCTTAGTGAATAAAATAAGATATTCAAGCAAATCGGAAAAAATTCACAAGTGAACCAATATTCTGGTCCATATGAATACAAAATACATTTCTCAACTGAGCCCACGTGTCTGGCTACCACTTACGTGTTAGTTACCAAAACTCTCACAATAAGCGCTGTTAGACCTAAGATACATTAGTTTACTCAAATATTATTATCTAAGACACAAAAGCAAATGAATGACATTCCAAATGATAGCAACAATATTATAGATGTATATTGATGCATAAAAGTGTATTGAAGGTGTATTTCGTGTATGAAATATTTAAAAACAACTTTTATCATAATTTCTAACAAAATATTTTTTCCTTCCTTAAATATATTCGGATATTTTTATTAAATGAGACTCAAATGTGTTGACTAAATCCGGTACCTGTAAAATAAAACATCTGAAATTTTAGGTATACGTTTAACTAAAGGAATAAAAAATTAATTTAACTTTTATAAATTAATAATACTGTAAATAAGCATTAAATACAAAATTAACATTGTTAGATAATCCTTAATTGTAATATTTTATTATAATTTTTTCCCAAAAAATTTCAGGCAGGGCCGTCCGCAGAAAAAATGGCGAGTGACTGTAGGTACAAAATTGATAATAGTGAATCGCCGATGCCCACTTATAATTTGATATTTAAATTTGAGAATACTGATATTTAAGAAAATGCCATACCAATTGAAATTTGATATATTGCCGGTATAATTTAAAAAAAATCACCCTTATCCTCTCCTGCTTGCAACAAGCGTGAGCTGGAAACTAGCTTAGTTAAATAAATGAACATTATTCTTCTTATGATCAATATTTAAAATAGCGCATTTATATGATTACCAAACCCTTCCTTCACCTCTGACAAGACGTGTATTAATCACAACTTGTGAATAATGCCAGGCCTCCACCGTAGCTTCGGATTCCACGTTAAATTGTAGGTCCTCCATTTCATCTCACAATCACCCTACCATTACACATTAGCGTAAGTGCATATAATCTGAACAGGCAGTAAGACTTGGTGCTAATAGTAATAATAATAATATTTAAAATACATATTACATACAAAAAACATATCAGTGTTATTCTGATATAGGGGAAGGAGTCAGATAGGTTGGGAGGCATGTTGAGTTGCACGAGACAATCAGATCTCACATTCATTGTATTGTATTACTTCAGCAACAAATATTTACTAACATTTTTAACCCTCCCAAATGGACCATAACTGAGACCAATATTTCTTAAATATGTTAAAAAAAAACCCACTCAAATCTCACTGACTGCATTCGCAGTCAATGACAGTCCCCTGCGGTCGGCCCGGGTTTAAAGAACATCCAATTTCTCGAATTATTTTCCAGAACTTCTGGATCCAGAACTGGCAAAGTAATTAAAAGTCCTATTAATGTAATTTGAGTCTTAATTATTCTTCAATGATATACACTTATTTACATTGATAAGGTTATGAATAGAAAAGTTGGATCAGAGGAAATGCAACTATGTTTGGTTTATTTGCATGGATAGGGAAAGTGGGTGAACATTTAGGGAAGTGGTGCCCAGCCTTTTCCATATCGTGGATCCCCTGAAGCCAATAGAAATTATTGGCCGCGGACCCCTTAATCTTCCCTGGCATAAAAAATGAAAATAAAAACCTGCGCACACACTACTAGTACTCCACGTAACACATTTAATAATAATAATAATAATAATAATAATAATAATAATAATAATAATCGTATTTATTTGGACCGTGATGGAAAAAAATAAATGTTTAAGCAAATTATGAATATTGAATATGAAATTTTATATTATGTAAAAATTCAAATAAAAAAATAACTTAAATCTCTAGACTGTTTTGTGGATCCTGGTGGGAAACTCCGTGGACTCCAGTTTTTAAGACTCCCATTTAGAGTATTTCAATAGACCCAGCCGGGATTTAACTTATATCTCCCCACCACCGAAAAATAAGACAATATTTGACAAACACCTTAGCCATTTAGTCCACCTGTATGGACTTAGATATATTGACCATGAATACAGCTACTGAATGTATGGACATATTAACAATCTCTCCACGTTGGATTTTATCAATATATTAACATACGACCTTCCATAAAACTGAACCTAAGAAAGTACATTGAATACCACACATTCGGCTTTACAGCTATGAACTGTATTATTTAGTAACACACGATTTGGTCAGAACTTGAACTATATTTAACGCTCTTATGATTTTATTTATCAGTGATGGTGAGGTTTAAATCCTGCTTGGGTTTGCTAAAAATTATTTAACCTAAATGGTTTCTCACTTTAGCTCCCCGAAAATATGGAAAAATTTACTCTAAACTCTATCTTAGGCAAGCAAATAACCCGAACAGGTAGTAAGACGCGGTGCTAGATAAATCTATCTTAGGCCTAATCATTCTTTGGCTATTAACATAATTATAATGTGTTTATCTTAGACAATTAGTCATATTTCGAGGATATATTTTTTTTAAATGAGAATAGAACCATTTTAAAATAAAATTATTTATTTTTTAAATGAGAATCTCTTGCTATGGATTCCATTTTCAAATCTTAACTTTCGAATCATTCTGTTTCTTTTAAGAATTAATTTAAATTTATTCTCTTTACATATTTTTTAAATAGAAAATGTTACATATATTTAAACATTTTGTCGAAATGAAGTGTAATACAATTATTTGTATCTAATCATTTATTAATTAATTATTCATACACAATATAGATTACCCAACTAAACCCCAGCTAGGGTACTATGGAATAATTATATAATTAAAAGAGAATTAGCCTGACGATGTAGTCAAAATCGTCTTAAACTTGCTACACGAGCAATCAAATTAGCATTAAGATAAAATTATAAGTTTTTATGTCATATCTTACTACCCGCCTAGGCTATCCTCATATCCACCTTAATGGGTTAGAGCTTAGAGTTAAAATTGGATCTAGAAGAAATGTAGCTCAATTTTCTTGTGGAGAGGTTAGGCAGTAATTTAGTAAAAATAGTTTTAATCCACTCGAATGAGATTAAATCCCTGACCTTCCCCCATGTAAAGAGTTTCATCTCCTAATTCAGATTAATACAAATTATGTTTGAATGTCTTTATAAAATAATATGCTCGTATAGTGAGATTATTTACCTTAGTAATAGCAATTAATTATTAAATTAATTAGTGTACTTTAAAAGCACTAATAGACCCATGGGTAATAATATATTCTCGTGTCTAGAAGTTTATGGTTGTATTTCTGCTGCTTTGAAAAATGTATCATTATATAAAATTGGGGTACCATACTGAGTGTTTTATATTTTTTTAAATGATCTAGTTTGTAGGTCATGTATAAATATAATCAGTTGATTTTTAAAGGGAAATTTAAATACTTCCAATATTAATTTTGGCTTATCCTAAGCCGAGTACAACACAACCACTAGAGCACTCTATCGGACAATTTCGTACTAGTGCATCAATCCCACCTCTCAACAGAATTGAGTTCAAAGCAATTGATTCAACGAAAAGCTTACTGTTAATGGAAACGTAGGGTGGAAGGAATTAAATTAAGAGTTTGTAATACCTTAGCGGAAACGTGCAAAAAAAGGACCTAGTATACGTGTTGACGATTAAAGTACGCCTTCAAATGGAACCCGTACCCTAAAATCTTTCAAACATATGATTCAAGTAAGACATAGCTGTCCTCTGATTTTAACTCATTTATTAAAATACAAAAATAAAAGCCACCTATCTATAGGAAAAGGTTTCCATGTATCTGAAACACCTCCTTCCTTCGTTTCCCTTGAAAATGTCAATTAGTACTACATTTAATTAATTTGTTTATAATCTGCTTGTATGTCCGCATAGTCAAGACTTCACTCTCGCAATAGACTAGACTACCGATGGAGGGAAGCATCCTTAAATCCTTGTTGGATGTAATGAGGGTAGATTTACTCAATGATTCTCCAATTTTCCTTCACACAGATGAGGTTACTATTTCTCTATAAAATTAAACCTTGCTTATCAATAACACATTAGCGAAATAAGAATAAATGCGTACAGCCTCAAACGGGGGGTAAGATATGGTGTTTAAAAAAATTATATTTTATATCAAAACGACTCATTGCCCATTTTGATTATACGCATATTAATTTATTTAGTTAGTCTTTTTAGCGATGGGAAGGGTTGAATTTAGAGAAAGTGTATCCATATTTGCTTAGAAGGAGAGTGGTACACCGCTCGGGAGAAAATTCCTTCAATACACCTGATAGTCACTCGTCAGTAGAATAATTAAAATTTAAAGCACCTCTTTGACATATCTAACTAAAGATAAAGATATAATCTTATTTAATCGTAAGTTATCATAGTTTTATCCTTTAACTAATCATACATTCTAACGTATGGGCTAGTCAGTCATAGTCTTCACCAAGGTATCGTTTGTCGGCTGCTTCTGACTATTTGCGTGGACTTTTACGTCAAAATAATAGTAATATAGACTTGCTCAGTCAAGAACTTCTAGGCAACGTTTTCCGATCACTCAGAGGAGTATGTTTGTCTCCAATTACCTACTTTGCTCCCAAAATTGAGTCATATCTATGTGTTGGAACTATGTACTAGAATATATTTCATTTATATCTAGTATGTTTATTTTATAATTTTCCAAATTATTACTTTTACAATTATATTTAGGTGTTCTGTCCTACGACAGGGCTATTCCTTTTGTCAGTGAACATACACCGCCAATGCCTTCTTCTTGAGCTCCCAGAATTTTATTCTTTCCTTAGAGTTATGCAATATTTTAATCCTGCTCATTATTATGTTTCTCTTTCGCTTTTTATGACGTCGTGAAGAAGACAGTTTCTCATAACTATGTGATTGATCAAGTTTGCTTTGTACCGAAGAATCACACCTAATATAGTTTTATTCTCACTATCTCTTCTTGGGACTTCTATATTTTTATTTAAAACTTAATTCGATTTATAATATAAGGGACATACTTTGGTGGATCCGAGATTAAATTGATTGGTACACTTTTTCAATAAATTAAACTATATAAATTAAAATATAACAAGGAATTAATTTATTCAAAGATAAATTGTAAATTCAAGAAATTAAATCAATTAAAACGTACATAATAACATTTCTAAAAAATCACCTCAGAGATTGTTAAAAAACAAAATTAATATACATAACTAGATAAAACATTAGATCTGTGCAAGATTTTCATAATATTTCACACAACAGTCGTTTTTAGCTCTATCTTTAGGGGTGTATACCACCCTTATTATTCAAGATGGACCCTAGGTTGCTGATGTGAATTATTCTATTTTCACCCAAGGAATAGCCTGACAAAGTTTGATGCAATGTTTTAGATACACGTTGTATATATATA
>CABFWB010000113.1:78995-140809 GCA_902151455.1 Timema bartmani | reverse complement strand
ATATATATATATATATATGTTTGAAAACAACTAGAAATGTTATGTAACAATATTAGGCTAACTCTATTGGTCAACAATAGTGACCAATTAATTACTTTAGTAAAAAAGAAAAGACAATAACTAAGACCTATCGATTATATATTATATGAATATTCCTTATTTACCAAGTCTGATGGACTTCTATTAACGTTTACATTTTCTTTATTCCAAATCAGAAGGACTTCCAACAATCATTAACATGTGTTTACGGAAACTAAAAGGAAAGGCTTACAACAATTAACTTAGTTATTCAACATTAGCATTCTGAGTTATGATAACTTTAACTAATTTACGACATGTTTCAATTAGTGAATAGGAACTTGAATCATTTAAGGCAAATTTCCTAAGTTCTAAATAACTTTGAATTAATAAAGTTATAAATCATAAAACTTAACAATTTGGCCCTTTTTCTTCTAAAGGGACCTTCAACACATAACATAAAATTTTATAAGTCTAGAATAACTTCTACTAAGATCAGTTGTTAAACTAAACATTTACTAGTTGTAACGACTGGATATTATTTTTATGTCACATTTCATTAGTAAAAGGACAATGAAACTATCTAAGACCATTTTAAGTCAAAAAATATATATTATAAGGAATTTCAGTCAAAATTTGTAAATAACAAATACTTAAATGATTAAAACCAAAATATATATGTCATAAGTACTTTCAATCAAAATTTATAAGTCATAAGAACTTTGAATGGTTAAAGTCAAAATATATGTATCATAAGGACATTATATTACTTTAAAATAAATATATTTAAAAAAAATAATACTTCATAGTTAAGAAATCAATAACACGAGGCTCTTTTTGTATATTTAAAGTTTAAATCTGAAATAGAATATGTAATTACAAATTGCCGAATATTGTTTTGTATTCTTACATTTTTAAAAGGAAGTAGAAGTGTCCTCGACAAATATCCCACCAAGAGTGATTTTTCCTTCGATTTACTGGCGGTATTTATTTGGTATCTTTCCTCATAGAGGGGAAAGGTAGGAGGTAGTCGGCGGAGGGGGAATATGTGCCTAGACGGTCCTGGAAAGGTCTAGACTTGGCGTCTTTGTTTATCTAATAGGACGTAGAATATTCTTTACCGGAAGCGCCAAAAGCCATTATTGCAGCCTGAGTCTCAACTTAGTGTTGGCCTAGTCAGTTTACTCATGCACTAAGTCAAAACCACATCTACACAATCAGGGGTTGCTGGACGTGGGAGATAGTCAGTTTGGAACGAACACAGTGAAATGGCACATGATGAGTCTAGGATATCATCACAATATGGAGTTAAAGCTATTATTTTATTGTATTATAGTCCTTTACTATTATAAAGATTTAAGCTAAGGATAACGCTACACAAATAACTAGAGAAATGTACAAAAAAATACCGAGTGGTATGTCATTATTAGTTGTAAATGCTAAGTTTTTGCTGATAGCGTATAGTATTAATTTACTTGTGAGGTTTATTTGACTTTTTCAATATAAGATTGTTAGATGTGGTCGGTTGCAACACATTTTTATGGCAATGCATTTATGATGACCTATATTTATGATACTATACCAAACTTATTTTATTTTTGACCAATAAAACTATTTTCTAGTTTAATTGTTTTTGCCTTCTTACTTAGTTTTGAACCCATCCTTAACAATTGTTAGGAAGTGTCTCAGGATCCTATAGGGGACTAATCCCTTTTGTTAATCCTGAATACCATTAGCTAGAATATGATATCCTTGTGGAAAATCACCATTAATATCTGTTTGTATATGCGTGATTATAGTGATTTAAAAAAATGAAGAACTGCTGAAAATCAAAATAGGAAACTAGGAGCTGGAAAACATAGAGCAGTTCAAATACCTAGGAAGTCTGATGATTAAGGATGCCTACTGCACTAAAGAAATTAGTTACAGGATCGCCATGACCAAGGAAGCTTTCAACAAGAAGAGGTTACTGCTGATCATCAAATTTAGTTTGGAACTGAGGAAGAAATTAATGAATTACTACATTGAGAGCATCGCACTGTACGGAACTGAATTTTGGAATCTTAGGAATATAGGAAAGAAATACTTGGGGAGCTCTAGAATGTGGTACTGGGGAAGACTTGAGAAGATCAGGTGGACAGACAAGGTGACAAATGAAGTAACCCGTAAGAAGAGTGGGTGAGAAGAGATCCATTTTGGATATGATTCCTCAGTGCAAAGCAAACTGTACCAGACACATCCTAAGGTGGAACTGTCTTCTGCATGAAATCATCAAAGGAAAGGTTGAGAGAAAGAGGAGCTCAGAATGAAGAAGGATTCAAATACTAGATGTCTTAAAGGAAAGATTAACATTCTGGGAGTTAAGGGAAGAGGTGGAGGACATGGTATATTGGAGGTCTAGGTTTCACTGACAAAAGGAATGGACTTGTCGTAAGACAGAATACCTAATAAAAATATGCATAACAGTGTGAGTTGCACCTTTATGAGAATAATATAGGGTTCTCCTGTTGTTGTTTTTTGTGATATCCTGCCAGTTCATTCCGTTTTCTGTCCCTTTTCTTTTGTCTTGTATGTTTCCATTTATTGTGTATAATAAAGAAGGTCACAGTAGGCAAAAAATAAAGCTCGTCTAGTTTATTTTAATCCCCAACAGTAAGGTCGATATTCAAACACCATTTGGGTATACTGAAGCTGAATTCTTCATAGATAATGTACCACTCTCTCGTAACGCAGATATGGCCTACATTTCCCTTAAATCCCATCTTACCCATTCTTAGCCCAATCAGTGAAAATATTCTGCTGAGCCGTAAGGGTAGAAAGACGTGTTGTACAGTTAAAAAAAAATGCTAACAAATCAAATTAACCCTACTGGAGCTACGCAATAAAATAAACAGGTCGTTAACAAAAGTAAACACAGGATCGAGGAGAAAATCCTTTAACTAACTTCCTTTGTTGCTATAGCTAGCCCCCATTTTATACGACTTTTATTGTCGGTGCCACTGCGGGGGTTATTTAATTAGGGGTGGATTTACTCTTAACTCGTTACTGCCCGAGGGAACCTCGAGGGGGTAGTGAGGGGAAGGAATCAAGTGGAAACTAAGCTCAAAGTCGATTTACCAATAAAGCGAAATCTAATCACTATTAAACTTTGTAGCACAAGCAAATAATGTTGTTCCTTTAGGTCATCACGTGGGGAACGATGGGATTGTAATGAGGGATAGGGGTGGTTTAAACGGAAAAAATAGGTTAAATAACTTAATAATTAACAAAAAAAAAATTCAGACTTTGAAGAAAGATGTTATGAAATAAATTATGCTATACACAATATATAAATTACTATAATCCGTAGGCGAACAGGGTATAAAGTTAATCTTGTATATTTTTATTTTCTGGTTTCGGTGGTATCAGGATCGATTCCCGGCTTGACATTTTAAGTGTGTTTGGTTTTTAATTTTTTTTAAATTGCTCCTATACTAGAATATAAGTTAACTTTATCTAAAATTTTAATTTCCTAGATTACCTCTTAAAGGTTTCCTTCCTCATCCCTAAACCATTAGAGTATTCATCATATACATATGCGTATAACCTGAAAGGTAAAAAGACGGGGTGATAAAAACAAGTATTTGTTTAGATATTTCAATGGATGGGGAGTAGGACGTTGGTGCACACAAAAGTCCTTTACAATAAAAAAAAAACCTATATTTTGAATTAAATACTGCTTATAATGAACCATCAATTAAAAACGTTTCAACTAACGTTTTTAAAGTTTCCAGCCAATATAATCATAAACAACATTTTTAAATTATACATTTTACCCAGCCCAAATATTTCAAAGCATATTATTATATTACTATTATTTATTAATTCCCTTAACTCCTGATGTGGACCGTGAGCAGAAAAAAAGCTTTACTACTCTGGATATACCTTTTTGCAGTTTCGTTGATATATTAATTTCAGGTTGTGTGGGTTATCAGCCCCCCCTCCCCCCTCCTATTCTCCACGGATGTCTACGAACGAGTGAGAAAAATCCTACGAATTGTACCTTAAAGATATTTTCACAAACATTCCAGAGTTATTTTACATACCACAATCGACATGAAATCAACTGCTTTACCTCCCATCCAAATAAAATTGTGCTACGGATTTTTATCAGATCATTTATGTAAGAATAACATTCAACCAAAAGTTAGTTGGATTTTCTACAGCTCCACTGTCATCTGTTAAGCCTAGGCATCACTGAAGTGGCGTACCAGGGAAATAAAGAGTGAGGTAAGTTTCCAGTTGCTTTCTTTACTGATCCAGAAGACTCTATTACACATCAGCCTGCCAAGCCCACCAATATTGATACACTAACTATTTCTACAAGCAACACCTTCCCTCCAGTCATCACAGGGATTGGCTGTCTGTAAATTTAATGTTATTACTTGTATAATTCATACCTCTTCCACATTTATATTGGTGAGAGCCAAAAACACTCTCTGTTGCCTGTACCAGACAATATAGTGTATTGTAAACACTATATCAGAGCATATTAGACATTGTATAAAATAATTTTTGCTATATTAAATATTTACTAAACTTTTTTCTTTAGCAATAGTATAAATATATGTATGCGTGTTGTACATCGTAATGTCTTCTGAAGTCCTAATTAATTTACATCAATAGCGGCTTAATTTGCGGCTTAATCTTTATCGATATCCATAGTTCATCTAATAGCTGATACTAGATTAAATTTTATTGTGTTCGGGCACCATGTAGTTAGGTGTCCTACTAATGAGTCATTGCATATTAAATGAATATCACATTCATTAACCCGTGAGTGATGGTGCCCTATGGACTAACGCTAGAAGTGGATAAGGAGAGAAATTACCCCACACATAAAAGTATAGTGTAAGATTATATATTTTAGTATATTAAAAATAAACTATATAAAATTACCCATATATTACAATATTAAAGTTATAAAATAAAAATATTCAAAAACATTGTTTTGAAAAGTTTTTTATAAGAATGCCTCCTAATTTAAGTCTAAAGTCAAACTGTAAAATACAAAACAATAAAAATTACTATAGTAAAAGTATGTATTAATTGTGTTGCAAATTATCGATCACTACCCAGAAAGATAACTTATTCAGTCAATGAGACCTACAATCCCCGAAGATCATAACAAAGCGATACTTGCAAATTACCTTATTACAACTTTCAAAAGATTAAGTTTTTTTTTACCTTATTCCTAAGATATAATTCTCACCCTAATTTTTGTTTCTTCTGAGGATCTTCAGGTTCTTCTTCTGTCTTCATGAGCTTTCTCATAAAAGTCACAATCTCTTCAAGCAAATTTGCCAACGTTGCTCTGAACTTCAATTTTATCCTGGGCCAAATCCATTACCAAACACTTCAAATTTTCGCCCAACAATAGTTTATTTCTTTATTTTCATGGAATATTATTTGAGCATTGATACCACTCGTGATAGAGTGGTTTGAGACCCTGGCTACTGAAGTTAGAATTCCGGGGTTTTGTTCCTGGCTGGTAGCGGGGGATATTTTCTCGAAAGATTAAAAATTGGCAGGGTCACAAAGGTTTGGTTAATTAGCTTAAGTTATATTAATATATTAATTGTATTTACCCCTCCAGATTCCATATCACCATCATATCCTCTCATCGGGACATTGAAAGAGCTTCCATGGTAAGGAGAATATTATTAATACATTCGGGCGTACTCAGGGCAACGGTATATTAGTACTGGCTAATACTTCCGCAAACTGAGCTACATATTGGTGCTACCCTATAATTGTTATTAATACCACTAAAGTTGAATAATAAGAAAAATACATTGTGAACATCCACCGATTGCTCTTTCTTGAGAAGGAGGAATTGGATCCACACATTTCATCAACAGTATCCCCCTAGGAGGCCAGTTTTTCCCCCCAATGTTTGATGCCATCTTTTCCATTAAAGCAATTAAAACTTTGAGCGAGTGGAATGTGGTATTTCGTCATCTTAAATTGATTCTAATTATTCTTATCCTTGCACTAAAAATCCAAGACCGGCCTTGGTGGCGTGGTTAGCTAACTCACTGGTTTCGTGTTGAGCCAGACTGACGAAGATGGGGAGATCAAGGTTAGAATCACGTTTTGGTGAACCGGGGGTGGTTTTCCTCAATGGTTTTCCACCCTCTCTCAACGCAAATATGGATTCACTTCCTCCATATTCAAACTTCCTAAATTCCTAGCACAATAGCGTAATTAGTATCTAACCGAACGGGTAGTAAGAAGCTGTGCTAAGTATTACAAATACAATAAAACTTTTCTTACGATTTTCTGATATTGTTCATACATTTTCTATAAATCAATAATAAAATTATGGTGTCCATATTATTTTAGAAAAAGTAGGAAAAAAATAAAATATGTTACAAAGTAAAGTAGAAACAGAATAGTTAGAGTAAACAATATTGAAGTGAGAAAGCAAACAAATAGTTGAAACACAAAACTATCTATTAACACTTCATGTTTATTACTTACTCAAGGTAATATAATACATTATGTCAAATAATATTTATGAAAATGTAAGTTTCATCATAAATATCAAGGAACAAATTAATTATAATATCAAGGAAAACTATTTTTGCACAGACACATAAATACATTTTAATTTTAATTTTGTTTTAATTTATATTATTTATAATAAATAAATTTATGATACTGGTTTAAACTTATCGGCCTACTTCAGTACAGAAGTTCTAATAAGACATATAGTAAAAAAAAAATTATTGGAAAAATAATCTAAAAAAAATCAAAATCTTTGAGATGCGTATAGAACAAAAATGGTAAAAGTAGGCAAATACCGATAAAAATTCAATTCTGAAAGGTATTTATTCTACCATAATCCTACTATATGGTAGGATTATAGTATGGAAAAATACTCTTTTAATAATGGACTCCTTAAAAAAATAGTTTTATACTTTCTTTCCTTTTCATAGGAATGTATATACATCACACATTAGGTGAGAACTTTTAACTTTCTTTTCACATGTACAGTACAATACATAGCTTTTGACAAATTTAAACTTTAAATAACACTTATCAATAAAAATAAAACTCAGAGTTGATGTTCATTTCGCTGTTCAATTCAAAACATTACTATCTCTAACTTCAAAAATAAGAACTTTTGAAAAACTTGATTAAAAACAAGTACTTATGACTGCACTACCACTTGTTCTGTAAGAAAAGAGTACTACCCTAAGATTGACACATTTATAATACTTGATGTTAACTGAATCACGATTCACGAATGATATTTTATAATTTATCACAAATTCGAAAACCATCACATACAAAAAAAAATTTTTGGTTTGTTTTATACAAAGACAATGACATTCTTATTCAACAAAACACATAATTAGTACCAACAGATCATACAAATATGTTAGGTGGTGCGTAAGAATTCTACCCCAAGCACGTCACTCGTAAATAAACAGATAAGAACAGAAAAACGGTTGAAGCATAACTGAAAGACAATGTTTATGGATCAAAATAAAAGATTGTGGAGGAAGCTACTAGAGCTGAAAAAAGTGTACAGCCAAGAGCGTATGGAATAAAACACACATAAACTCCCTCTACTACCTCTTAGCTACGGCCACAATAGACTAAAAGGAAGATGGGTTAAATCTAAGGAAGATTTTAAAAAGGTAAGACATTAGCAAAATTTCAACAGCAATATGAATAGTTTATTCAAGGTAACAACAATAAAAATAATAATTTACATGGCATTATAGGTCCATTGGAGGTACGTTGAGAATCAAATACATAATAACATATCTTTAGCTAACCGCAGTACGATTATGAGAATGTTTCGAAACTTGAAACATATTCTTCAGTCAACTGGGTCAGCCTGGAAGAGACAACTACTCGACCAAACTACAATAAATCAGATTCACCACAGTAAGTATAGACAGAACAAACATAAACTTTGAATATTAGAACAAATTATTACTCAATAAATATCGAGCCAGATATTTATACGACAAAAAAAAAAAAGGGCCTGATGGGCATCTTTTAAATTTTTAAAAAAGCATCTGATTCACTACAGTACATACAGAACGAATAGTTTAGTAAAGTTAAATTTATAATTTAATAGCACACAGATATTTCAAAGAACACAAAAGTTTGGCTTACAGACCTTAAGTCAAACTCCCACGGGGCTATTAAATGTCGACACAACTAAAGATGTTAACAAGATTCCTACTTGTTAATATTAAATAATATAAGATACGAAGAAAGCGTAGTTATACCACCAGTAATTTCTATTAAATAATTTGGAAAATATTAAAGTTTAAATTATTCAATTAACAAAATTTTACATTACTTTAACATATAATTCAAATAATAATCAAATAAGGAAACATTATCAAAAAGGGAGTCTCCAATTACTAGTAACCACAATATTAAGACAATTTAAATTTAATACTTCAAGCAGAAATTAGTTCATAAATGTGGCAATCTAAAATATTCAATTGACATAACAGACACTAGTGCCTAAGTGGCGCCAGAAAACAATTGGTGTCTCATATCAAAATTTACTTCTTTATCAAATAATTCCCAGTTATTATATTACGATGCCTATTCCGGTTTATTCCAAATACTACTTTAATCTAGAGTCCAAAATTAAACAAGCCATAGTTTAAGTCTTTAAAGTAGTTCGATGAAAATAAAGATATCCTGATAGCGTCCAAATCATGGACAGGACATCTCCTGAAGGCGTCGAATCCAATAGTCAACTTTGTCTTCAGATACTCCAAGATTATATAGGTACTAGTTGCTGGGCTTGGAAAGGTGGGAGATTTCAAAACTACAGAGTGACGTCTCATCTGCCAAAATGATGCTTGCAGAGGAACACCTACTACATCGATCAAGCTTGAGAATTTGCTGCCCTGTCTTGATCACGTACAACATTTGTTGATAGTTTTCTTTTTGACTCCTTCACTCGTGACGTACACAATCACGCAATGTCTTGGTGGTTGAGTCTGTTTCGTTCGCCAGAGGGCAGGATAGTCGCCGTCCACTTCTCGAGTGAACCATCCGTTGGCCCCCATTTGTGTAACTTTTACCAGCCCACTCGGAACATCAGTTGCTGGCTCACCAAAACTTGTTTGTCCCCACTCTTCAATATAGGACGCGACGTGTATAAGCCAGTCTTGAAGGTTGTTCTAGCCATAAGATACAAAGGGTAAGTACATGGATAGTTTGTGATTGCAGGGAGTTTTTGTTTAATATTGTTTAAATATTGTTCTTGATATAGACTGAAACTACCTTGTACTACAATAAAGGTTACTATTGCAGGAATATAATTAGTCTAGATACAATTGGGAGCGGGTATTATGAATCTAAAAGATAGTTTATGCGTGTAGGTTAATATTGGGGTTGGGGAGTATGATGCAACAAAACGTTTCAACACCACAACTCCTGAGCAAGATTAGTTTATTTTTTTCGAATCACATTGACCGTTGAGAACACGATGAGTAATTATTGCACCTCCGCACCTTGTGATGGTAAAAAAACAGAGTTGGGTTGACTACTTGACTGCTATAGTTAGTATCTTCTGGAAACATAATACCCTTCTGATTTGATTCGTGGTCCAGTAAAAACTACTGTCCTCAGAAAAGGATCAATAAATCTCAATGACAGCCTGACACATTTTGTCTTTATAGATATTTCAAAAACCGTGCCAAAGCTACATTTGTTTCCTGTTTTAATCGGTTTGGAAACAGAGCTCAATACACTGTGTGAAATAATTTATGATGGGAAGGAGTAATTTATGAGTACTATCATTTTCAAAAGAACTTGAGGTCTAATTTTTCAGTATTATATACAACTAGCATTTTTGCCTTGTCAATTAATATTTATATTAGCCTAGTTTGAGAAAATAAAGGCTGCTGAAATATTTTATAAAAGAAAGGTGAGCCATATTTTTTTGGATATTTCAATAATAAATATGTTCTGGTGTTATTTACCTCTCTACTTTACTTCTCCTATTATGTTTTTATATTTGTAGAATTATTTAACAATTTATTATTTTTTTCATTAATTAAAATATGTTTTGAAGTTCGTCCACCACATAACAAGTATGTTGTCGTGTTTGTCAAAAGAACTTTATGTCCATTTACAAGAATTAGGAGGGAAGTATCCTTTAAAGTAGTTTGTTGAGTTCTTCTTGTTCATTTCGCAATCTGCCATAGCTACTCAAGGAATAATCACCTTATGACAAGTGAAAAGCGAGTCTCGTTTGGAATAAAAATAAAAGAAGTGAGATATTTATTTGGACAGAGTGATTCCATACACAGATAGAGAAAGCTTGCGCAAAGGTACTTGGAAGGAGAAGATTTATTCATTTATAAACTAGTGTGAG
Organism: Timema bartmani; assembly: GCA_902151455.1. NCBI lineage: Eukaryota > Metazoa > Arthropoda > Insecta > Phasmatodea > Timematidae > Timema > Timema bartmani. The sequence goes on along the minus strand of CABFWB010000113.1, from coordinate 130,386 downwards.
TTTCAATTTTGACAGGTTGAAGCGAAGATGATTTACTCTCTCTTTAACATTTTTTATTTTATTTCTAAATCATTTAAACTTTTATATTAAATTAAATTTTATATTATATCTATTCCTAGCTAATAGCCAACACTTTTACCTTTGTTATTTTGTTTTAATATTCTCCTTGGATTGTTGTAGGTTGTGTAATAATTACTTAACAACAATTAATGTAGCTTCGTTTGAAAAGCGTACCCGAGCACACCTAATAGTCTCGAGTTTTAAAGGTCATCGTGCCACCATAATATTTGGCCAATAAAAAGTTATTATTTTATTTCTCCTAAGTGTAATCCCTAGGTTTGGTGCCCACCAAATATAGTTCAGACCTTACACACACCAATTTTACTATATATATATTTTTATTTATATTGTTAGTCTTAAGCGTCATCATCTTTTACAGTTAATTTATATATTTTATTAGAATATGCTACGTATTAGTATGTCTTAAAGTCATTTAAAGTGAAAAAACGAATTTTAAAATAACTAGCTAGCTAGTGAAATTTTAAAAACCCTATTTTCTAGTACAACCAAGTTTAACATTCATATGTACATTCGGTTTATTTATTTTAAGTTAATTTACATTAGGTCAAGTTTAGCTTATTTTGGATTCTCCAGACTTAAATTGTCTCCTCTAATACATCGTATAATATCAACAACCTATAATTTTAATAAAATACTTTTATCCTTTATCAAAGCTATCGTCTAGATTATAATTTAAATATATTTGATTGAAAATGAGCAGGGGCCTACTCTTTTTTAATTATAATATTACATTTTTCCATCATTATTAAAATCACATCCTCCTTTTATCTTAGATATGATCTGTATTATCTATTTTGGTCCCACTATAATGTCGCTTATAATGTAGGCCTGTAAGGGAACTACCAAAGGTAAAAGAGAGTATGGTATAAAACATAAATTTCACATACAATTCTCTCTTCAATAAATCGCTGGTGGAATATTAGTTTCCCTCAAGTAGATCTTCAAGTTTTACAATAAACTGCTGAAGTTTGGGAACTACTAACGTAGATACTCCGAGAGGGTGCTCTCTATGCATAGAATGCATGGAATAATTCGTTAGAAAACCATGTTCATGTATCAACGAGGGAAGATTTAACTTTTCGAATAGTGATGAGATAGGTGAAATAACTTCACTAATACATTTTCACCACGTCTCCAAAGAGCTGAACTTGCCTAAATATAATACTGAAAGTTCCACATGTTTGGAATCATCTGATAAATAGGTTTAACTTCTATACACATAATTTAGTTTATATCAATTATTGTTTACATCCTATGGTTGAGTCAGTTTTTTATTAAATCCATATATTTTCCACTGCCGGCTTGCTAGGCCTGTCATATAATATAACTTGAGACTATCACAAGCATAACATCAAATCCTTGGCCATTAATCTATAACTATGAAAGGCTAAACCCAAATTTCACTAATGATAAGCCTTTGGTCATGCCAGGAAGCGTACCTGGGATCCCTAGCTCAGTACACATTCATTTTATCGACTGATCTAAGGTCACAGAATCTACACATAAAATTGAAAATGTGTCTGTAAGTTCGATTTATTCTGTTTATTTACAGTAAAATCAAAAAGTACTCAACGGATTGAGATAGGCTTTCTTCCGTTGTACTTCTTATCTTTAAGAATAAAGGGTAAGCAATATACCATCATGCTATCTCATCAGTGGGTGAAAAAGTGTATAAAAACTTTTAGTTTGGCTACATTTGCGTTTTAAATTTGTAACAATTCAAATGTTAATGTATACATCTGTATTGTAATTTTACTCGACTACGAGGATTAGGAAATATCAACAAATTATGAAAGTAGAATAATTCTTATTTTTCTGACTTACTTGATCACCAAAACAACTGTAATTCTTATATACATTTGATAAGCCCTTTTCCGGTAATAGAAATTATGAGAAAATGACTGAACAGAATTTAACAAACGGGCACTCATTTTAACGGTTAGGAGTCCAGGATGTCAGGAAAACCATTAGTTTCCACTAAAACCCTATTTTCACGGATAACTTTCAGTTTTTCATTCTTTGTTTAGTAACCATGGAAACCGTTATTTGTTTCATGGCTGTAAATCTCTAAATAAAAATATATCTCTTTGGCTAAAATATATTAACACAATCTACATTAATTGTTGGTCCAAACACATCACAATTTTCTCTTTGGATGAATATTTATGTTTGGATTTTGATCATAGCACTTCTAAATTGAGATTCCTAAACTGGAGAAAAATATTTTTTATTGGAATGGTATTATCGTTAATTTATATTGAAATCAATAATATTGAGCATAATTCAAAAATTAAAAGTTTGCATTTTAATGTTCGTGAAAATATTGTCTACGTTTTACTTCGCGCTTGATAAAATAATGTTTAAATATGTTTAGTTATGTATTATAAGCTCAAAAACGATAAAATGATCTTGTATAGTGTTTAAAAATAGCCATTTTAACTTTCAAAGTATTAGTTTTGGTGGGTTTTTTTAATAATGAGTTTTGATGCTCATTTTAGCAAATAGTAACACAATACAAATACAGTGCTTACCATAAATATAAGGACACCTCGCTAAAAAACCTTAACCTCAAAATTATCAGGTGGTTATTAACTCAAAACTACAATTAATTGTCTGGAAACAATTTTAGAGTATTCTAGTGTTGTTTAGTAGTCGATTGGCCCATCTTTACTACGTTTGCATTCTCTTACACGCTTTGGCGTGGAGATTATTAGATTGTTGCATTCCTCCTTCGTGATCTGACGCCACAGGCTAAGGACATGTTATTTTAGTTTCTCCCAGTTCTGGGGTTTTTTCTTCATCAGTTTGTACCTCATGGTATTCCAAACATTTTCTATTTGGTTCAAGCCTGGACTCCTTGCAGGCCATGGCAAAACCTCAATGTCATGTTCTTCAAGCCATGTTTTGGTGTCCCTAGACTTGTGAGCTGGAGCGTTATCATGTTGGAAGATCCTATTCTTTCCAAGCAAGTCGGATACTGAAGGGAACATCACAACTTCTAGAATTTGACAATATTTTGCGCTGTTGATAGTTCACTCAAAGATTTTGCATTGCCAAAGGCCTTCTGAGGTGATGCAACCCCATATCATTATCTCATCGATGCCCTGCTGGACAGCAGGGGCCACACATGCATGGAGGAATTTATCTCTGGGATTAGAACGAAGTCTGACTCTGCAGCGGGGAAATAGCTCGAATCGACTATCGTCACTGAAGACAATTCATCGCCAAGCAGACTGGTTCCATCCAATTTTTTTCTGAGCACCATTGAGCATTTCGCTTCCTCTGCTCATTGGTTAACAGCGGTTTTCGCTGTGCATAAGTATTACGTAGTCCGACATCATTAAGTCAACCTGATGTAGTTATGATATTGATATCAGGACCTTTGTCAGCCTTAAATTTACTCCAAATATCACTAATACTAGCTTTTCTATCGTTCTTACTAATATGTACAAGTTTTCTGTCATCACTTGGTGAAATTTACTTAGGGCGGCATGACTTGAGTCGTTCAGCCACAGTCCTGGTCCTGGATTTTCACTGTCTGTTCCACAAATGTTTTTGAAATTCAGATATCACGGTAGGATCTACCTGATTTATGCAGGGGTGCCCACAAGGGAGGGTCAGGGGGCAATTCCCCCCCTGAGATTCTAAGGTTGTATAAATATTATAAGTTTGAAACTTTTTCTTATATTGTATCTTATTTCCAGGAGACAAGGATTGCCTTAAAAAGCGTATTTTGAGGCTTCAATTTAATAAATTCCACCCATACACCGTAGGGATCGTTCAATACTCCCAGATCCCCCAGTTTGCCCCCCATGGAGAAAGATCCTGCGGCCACCTTTGGCTTTGTGCATGCCAAATATCTGCCACTTTATGTCCTCTGACACGACTTTACTTCCCATTGTTCATACAATGTCATAGAAACTGTAGGGCAAAATGTTAACCTCACATAACCTCAAATCTCTTGACAAGAAACACCAGCTGTTTGTTACATTACAATGTTCCACAGTGCTACCAACCGTTCAGGGTAGTAAAAATACCTCAGCTGTTTGAATGGTGCCTAATTTGAATATATTTTAAAATCAATTTAAAAATTGTGTTTTTCCTTTTTTCAATGGTTTTTCTGAAAAATTAAGAACCTTACAACGCATGTAATATATTTTTTCCACTGATGACTAGTGTGATCCAGAAAGGTTGTATCAAAATCTACTTTACTATCAAATTACATTGAGATTGGACTCACTATCTAAATATTATCTTTTAAAAATATGGCTTTCTTATGTGGGCTCTAAAATAAAAAATTAATCGTAATATTTTTAAGTTTTAAGCTAATCAGCCAAATTTTTGCCCAAAAAACTAGCTTTTCTATTATTATTTTTATGTCAAACCATAATAGGAACATTATATCAAAAATTTAATAACACATTCCAATAATAAACTTTTGAAGGGTATCCTTATATTTTGGTAAGCACTGTACATAATTTAAGCTTTGTTTTAATTTTACCGCTTAGTTTTGAGGATATGATATTTAAAAGTAATATTTTGTGTACTCATATATTTTTTCACATTCTTAGAAATACAGTAAGTTCACTTATGTTTCCATGTTGATACTTAATTTTGTGAGAATGATATTTCAAAGTACTGTAATATTTGAGTAACTCATTTATATTTTCAAATTCTCTCTCTCTATATATGAATCTCTCACGCTCTCACACACTCTCTCTCTCTCTCTATAAAACACTCTCTCTAGTATAATCTTTTCTCATTCTCTCTTTAACAATCCATCCCATTATCACACACACTCTATACCCTCACATACACTCTACATCATCCAATTTCTATCATATTATTTTATTCTCTATCTCAAACGTTATGTCTCTTGAACGATCTCTCCCAAACGCTCTCTCTATCTCAAACTCTCTCTCTAGAGCTTCAATTTCTCTTTCTAACGCTTTCTCTCAAATTATTTCTCTCTTAAACTCTCGCTTAAACTCTCGCTTAAACTCTCTCTCAATCTAATTTTCTGTCTATAAGCTAATCTCTCCCTATCTAACCTTCTCTCTCAAACTTTATCTCACACGCCCTCACATTTTCTCTTTCTTTCACAAAATATATCTCCCAAAATTTTACACGCTTTCTTTCTCTCACACACACACAAACACACATATACACACACACTCTCACACACTTAATTACGCATTCTCTCTTATAAATTCTCTTTATCTCTCTCACTTTATCACACAGAAACTCTCTCTCTCCTCAAACACGCAATATGTTTCTCTTCTCCCAGTATTTCTTTCTCAAACACACATACATACTCTCACTATCACTCCTTCACACTTACACGACCTCTCTCAATATTGCTCTTTCTCATTCTCTTACGCTCACTTTTTCACACCTCACACTTGCACTCACATTTTCACACACACTCATTTTCTCACACTCCCAATCTCATTTTCACATTCACACACAATCACACATTCAATAACTTACACTCTCATTTTCACTATGACATTTTATCTCTCTCTCGATCATATATCTTATATATATATAATTTGATAAGCCCGTTTCCAGTAATAATAATTACGAGGAAATCCCTGAACAGATTTTAAATAAAGAACACTCATTTTATAGATAAGGGAATCAGGATGCCGGTGAAAATATTGTCCTAAAATTAAAACTAATTTTTCCCAGCGAATTCTCCATCTATTCTTCTGTGTGTACAGTTGTTCATCTGTACAATTATTCTTTGGTTATTTAAATTACCATGGAAACCATGATTTGTGTATATATGTAGGCCTATATTGGTAGGTATAATATTATTGTTTGTTTGAAAAAAATATCAGCTCAATTGTAACTTGAGTGGTTTTTACAATGAATAGAATGTTCTCATCGGGGTGTAAAGGGGGAAAATTTACGTTTTTATTCAAATTACACACTGAGAACTAAATATCTAAGTAAAGTAGATAGCCTTTGACGAGTAAACTTTTAATTAAAAAAGCGATTGAGGGATTTTTATATAGATCCTTTCTCAATAAAATATTTAAAATAAATTTTAATGAAATAATCTGCGGTCATCGCTGAAACGACCCTCTGGTCTTATATATAATTTGATAAGCCTGTTTCAGGTAATAGAAATTAGAAGGAAAGGACTGAACAGATTTTGACAAAGGAACACTCATATTAACGGTAAGGAGTCTTGAATATTGGTAAAAATAGTAGTTTTCCAAGAAAACTTTATTTTCAGATAAAATTCTGAGTTTTTAATTCTTTGTTGAATAACCATGGAAACAGTTATTTGCTACATGGCTGTAAATTTCTAAATAAAATACATCTCTTTGGCTAGAAAATAGTAAATCACTCTTTATTCTTTGGTCCGAACAAATCACATTTTTTTCTTTTGATAAATTTTTTTCTGGATGCGGGTCGTAACACATCAAAATTGAAATGCCTAAATTGGTGAAATATTTTTATTGGAATATTGTTATCGTTAATTCGTATTTAAATCAAAAATACTGAGCATAATTCAAAATTATAAAGGTTAAGTTGTTAAGTTCATGAAAATATTGTATACCTTTTGTTCAACGCATGATTTTAAGGAAATGAGATTTAAAAGTACAGAAATGTTTTATTTACCAAATCTATATTTTAACATTCTATCTCTATATGACATTCTCTATCCAACACTCTATCTTACACTCTATCTTACACTCTATCTGACACTCTATCTATCTGACACTCTCTCTATATGACTCACTTCCTCACGCTCTCACACAATCTCTTTCTCAAACGGCCTTTCTCTCGAACGTTCTATCTCTTGAACGCTCTCTCCCTCAAACTCTCTTTCTCAAACCCTTTCTCTCCCAAACCCTATCCCTCAAACTCCCTCTAAGTAAAACTTTATCTCTAAAACTCTCTCCAAATCACTCTAGCTATCTCTATTTCACACTCATTCTCTATAGCTCAAACGTTATCCCTCTCTCAAATTCTCTTTCTCTAAAACTCACACTCTCAAATTCTTTCTCAAACTCTTTCTTCGAATCAATTTCTATCTTAAACTCTTTCTCTAACTTTCACTCTAATTTTCTCTCTCTAAAGTTCTCTCCCAAACTCTATCTTACCTGCCCTTACATTTTTTCTCCCTTTCACACACCTCCCAACATTTTACACTCTTTATTTTTCAAAAACATACACACATACACTTTCTCAAAAACTCTATCACGAACTATCTCTCACATGTTCTCTTTCTCTCTCACACACTCTCTCACCTCACATATATTCTTTCTATCACACACAGTATCTCTCCTCACATATACACACACTCACACACTCACTCTTTCTCTCTTCTCCCAATTTTTATCTCTCTAACACATATATATACTATCACTTTCACTTGCTCGAACTCACTCGATCTCTTCAAATACTTGCTCTTTTTCTCTCTCGAATGTTCTCACTCTTGAACGCTTTTTCAGAAATTCTCTCTCTCTCTCAAACTCCCCCTGTCTAATCTCACTCTCTCTACCTCAAAGTCACTCTTTCTCAAACCCACCTTTTCTCTCAAATTCGTTTTCTTAATTTATCTCTTTAATCCTTTCTCTCTCTCTCTCTCTCAATCTAACTTCCTCTCTATAAACTAATCTCTCCCTTTCTAACCTTCTCTCTCAAATTCTCTCTCATACGCCCTCACATTTTCTTTATTTTTTACACAATATCTCTTCCAAAATTTTACACCCTCTCTTTCTTTCTCTCTCTCTCTCTCACACACACACACCCTTTATCACGAATTATCTTTTAGATATTATCTTTTCCTCTCTCTCTTTCTATTTCATACACATTCTTTCTCCTCCTACACACACTCTTTTTCAATCCTCCCAGTATTTCTTTCTCTTAACACATACACATACTCTCACCATCTCTCACTCACACTCACTCGAGTTCTCTCACTTACTCATTGTCTGTCTCTTACATTCACTTTATCACTCACACACTCTAATTCTCACATTCACCCACGCATTTACACACAAACACACACTCAAACACACTCTCATTTTCATTATCACATTTTATCACTCTCTTTAACATATATCTTAATATATATTATTTGATAAGCCCGTTTCAAGGAATAGAAAATACGAGGAAGTGACTGGATAGATTTTGACAAACGAACATTCATTTTAAAGGTTAGGGAATCAAGATGCCGGTAAAATAGTGCCCGAAAACTAAAAAACAGCTTACCTGACAAATTTTCCACCTTTTACTCCTGTGTGGGCAGTGGTTCATCTGTAAAATCATTCTTTGTTTACATAACCATGGAAACCATGATTTGTGTATAACTCTATATTGGTCAATAAAATATTTTTCTTTGTTTAAAAATTATATCATCTCAATCGTTACTTGAGTGGTTTGTGCAACGAATAGATAAAGATCTGGGAGAGGGGTCATTTTAAAGTTTTCATCGGGGCGTGAATGGGGGAAAAAATACGTTTTTATCCAAATTAGGCACTGAAAGCTAATTATCTAAGTAAAGTTGATAGCCTTTGACGAGTAAACTTTTAACTAATAAGTGAGTGATGGCTTATTATATAGAACCTTTCCCCATAAAATGTTTAAAATACGTTTCAGTGCAATAATCAACAGCCATTGCTGCAACTACCCACTTGTCCAAATAGTAATTACATAATACATTCTAATCTTATATCCAAAGTGAAACTACTGTATGTTTTGTGCATTGGTTGTTTTGTTTCACATAAACAGGCAAATCATGACTCTTTGTCAAATAAAACTCACACCTAGGTAACGTCCAACATCTTAATGTGATTTTATATTAAATTTACATGGATACATATTCATATAAATATATTAATAAAATCCCTTTAAAATTTTAAAGAAATACTAGGAAGGTGGTGGGATTGATCTGAATACCTCAACAATTCCTTAATTTTTGAAATTTCTTAGTGGAGTTTGTGAAGTGAGGAATTTACACAACTCATTTTAAAAAAGGACTCATCGCTGAACCTGCTTCGGTAGCCACATAGTCTAAGGCGTCACTATCACAATAAGCTAAACTGCCGATGGCAAGGACATTGGGTTTCAAAGCCCGTCACTCTATATCCACGTATATGTAGGTACACTTCCTCTAAATTCAACCTTCCTCAATCCTATCTCAATAGCGTAATTAGTACATAATATGCTTATAACGGTGGTAAGACGTGGCGATAAAAAACTTCTTATTGTAGTAGAAGTTTTAAATTCTTCACAGATACTCTTAACATTAAAAAAAACAATGAAAAGAGGGGTAATGTGGTCTTACCAATAATTTCCTAATCTAATAGAATAAAACATTTCCCATATAGTGGCGAATTGAAATATTTAAATATATGTAGAGGGACAACCTTAAAACCAAATAAAAGTCTGAACATTTTTGCCCTTTGTTAAAGTGTGATGCTCTTATTTTCCATATGTTTTGTAACGATGTATATAATTTGTTTTTACATAACTTATGTTTGTTCTTAGGAAAATATTGCTTTCTATGGATTGTGTTCGTTGGTGAACATAGATTATGGGCTGTGATTAATATTTAGTTTCAAAGACGCGAGCGAAGTCGCGGGCAAAATAGTAGAATATATGTAATAAACACATATAATGACAAAAGTAAGTTTTAAATAACGGTTCTATTGCAACTATAGAGCCTGGACAGAATAAAATAAATTCATAGCTTTAGAACGCCAGTAGAAATCGCTGGCACTGAATCAATCCATAGAGTAACTTCCAATTACCCCTCAAAGACATATATAATGACTCATTAAATTTGTGTATTTTTCTAATGCATTGTGAAAGGATACAAATTATAATGGAGAAAGATTGTTTTTATGTGATCTTGGTTTCGATATAGCAATAGCTACTAATTGATATGATCTATCTAGTCATTACATAGCCCTCTTTTATATCTTAATAATAAATCAAAGAAAACCTTAATTTGATTATAATTACCCTACACGAAAGGTAATAATTACATTTTGTGTCACAATTGGCTTCATATATAACAGTCAGATGAGGATGTAAAAGCCATGTCTAGTTATTATCTAAAATGAGTTCATTACTCGATTACTAAAATATATAACATTTTATTCAGTGATGTTTCATTTCTTGATAAGGAAGGTTGGTACTATGCTCCTTTCATACTTTTAGTACTTCAAATGTAGATCCTATTAATATATCTATATTGATAAACTTATACAGTGAAACGAGAGACTAACGGAACGTTGAATTGCTATATTTAGCAACATATTACAATTCTTAAATAGTTTATTAAAATTTAGTTTTAAATCAGTAAACTTTGCTTGGATTAGAAATAAACGAGAGAAAAAATAAATGGCTTAGTGGGCTGCCAAAACTAAAAGAATTTTTTTTTATCATGAACAGAATATAACAATGACCTAGTATCGATTTCAATCAATTATATTTAACTTTTACTATTTAAACACAACTGGTTCAAATTTGGTACCATTTAAAAGCATCTCTTGAGTCACCATGGCTGTGCTTCTGAGAGGTTTTTAATAAATGGTAATCTCACACTGCCTTCAAATATTTTCTCCTGATAAGTAATATATATTATATATATATATATTAATTATATACTATAAGATCTTGAAGTATGAATGATTTCTTAGCTCTGTGGTAGAGAAATATTATGCTGTCAGATCTCTAGTACAGTTCAAGTGCCCCTGTGTCATTTTTCAACATTTATTTGAATTGTAAAATAAAATAGGTATTATATTTGTCTTTCCAGCTCTATATATGAATAATATAAACTAAAAGCTAAAGATTTAAAAAAAAATCCTATATATTGTTGCAGAAACACTCCATCAAAAAACACAAATGGGTTTAATATACATTTTACAGAAACATTGAGAAAAGAGGAATGTCTCTGTCCACCAAAGAGCATAGAAATCAATTTATTTTATCAAATATTTTCTTTAAATATATAGATATATATATATTTATAAATCATAAACAATTTGTTTTATTAAATTATATTATAAATAAAGGATCTTAATTTTGAATAATATCACGACTTTACAACGATAAGCTATTTTGTAGCTCAAATAGTTCCTAAGATACGATCAAAATTTGAAATTATCTCTTACATAAGTTACCCTTAAAGTCAATTTCATGGTAAAATGAAAGTAACCAATTTATTTGTAATCTTAAACAGTACCTAAATACCAAATTTGACACAAATCCTAACAGTTAATTTGAAAAAAAAATTATTTTTACTCCTTTTGCTCTTCAGTAAACTACCCTTAATTTTTAAGGGTTCAATATATAATTCCAAAAAACCCCTGGGGTAACCTTATGAAAACTCTAGGTACCAAATTTTAGTCCAATCGGCGGACTGGTTTCGGCTCTAGGCTGAAATACAGTCACACAGACCGAGAGACAGGAGGTATTGCGAAAATCACTTTTTTGTTTGTCTAAGGGGTCATGAAGCCTAAATATTTATTCAAATCTGGGGCTATATTTTTTTAATGATCACAATAATTCTCTCTCCGAGGTGTCAACAGAGAGCAAAATTCCTGGGATGGCTGAATACTTACATTTATTTGGTAGGGATGTGTTAGATATAATTTTGGGTAAGTGTACCTGCCTTATATTGGCGTAATAGTGTTAAACCATTTATTATACCCGACCAGATTATAGCACCGAAAAAACACACTTCAGTGGTCGCATGGCCTAAGGCGCCACTCTAGTAATAGACTAGACTACCGATGATGGGCAAATTCTTATTCAATCCCAGTTGGGTGTATTGAAGGGGATTTTCCTAAATTGTTTACCACTCTCTCTCTCCATGAAAATGCTTATACACTTCCTTTAAATATAATCTTCCTCATCCCTAATCTATCAGCTTAATAGTGCATAAGCGTTTACACTGAATGAGTGGTAAAACGTGATGCTAAAAACCAACGACAAACCTATTTTTAGCGTACTAAATAGGATGAGGTTGGTTTTTTTTAATCTAAGTGCTAAAAGTTGAGCTCAAGTTAAGTTAAACTTGGTTAAGTCATGGTTCCCGGTAAAAAATGTAGCCAATGGAAATCGAGATAAATATTCTCAAAAAAAGGAAAAAAAGTTTTTTTTGTATTAAATTTCAAAATAAATTTCATAGAAACCTTACGGCCTAATTTCATTCTCTGAAATATAAACTAGTATGACTTTGCTAATAAATCCTCGGCCCAAAGTGACTAAATGAAAAAATCTAATTAATATCTAATTTGGAATACCTATAGGATTACAATTACACTCAAAGATTATTAAAATATTTGCTTTACTATATAGTAATATAGCTAAGTCTATCGTAAATGTAAACTTTAAATCATTTTATGATAATTAGGTTGTAACATTATTTTAATTATTAATCTATAATAATTGTATATATATAATGGTACTAAACATTAGAAAAGTGGTTCGAAAATAAGCCAAACTGCACAAAAAACAATCAAATAGATTTTTACCAAACTTGGAATATAAATTGGTTAGTTATTCTTAGCTTTACCTTGCATAAAATAAACTAATCTAAGCTAGCTAATATATTTTAACTAAGCTATAATCAATTCCAACCTAAAAAAAAGTGCTACCTATATTGAAACATTGTATATAGATTTAAAAGCTCGCTATAATACTTCCAAAACAAAATATATGTTTAAATAGCTTATATTTTAAACACATGGTTGAGAGATTTTTATTCTTACCAAACTTCCAAAAATAATCTAAAAAATTTCTAGTTATATATTATTTACGTATATAAATATATAAATAAATTAGATTTGATATCTATATTAAAATACCATTTTGGTTTTGTAATTGCAAAAAAAAAATTTGATCTATATTTCTAGGTCTATCCTCATTATAACAGCATTGGGTGGAAAGTACTACTAATAGCATTTCTTCAAACTACTAGTACAACTAATGCTTTCCCATTAAAGGTTCAATCCAAAGAAACTTCATCGTACTCAAATTTAGTGAAATGGACGAATTTCATCATTGATGAACATTTCAAAAATGATTTATATCAAATATTTGTTAGTTTCGATTCAAATTACATGTCAGAACTAACTAGTGAAATAATCCAACATATTCACGATAAAGAGATAGCACCAATAATAAACATAATGAATGTTACTGATTTCACCAACTATGAAGATTTGGGTCACATGGACACTTTCGAAAACAGTTTCGGCTTTGTTGTCTTCACAGACAGGAAATCTACCCAATGCTTTGCAGATCCCCAACTGACAGAATCACCCATGTGGAACTCAAGAGCCTTATTTCTGGTTGTGTACACTGTTGAACTGTCGGAACAAATGGATTTCATCCTCCCTATGCTGCAAGACTGCTGGGAAAGATTTTACTTACTGAACGTTGTTGTTATTTATCGTACATTTAAAACTACAGGAAATAGCGTTGAGCATTCTATTGATTATAATAGCGGATGCCAAACTGTCACGTACGATCCATTTAGGAATACCTTATCTTACGTAAAGTTTTTCGAACCGTATCTCACAATGCAAGGCTCCAAGATGTTTGTTGATAAGACGCATGACGTCAATGGATATGTGCTTAAGGAATCCATCCGGAATATCCATCCCTTTCTCTTGGACAAACTTGAACCTGATGGGAGTATTTCACTTGGAGGTCCAGATGGACAAATCTTTAATGCATTGGTCAGAAGCATTAATGCGACATTAAAGGTAGTGTACCTTGTAGAAAATGAGAATGTAGGATATGGTGATTTTGAAAATGATACTTCTATGGATATTAACGCTCATGTTGACTTTTTATACGAACGTCGCTTGGAGAGGATGACCTATCCAAATATGTTAGCTTGCATTACAGCTATCGTTCCAAAGGCCAAACAACTACCTAAATATATGAACATAATTCTGCCGTTCTCGGGAGAAATATGGGCCATTTATTTTTCATTTTATTTCATCGCAGCCATTGTTTGGAAAATAATAGCCCGATACGATATTTTTGATGTGGAAATGTATTCCAAAAGTAATATTGCATTGGAAATCATACGGTTACTTCTTCTAGGAAACACAGAGCGCCTTCTAAAGTACTTTAGTCAAAGACTGTTCATTATCTTAATGATGTTGTTCAATATAATAATGGGAAATTCATACCAAGGTTCATTGACAAGCTATCTCACAATTCCTCAGTTTGGCGATGATATAAATGGTTTTAGAGAAATGATGGATACTGATCTTAAGGTTGCCTCATTTTTGAACAGCAAAGAGATCCTGAATCTATTCACAGAGTACATTTGTCTTGATCTTGATGATTACATTGTGAAAAAGCTCTTTAGTAAAATTATTTTCATGAAAAGTGACACCAAAGCGCTTGACATGGCTTCTAGACACCGCAATGTGAGTTACATTACTGAGCGCTTATTGGGGACGTATCTGATCAACTCTAAGAGGTATTACAAAAATGGTTATCCTCTCTTGCACCTTGTGGATGGGTGTTATCTTCGTTACCCTCTTTGTTACACCGCCGCCTCTCACAATTCCCCATTCCTTAAGAGGTATAATACGATAATTTCAAGATTAGTCGATACGGGATTGACAAGAAAATGGTTGGATGACATGGTGTATGGTGATGCGGATTTGTCTAGCATGATTAATGGAGCGGAGCCAGTGCCCATTTCTACTGATGATCTTCAATCTCCATTCATCGTCCTCTTGGCTGGATTGACCATCAGTGTTCTTATATTGGTTTCAGAATGTGTTTGGTTCAAACGTTCACATTCTGATAAAGTAGTTAATTTAAATTCGTTTAATTTTGTAGTGATCGAGTGATTTAGCTGCATTCCTGCAAAATTGAAAAAATATTTTTGGCCATTTTAACTGTATCCTACTGTCCATTCACTATATGCACATTCTTTTTTCGAGCACCGTGTAATACTACCCCTTTGGGATTATATTGTATACACTCATGTATTTAGTGATTAAGATAGGTTGGCTGGTATTGGGACGGTAGATTTGAAACTAAATATGGCTACGATTTTTTTCCAAATATACTGTGCGGTAAAAGCATCCTTTAACAAGGCACAAAGGATTAAAAACCATAGAAATAAATGTCAATTCTCAATATCCATATACTTAATTTTTAATTTAGAAATACCGAAGTACATTCATTCCCCCGCCTTGAATTAATATATATATTCAAATCTAACATAATCCAACATTTACTTTATATAAAACCAACAAAAAATATGTGTATATATTGTAGCCTTGATATTTTATTTGACTTTAACATATATTGTTTTATATGTGTTTAATGTTATATTATCTTAGGTGTTTGTATTTTTAATATAACTTAAATATATTTTTTCAACTACTTTAAACCATATTTTTAATTTTCATCATTTATATATCCATCTAATTTATTTCATCTTGCCAATAATTTTCATATCATTTAATATCCTTATAGTATTACTTAAAATATTATGACTGTTCTATACATTGTACAGGTATTACATATTTCTTTCCAATTAAATAATATTCTATTCTATTGGATTTACAGATTAATTATATTTTATAAATTATTCTTATAATTACTTTCCTTACTAAAACATTAACATTTTTTCAAAAAACTAATGAGATTAATATTTATACCACGTATCCAATTTATTGAGTGTCTTGTTATTAAGTCTAATAGTTTTGTAATTAACTAGTACTTTAAACATCAATATTATTTATATAGTTTAGGTAATTCAATTTGAGAACGTAATTTGTAGAAAATACAACCCAAATTGGTTTAAAGAGGGGATGAAAAAGACACAGTGATTAAACATTGTTTAAAAAAACAAAATTCAATTGAAATAATAGACTCGTAAGTGTAAAGAATGTGCAAGTTCTGAAAACTATACCTTAATTCATGAAGAATTTGATTTATTCATAAGTAATGTAATGGCTATGAATAAACATTACACAAAAGAGTCAAATTTGATCAAAATTTTTAGCATATTTATTAATACAATTATTATTTATTGTGTTTTATAAATGACAGTACATTAAATATTTGGATGTTTTTTAAGATAAATATTTAAATTTAAAAGCTTATAAAATGTTGGATATTTCAGACAAATTGATTACTTTCGAGAGAAAGGTAAAAGATCACTAAATAAAAAATCACAAGTCTGCAGGCCAGACTTTTTATTTTTATTTGAGTTATTAATTGAACTGTGGTCAAATTTTCTTTTAATCCTTGCGGCTTAGACAAGAAAGGCCATTTATGAAAAGTGTACCCGAATTAACCTGGATATAATAGTATTACATTGTATTAGAATAAATAAACTTTTCCCTTTCAAATGCATTTGGTCTAGATTCAAACTTTAACCTACCCACATCTCATCCTTTAGTTAATTGCTGTATAGGCAAAAAAACAACAACACAGAACCACATGTTCTACTAGCATTCAAATGTTTTAAATGATACACAGTTTATATGAAACTACAAGTAAAATACCGTTAGCTGGATCAGTGGTCACACGGTCTAAGAAAACCTCCCGGTAGTTTTGATTTTTGGGTAACTGGGAGGTCAAATTCCAAGCTTCAGTTGATTAACTAAAAAGAGTTGTTTCACCTTTGTGATTTATCAGTGTGTTTCTATTCATGCTCTCCTTAAGCTTTTGTGGGTACATTTCCTTTAAACCCTATTCTCAACCCATGCCATCTAAATCAAACTTCCCGCATCAGTGGCCGCATGGTCTGAGGCGCTATTCTCTCAATAGATAAGACTGCCAAAGACGGGGAGATCAGGATTCAAGCTCATTCGGCTGTATTAGTAGTAGTTTTTCCTAAATGGTTTCCCACCCTCCCTCTAACAAATGTGGGTACACTTCCACTGAACTCAACCTTCCTAATATTTAAGGAAGCTTTCAATAAGAAGAGTTTACTGCTGACCAGCAAGTTGAATTTGGAACTGAGAAAGAAACTGATGAAATGCTACATTTGGAGCATCTCACTGTATGGAACATAAACTTGGAATTTTAGTAAGATGGGAAAGAAATACTTGGAGAGCTTTGAAATGTATTGCTGGAGAAGATTTGAGAAGATCAGGTGGATATACAGGGTGACAAATGAACAAGTTCTAAGAAGAGTGGGCGAGAAGAGATCTATTTTGGGTGTGATTCTTCGGCGCAAAGCAAACTTGACCGGGCAAATTCTTAGGAGAGACTCTCTTCTTCACGTCATAGAAGGAAAGGTTGATGGAAAGAGAAGCTTAAGAAGAAGGAGGACTCAAATATTAAATCACTTGAAGGAAATAAGAAAATTATGAGAGCTGAAGGAGGAGGCAGAGGACAGGGCGCATTGGAGGTTTAAGTTTCACTGACAAGAGAAATTGACCTGTCGTAAGACAGAACACCAAATAATAATAATCCCTTACACATTAGTTTAGGTATTATATGGGAGTGTACACAGAATAGGCCTATGGCTTAATAATAAGCTGTTTGTTACCATTCTTTTAAATGTAATAATTAAATAGAGTAATTATTATATTTAATGTTTTGTATTAATTTAATCAATATTCACAATGAATGTGTCTTGTAACACATGATTTAATCTACCCCACTTAATTTTAAACTTGCGTGTAAGGGACTTGAATAGATAATAAGACGATATAGAACTACTAATAAGAGATTCAACTCAAATATGCCTGAATTAATTATTTTTGAATTGTTCAAAACATTTTTTGTTTTAAAGTCTATAATGGCTTTATAGACTTAATAAATGTGTTAAAATATTTTTAAAAAATCGCTCATATGCAAATAATGGGTCATCATATATTATATAGGACGCCAGGAGTTTATTTATACCATACATAATAGTTAGTAGCTGAAACTCCAATTATTGTACTATTATTTTTCTAACTTCAAATCCAAAATAAGCAAAATTCTTACAATCATGATATGAAATACATTTTATTACCCATGATTAATGTTGTAGCGTGTTTAACACTTACACTCAAAATAGCATACATATGACTAACATCATGAATACAAGAGCAAATAAACTTGAATAATGTGTGGTAGATATTAACTCACGGTGAATTCACTTTGCTGGGAAACGCCCAAACTTCAGGAAAATGCTCAAGCTGACTGTTGCTGGTGGAAAAACAAAACGACATCTCACCCGCAGGCCCCACTTCGATGAAATGGCAGAGATATTTCTCTCTGTTCATCACGCAGTCTTCTAGCACTAGTTGTCATTCAGTGCAATTCTGCAAATTACCTCCCCCACTTTTGTTCGGGTGAAAACCCTCCTCGAATACGTCAGTTCTGTTAGTATATAACCGTCAAGCCTAGTGCCACACTTTGTATTCTATTGTATCAATTAGACGAAGGAACTACTTGGACGTCATCTTACATCTGTGAACTTAGCAACTGGTGGTCACGATGTGTGAGGCGTCGGTCTCACCTCCACGTCACAGAACTTGCTGCGGAAGTCACTATGAGTGTTTGTATTAGGAGACAATGTTAGAGTCTTAGTACTCTTAAACCTTGTCCATTAGACATAGTTTTTGTGTCAGAGTTTTAGACTTGTTGTTCGATGCCCATAAGACATAGTTTTGATTGTTAGGGTTAGTACCCTTTTTTATGTTAATATGACTTAGTTTTGTTTGTCAGATTTTCTGACATGTTTTAATATGCCCATAAGGCATAGTTTTCAATATTAATCTTGTTGTTCATTTTCAATGTCCATATGACATAGTATTTTGTGTCAGAGTTTCTGACTTATTGTTATGCCCATAAGGCATAGTTTTGAATGAGGAGCTTAATGTTCTAATTATCTAGGTCCTTAGGACATGTTTAGTATGGCAGTGTTTCTGACTTCCTTTTCTATCTCCATAAGACATGGTGATATATACTAGAAAAACAGTCATATCTCCCTAAACTGTACGGCCATGCTTAGGATCACTTGATGGTGTAAATTAGGCTATTTAACGCTTTGTTCAATTACCTAATTAGGTCTGTGACTGATTCCAGTCCCTATTGTTTCTCTTTAGTGTGTCTATTTTTGGTGCGCAACCTGTGGGAGTACTACTAGTTCGTAGTACTGGCCCGCGGGGATAGTGCTTAGTCTCCGGCCCCCTTCTGGCACCGTTTGTATTGGTTAATACATTAATTGTTTTACACTAGTTATAATGTGTCCTACATAGGGTGGAAATATATATATATATATTTCCACCCAATATATATATATATATATATATAGTACTGCCTGGACATTCAATAGTATGTATATATATATATATATATATATACATACTATTGAATGTCCAGGCAGTACTAGTTAGGAATAGACCAGCCATAGTAGCTTAAACAACTTAGATTCCTGATAGCTTGTCATTTACAATTTGTATAATGATAATTCCTCTTCTAGGACATTAATCCTTGTGTTACGTAGCTCTCTATGGGATTAACTCATTCTAGCTAGCTCATTTAACTACCATCGTAATAACTCTTTATAATTAGGACTTAATATAATTTGATATCTTTAATTATTATTCAACTTTAATTCAGGTATATACCATTCATGTCTAATGACTATGCTGGATAGTTGTTATATATTGTTGCATAACCTTACATTAATATTCGCTTTCTACTTTGCCGCTGTGTTGAGGCAGACGCTCCTTCATAGCAGAATGTGCGTTAGTCCTAATTAGAAGCGTTACTAGACTATACAATAGACTCAATCTTACTTATTTTAATTCCTAGTAACCTATTTGTTACTGCATTTCTTCCCTATTGGGATGTATACGTTTATGGTAACTGATTTAACTTCTCTTATTTAATAAAGGACTGTTTAATCTAAAATTTATCCAAACCATGTGTAATACAATTGACTTGTTTAGATTTAAATTAACTTATTTGTTAAACTTGTATATTTCTCTTATGTTTCATCTTTCCCAAACCTTCATGTTATATTATTGTAATAGTAATCTTACTTCTTCTACATGGTAGGGGAAGCGAGGATTCAATGTTAGAATAAAAGTATTATGCATACAAATACTTACAGATACGAGAGCTACAATTTCTGTAATATCACCTTATTAGTAGTTGGAACAGGAGATAGATAGTGTTACACTACAGGTTATAATGTAAAAATCAGAGGCATTACTCCGGATTAAACTGTCTGATGTGAATTTCTAACACAGATACTTGTATTATGAAATCATATGTTTTCACTATATGAAAAATTCTTATGGTTTTTTGAGATAGGTAATGAAACACTTTATGTGAAGTCCAATATCACACTTAGTACATCTTTCTATACAGTTTTTAAATATAGTGTTTATTAAGATAGGTAGTTTTTCGAGTGAACTCTTAAGTGAAGTATTTTTAGAGATTTTATCAAGAAAGGCAAATAGGTTAGGCCATTTTCTATGAATAAAGGACAGTCCATTTACATATGTCCTTATGTATTATGTTTCATTTTACGCCATTGTATTTTTCTTATTAATGGTGCAGTGGATACCCGCACTATCTATTATAAGCTATGCCTTACGCATAAATATAGATCTGTAACATTAGCATTGCTAGATAATATTGCATTATTATTACCCACCCTGAATAAGCAATACATAAAGACATCCTGCAATATCAAACATTTACAACCCCTTACTATGTCTAAAATATATGCTTTACTCATTCATTGTATCTTTTGGCTTAGCACGATTTCCATGACCGACTTGTTCGCACCGAATTCTATGGTGAAGTGAAGACTGACAAAGCTATGAATGGAATTTAAACTATATACTTTAATTAAATACCTAAATATAATCGACCTATAATCAGTTAGGGTGTTTGAACACTTAGCTAATTATGTGATTAAAATCGTTCTGTGTAGGCGTCAGTAATTTCTCACAAGAAAATTTATTTTGGAAAGTAGAATTGTTTTATGGAATACTTATTTTTCCTTTTGCCACTTGGGTGCTAGTGTCTTTGTAATATTTAGACTTATTAGTAGGTAGCCATTTTTTGATTCTTTTTCTTCCTTGGAATATTTAGTTTAAATATTAATTTTATTCCACTCATAGTTTCCAATAATTGTTTAGACATTAAAATTTGATAATGTCTAATTTATAGATAAAATTTTGTAGACGTATTTTGTTTGAAGAAATTATAAAAGTAATTTATTTTTGTTAGTTTATGAATTATATAATTTAACAATTCAGATTCATTTTGTGAGAAATTACCAGTATTATAATATAATATTACAAGCCGCAGTCTTCTCGATTACATAAAGGTGGTGGAAGTCCCACATAAGTTTGAATTATGCCAGGAAGTCAAACCTTTGTGTAATTTATTTTGATCTGAATTGACATTTAAAATTAAATTTTAATCATAAAATTTAATGATTTAGTCGGAATTCACAAGGGTGATTCAGGAGCTTTGTTAACAGTGTAGAAGAGCTCATTAAGCTCTTGATTGTTATAGTACGGTTTCAAATGGTTAATGGTTTAACCTATTTGTTTAGTCAAATTTTAAGCTCTTTAATATTCCAATAGTGGAAATCCTTTATACCTTTATATTTCAAGCTCTTTATTCTCTTTATTAATATAATAAGGTTTCAAAGGTTTAATTATTTAATATGGTTGTTTAGTTTGAAGTCTCAAGGGTGATTCAGCCACTCTGTTAACCAAGTATAGGAGCTCTTTAAGCTCTATATTATTGTATAAGCGATTTTTGATTATTATTGGGTCTCTTCCAGACTAATTCATATAAATGAATAATTTATGATAAAACTCTTTTGTTTCTAAAGTGATCTTCTTCAAAGTCTACTATTACTTTGAGATTGTGAAATATATCCTCAAATGTACTGCGAAAGCGCCGTCTCTGCCCTATTTACATATTTTTTCAACACTACTCAGTTCGTTTTGTGAGGCCATGTGTTATTAATTTACCTCTGTTGTGTCCTCTAGCGGTTAGATTTGGAGGTGGTGAACGGTAAAAATCCAATCTAACTATAAACTCTTACAGTTTCTGTGAATTTTCTCACGGTTTTCCCAGTTCATTCATATATTCAAAAATAAATTCTACAGTTAGAAAAAAATTAAAATCATAGCTACATATTAAACATAAATTTACACTCATAGGTAAGGTCATGAAACAAATAAATATATGTTAAAGTATATAATAGTATGATAAGGCAACTAAAAATTAATATTTAGCTAAAATAACAACATCAATAAAATATTATAGGTAATATATCAATATGAATATCATCAACAAAATGAAAATCGGTCGGTACAAGGTGGCTTGGTTTTAGAGGAGCGACGGGTAGATTTTAACTTTCGGTGAGCTCTTCTGCTGACGAAACCTGCGCTTGGTCTATTTGATGAGCGTCTAAATCTCCCAAGAATAGTTTTATTTTCTTCAGATGTGATGTAACCATTCTTTGCATCGATAGTTCGCAACATGTTGGTATTCGTAGAGTTCACAGTGTCTGAAACACGTTCAATATGCTGTAATGACAAATAAGATAGTTATTGTTACTTTGAGAGAATTTTATGTATGGAAGGAGATAAAAAAGTGAGGAACAGGATCAAATAGTTGGAACACACGTGATCCAGGTTTTGCAGAAAGAAGAGAAATATAGCTCACACTATACACAAATGCCACTGGACAGAATAGTTCTCAGTTCACACTTTACATTGCTACCACTGGACAAAGAGGAGATCAGTTTATACATTACATTGCAACAACTGGACAGAGAGGAGATCAGTTCAAACATTACATTGCTACCACTGGACAGAGAGGAGATCAGTTCATACATTACATTGCTACAACTGGACCGGGAGGAGATCAGTTCATACATTACATTGCTACCACTAGACAGACATGAGCTAAGTTTATACGTTACATTGCTACAACTGGACATAGAGGATATCAGTTCATATGTTACATTGCTACAACTAGACAGAGAGGAAATCAGTTCATACCTTACATTGCTACAACTGGACAGAGAGGAGATTAGTTTATATGTTACATTGCTACCACCGGACATGGATGAGATCAGTTCATACGTTATATTGCTACAACTGGACAGAGAGGAAATCAGTTCATACATTACATTGCTACAACTGTACAGAGAGGAAATCAGTTCATACTATACTTTGCTACAACTGGACAGAGAGGAAATCAGTTCATAAGCTATATTGCTACAACTGGACAGAGAGGAGATCAGTTCATACGTTATATTGCTACCACTGGACAGAGAGGAAATCAGTTCATACGTTATATCGCTACAACTGGACAGAGAGGAGATCAGTTCATACGTTATATTGCTACAACTGGGAAGAGAGGAAATCAGTTCATACTTTACATTGCTACAACTGGACATAGAGGAGATAAGTTCATACGTTATATTGCTACAACTGTACAGAGAGGAGATCAGTTCATACATTACATTGCTACAACTGGACAGAGAGGAGATCAGTTCATACGTTACATTGCTACAACTGGACAGATATAAGATCAATTTATACGTTATATTGCTACAACTGGACAGAGAGGAGATCAGTTCATACATTACATTGCTACCACTGGATAGAGAGGAGATCAGTTCATACATTACATTGCTACAACTGGACAGGGAGGAGATCAGTTTATACATTACATTGCCACAACTGGACAGAGAGGAAATCAGTTTATACGTTACATTGCTACAACTTCACAGAGAGGAGATCAGTTTACACATTACATTGCTACCACTGGACAGACATGAGCTAAGTTTATACGTTACCTTGCTACAACTGGACATAGAGTAGATCAGTTCATACGTTACATTGCTACAACTAGACAGAGAGGAAATCAGTTCATACCTTACATTGCTACAACTGGACAGAAAGGAGATCAGTTCATACGTTACATTGCTACAACTGGACAGAGAGGAGTATCAGTTCATACATTACATTGCTACAACTGGACAGAGAGGAGATCAGTTCATACATTACATTGCTACAACTGGACAGAAAGGAAATCAGTTCATACATTAGATTGCTACAACTGGACAGAGAGGAGATCAGTTCATACGTTACATTTCTACAACTGGACAAAGAGGAGATCAGTTCATACATTACATTGCTACAACTGGACAGAGAGGATATCAGTTCATACGTTACATTGCTACCACTGGACAAAAGGGAGCTCAATTCACACGTTTGATTGCTACCAATTTTAAAGAGAAAATTCAAGATACAATATATCATTTAAATCACGTAGTAACCTGTTAATAGATTGTATCAAAAACTAAAGCCCTATCAACGACTTAAATATACCGTATAATGTACAGGTTTAAAGCAGTTTCAAACGAATTTTAATTCTTACATAAATATATAAAAAGATGTTTGAACTTATGTAAGTTGAAAAATAGACACATACCATGTAAAATTTTCTCTTTTTAATAAATATTCACTTAAAATACAATTACATTTGGATTGCTGCAAAAATAGTTTTCATCCTGTATTGGTACCATTAAGGGTTAAACGCGTATCATCGTTATTAACAAATTAATTTAGGTCTAGTTCCAAGAAGAGTAGCCTAAATAAACTGTATCAGCGTTAAAAAGTAGATACAATAGAAAAATCATAGTGATAAGTCAAATGAAGAAAACTAGTTTCAGTGCATTCAAACTGGATTCGATAGTAAGCAATCTCTCGTTTACCCACAATTAAGACTATTTTAAGTGATGCCTCAAACCAAGTAATTACTGGAGTCGGCTAAAATAATTATAAGTAAATAGTTATTTTATTTAAAAATTAAAAAAACTTACCGGCCAAAATAACATGACTGATTATATAAAATATAAATACAGAAGACATTACAACTATTGCATTTTTATTCATCATAGTAAATTATTAATCAGATAAAACTATCCAGCAGAGATTATACATAGAAATAAATATAGTTTTGTGAAGTTCATATTTTAATAAGGTTTATTATGCCTTTAATCAAAATAATATAGGACATAACTACATGCTTTCACTTAACTAACCAATTTTGTATCATTAATTTTAATAATCTTTATAGACCTCAATTAATAAGTTTTATATCTTATTTTACTTTATTCCAAGAAAAGTTCTGAAAGCTTTAGAGTGTATCTGTTTCAGATAGTTATTCACTCCCTTTATTATTTAAAAGAAAATGTATTGGTTTATACATGATAAGACAGAGATCCATTTTTTAAAATAATACATACGTACGTACGTACGTACATACATACATACATACGTACATACATACATACATACATACATTACATACATACATACATACATACATACCATTAGCGTGGAGAGAGGATGAGAGAACCACAACAATAAATCACTTGTCAAAAGCCACCCTCAGTTCACTGAGTCAAGATTCTGAGCATACTCGTCAACAACTATCGAGAGCTATCTGCTAATCATGCGCTTGCCAGTTTGGCCACCCAGTCGCTTGCGCGCTCGCTCGCGCGCTTGTCAGTCCGGCTGAACCCTTATACTTTCGAAAATTAATAATAATAATAATTATAATATTTAGCCCCACGTCTTACTACCCGTTCGGGTTATACGCTTAAGTACTAATTAAGCTAATGGATTAGGAATTGCGAGGGTTGAATTTAAAGGAAGTGAACCCGCATTTGCGTGGAGGGAGAGTGGAAAACCATTTAGGAAAAACCACTCCCAGTTCACCCGACCAAGATTCGAACCTCGATCTGCCCGTCCTCGGTGGTCGAGCTCAACACGACTAGCGCGTTAGCCAACTACGCCACCGAGGCGGGTCTTTCGCAAATTGATTCGACAGAAATGGTAATTGTATATTGATTCAGAATCATACACAAAATTACTGGTACCAAGCTATACTCGTACTTAATTATGTTGTAGGGTTAGTAGGGGTTTGGCCTGTCCCTCACATGCACAATTTTGGATTTCACACGAAGATTGTCTCCTGTTGTTAATATATTTGGCAATGTGTTCAGGCGTAGTTTGTTATACAGGGTGAGGTGGAAACAATTAAACGAGCTCCGGTGAGGAAAGTGATGGACCACTTGTTGGGGTTTGCCGGACGTTCGGTGGTTGCACCGGAGTGACAAAAGATGAAAAAAAGTAATATGTAGCTTGCCTTTATTTAGCTAGTAAATATTTACTTTTCAATTATAGTGTTAATTTTTATGATGCTAATCGTCTAATTATTGTTTCGTCCTCACCCACCCTGTATAAGCCACATACAATTGGGAACAAAGATCCCAGATATCTGTTTTAATCCAAATTGAGATAAATTTATGTGTTAAATCCACCATATTGGATCTGCCAGTTTGGAATTTCAATTATTGGAAATTTTCATAAAAATTGCATAATCCTTAGCGTTCATATGATATTTTAGCTCTTCAAAACATCGGGAGGTTTGAGAAAGAACTATTGATGGATAGACAACAAATGGATGATGTATATTATGCTTAGTGTTCTCTTTTTCAAAGATTTCATAAATTTATAATGATTTATTTCATTTTTGAGCTAGGGAAATCTTTGATTTTAATAAAAAATAAATGCTAGAACCACGGACCTTACCGTTAAAATCGCTTATTAGGAAACATAAGAAAAAATACTACTCGTCCAATCAACCAGTGATAGTAGTTTTAGTTAGGTGGTAAACTACCATCCTTATACTGTTAAAATATATTTCTAAAAAATCCTACTAATGAAACAAAAATCTTACAATTTCTCCTATCCTTAGATCCTCCATCCTCTTATGTTTAAAAAAAATCTACCTTTTATTTAAATTAAATTTTAGAGTATGACGAACTCAGGATAGCTTCTTATTGGAACACAAACGAAAGATAGAACATGAAAGATGTTCTAAGGGAGCTTGAATATTTTATTAAAGTTCGTACAAGGGAATTCTTTTGGCGTTCTTCACTATTATATCGTTAATTAGTGGAAAATTAATTGTTCCCCAGCACGATGAATAGAGTTGATTTTTGACTCACTTGAGCAAAACAACAGTGTCCTTAATGAAAGAACATTTTTCCCCTCCCATAAAATCATAACTTTTCTTTGACAGAATTAGCTCTGCTATTTTCTGCAAAGCTAGAATGAGGCACAACCAACATAGGGTAACATTTATACAACTTTTTTTAATTAATCTTTTTTTTTAACATGTTAATTAAATAAGACGACTCTTCACATGAGTTTCATCAGGCATTTTCATGTCCATTATTTAGACTTGAAAATGCCATATGAAATTCTGTTTCAACTTCAACTAGTTTAATTACTATGTAAAAAAGTTTAAACTAAAAAAAGTCATTTTTTTTACCAAGTCCTACTACCATTTTGGGCAATACAAATGTAAATACACCAATGTGGTTATTATGATGATTTTTGGATATAAATCAAATGCACATAAATTATATTCGGGTAGCACGAAAATATTCACATATCTTCTAACATAACCACTTGAACCCACATTTACTTACGTTATACTTATACCCATTTTTTTGTAGAATTGGGTGCCATTTTGAACAATCTTTTAGCTACATTCTGCTGATATATATTTATTTTTGTAGCACCATATTTTAATACCCATTAGGGTCATACGCTTGTGTACTAGCTACGCTAATGGTTTTAGGAATGAGGAAACTTATGTTTATTTGAAGTGTACCCTCATTTTCGTGGAGGGAAATTGGTAAAACATTAAAAAAAACACCATCAGTACACCCGACAGAAATTCATACTTCGATCTCCAAGTTATCAGCAGTCCCGTCTAGTCTAATACGGGAGTATCGCCTTAGACCATGTAATCATCGAAGTGGGTCTCAGAACGGGCATTACATCAATAACCACTGTTTTATTCGTGATGAAATTCGACGGAATTTGTCACAAATTTTAAATAACTATTAGAGATATCTTCATATACACATACACCCAGCCAGACATGTGTTATTCAGTTTTAGTTCTCTACAGATTGTTTCGGTACTAAAAAATAAATATAATGACTCTTAGCAAAATATACACCTGCTTCGATGGTTGAAAGTTCTAAGGCAAAGATTCTCAAAGCAGGGTCTCCAAGGATCGTCCAGGGGGTCCAAGAGAAGATCTTATAAAATTTTAAATAAAAAGGTAACTCGCTGGTATGTACTGAACATAATGGAGATGCCCTCCCATATTAAATTCTGGTGAGAGAGTGAGGGAGAAAATTGAGGGGTTGGCCACACCCTTTGTGACCACATCTTTGAGAGGAGCATTTGGCAAATCACTTTTATATTAGTTTTCTCGTCAACCAAGAAAAAGAACGTTCATAAAAAGCACTGAAACATTTAACGCCTTTTCCAACAACTTATTTGTGAGAGCGAGCTTTTTTTGCTCTTTGTGGCATGAAAAATTATAAAATGAATCGTCTTATTGTGGAATGAAACTTTTAAGGAGATGGTAAGTAAAATTGCTACAGATTTCAATGATATTTTAAATTCACACAAGCAGTTCTATTACTCATATAAATTATCAGTAATTATAAATGTACAAATATAATACATATTTTATGTTCATTTTAATTATGATTCTTTTTAACATTCACAAAAAAAAAATTACATCTAAAAATGTACTAATATAGGGGACTAATACCTACATTTATTTAAATTTAATTTATATTGTAATAATATTACTTTTTCACTAAAATATATTATGACTAATTCATCCCTACAATATACTATACATTTTTATCACTATCATTTTTTAATCATTTATCCTACATTAAGGTGTCCGCGAATCAGATGTTTCCTGTTTGGAGGGTTGGCGTGACTAGGTAGATCGAGAACCAATGGTCCAAGACATCGTTATAGAAATATACTGGATTGTCTTTGACAGGGAGATTAGTACTCAAATCCCAGCTGGTGGATTGGTTTTTTATAAATAAGTTTTCGCCATCTCTGCACTCAAATGTGAATACAATACTTATAAATTCAAATTTCCTCGTCTCTAATATATTGGCGCCATTGGTATATCTCGAACAGATTGTAAGATGCCTTTAGAATTTATTTTTACTCAGCTCTAAGAAATTATTTAAATGGCACCTAGCAGATTAGAAAAGCTATCATCAATTTGAATCATAAGTCTAGTTTTTTTGGGAGGTGAGGGTGAGTTTTTTGGGAGGAGGCTGTTTCCCGAGTTAAATCAAAATTCCCATGGAATTTCAGCACCACTCGACTGAAGTCATGATGATAGCTATGGGGGCACAAGCAGTCACCTTTTGGTCGTAACAAAGCTCTATTTTTATTTAAGTTATTTTTTTTTTACAAGCGGTGGGTGCATCGTACGGCGTACCGGTTACGACACCACTTTAAACGAGACGGTCAGAATAATGTTTCACCAAGATGGCCGCCCCCACTAACTTGTTTATTGCCCCACCCGTGGCGGACAAAGGGGATGTTGGGAAATGCATCTGACACAGGGTGAATATAAACGTGGTAGTAACTTTGAATATATTCGCAGGAAGCTTTTTTTTATTAATTGTGATTATTTAGATTTACGAGAGTCATGAAGCTTGGAGGAACCTATCATTACAGAACTTAATTTTACAAGATAGGTACCAGGGGAGGTGAGATAAGGGTTCATGTCCCGAGTTGAGAGTACTGATGATTTTTTTTCTTATATAACCTTTTTCTCTTTCTCTACGTAAATCAAAATACATATCTTATAAATCCATACTTCTAAATCGTTACCTTATTAATAGAACTAAATGCAGATAACTGTTATCGGTTATCATATGGTCTTAGGAATTACTTCTTCATTATTCTGGATTATATTTTACGAGATAATTAGGGTTCAAATCCCTTTCTAGTTTAATGAAAATGTATTTTCCTGAATGCCCTACCTGACCCCTCCCCTTATAAGAAAATCTGGGTGCATTTTTTCTAAACTATACCTACCTAATCAATGTAGATACGCGTACAGCCCTAACGAATGATAATATGTGATGAACAAAAAATTTACATGGATAGAACAGACTGTTTATATGACATGGCGCAAAAGCAGAAAACAAAATAACAACAAACTCAGTACTTAGGTCAACAATTCTTCAAAGGTACATTTTATAGTTGTGTTCTTAACCTTTTTACGAATACACCCCCCCAATAGATGGTTCAATATGTCCCTATATCACCTTTGCAACACTGTCTGAATCATAATCATATTCATAATCGGCATCACATGTCCTATATTGTACCAGAAAAACTCCAAAATATGTCAATATTTTTGTTTTACTTTACATATGTATAGCTAGGGACAAATTAGCAATTATATTTATTTACGGAAAATAAACTACCTAGCGACAACTAGTAGGATTCTTGCTGTTTTATTGTTCATTCAAATCATGGCGTTTTAAATTGGTTTATAGGTATGGTATGGATACCCTAGGTTAAAAACCCTTTATCTACTCAGAATATAATATAGACGTGCCAACTGTTATGCGTTATTTGAACTAAAACTAATAAATATTTATGTGGACGAATTTACAATATATTTATTGTTCTTTCCAAGATCGTAAAGCAAGTTATAGGGCCATAAAGTTCTTTAACTGAATTTCTCCGAATCACTCGTATCTTAACTGCTTTCGTACCACGTTAGGATTATGAAACTTCGGAGCTCTTAGTGAGGTCACGTGTCTTCGCCTTTCTTGTCCCCCGAAAGAAACCTCTTATTAGAAATACAATAGAACACACTGGTAAAATTTAGTTCTAGTACATTTTAGGTAGAACAATTAATACTAAACTATAATAGTCTTGTAGTGTTTACTACTTGAATGAGATCAATATGAATTTATTTTTGAAACGCCCAGCACTATTGGGCACATTTGAAAAGGCATTCTGTAGTTTTTTAAAATATGTTATGATAATTGTGCTAATTGCTAAGGATTCTTTCTCCTAATTTCGAATGTTTATGTTCTAAATTTTACTATTCTCATGACAAACTATAAAGAACTATTGATGCTACTAAGTGTAGAAAACTAAACTAAAAGGGTTTGCTAAGCAGTATTTGATTTAATTTAGATTAAAAAACTTGTGTTAAATATAAAAACTGTAAACCTGTGTTCCCTTCAATCTATACTTTAAGATGCATAATAATAAAAATAGATTTCCTATGACGGAGAGATTAAGGTTCGAGTATATGCTGGGTGAAATAAAAGGTGCTTTCTCAAATGTTATTTATCATTATTGTTTTCATATCTCCTATTCACTTTATACAAAATTACTTCTCCATCCTTAACTATTAAATTAATCCATTAGTAGCCATAGCTTTAGGTGTAATATTTTTTTTAAATACTCATCAAAGTAATCATTAGCATCATAAACAGAAATAAAAACTAAAATAAAATTTAAAATAAATGGTGCAATGAACCACACTGACTTTTTCGCTCTTTAACCTAAACATTTATACATTTGCTTTGATCTCCTAAAATCTATGAAACGAAATAATAAGCATTATTACAAAAAATTACTGTAAAAGAGATCATCACATTTAATCAAGGAGCATAAATGAATTAATAGACATTTTTATATAATTATATTGTAAAAAAAGAGGAATATGATGCCCCACCACCCAAACTACATCAGCAGATGTTTATTTTAATTGCTCTGTCACCACTATTTAGTGCTAGCTTTTCTCTCAAATTTTAATTATAAAATCTCTACTCTAATTCATTCACTTTTCCATAGTATCTGATTTTGATTTTCTTTAATTTTTAGGATTGTTTAGTATCTTATACAAAATGGTGATTTTCTATCTCACCAAGAAGTAGATCATTGCAATTGTTAGTTTCGTGAATTTCGATAGTATTCCACTAAATCCTGATTCTCCATTTTGAAGCTTGTAATTTAAAGACTTTTATGATTTTACGCAGTATAGGGTAGGCAGGCTTTAAAACGTGATTTATTTATTTAGTGATAAATTTAATTCAATTTTCTTGCTGACCTACTTTCTCCTAGATATCTATAGAAATTAAAAATCGTCCGCGTTTTCTATTAACATGTATATTATGCAAGAAACTTATTATTTAATATAAGATAATGAATTTGGTGTTAATATTAAAATGTGTGGTTATAAAAATATTGTAGGGTTAGTAAATAACCACACTGTTATAACATGTTGCTTTTATTTAATTAAATTGAACAAATTATTGCATTTATTAATTTTGCCGATGTTATTTTAATTAGAGGCTCTATTATTTCTCTAAAAATAACAATTTGGATCATGGTTCACGCAAACAAATTTTAAAGAAATTTAACCACATATAGAAGTGTTTCTATTTTTGATGTCAAATTTTGTGTTATTGTAAGGAAATAAAAGTTTAAATTGGAAAAAATAAAACTAGATGAAAAAAAACAAAAATTATTTATAATATTGTGTTTTGATGGATTCACATCAATCCAGACAAATAATTAATTTATTTACATGTTATCATTCGCTATACAAGAAATGTATTCGTTTGGGCCATGATGAAAAAACCATACAAGTATGAATAGTTTAAAAAAGTAGTTTAAATAATTATTTACCGAGCTTTTCTGTAGAACAGAATAAACAAAATATAAGCATTGTTTATAAATTTCAAATCTATCTTTTCAATAATAAAATCAACACACGTTTTGGCCATAAAACCGAAATTACATCTTTGAAATAACGTTACAAGGAAATGGGAGACTAAATTAACTAACATTTAGGCACAAATTGCTTGCACCCATAATATTACGTATTTATATGGTTATTCTCTAGGTGCTGTTGTTAATGAGGAAATATTAAAGGAAGAGATGATGGGTATGATCTTACAAAATGTTAATTTCAAAAATTTCGTAGGTTTTCCATTAGGACAAATAACCATTATTTTTTTCTTAATTACAGTAAAATATTTAAAAAAAAATGCATTCTCCTTAATAACTTAAGATTTATATTGAACCTGTATGAATATTGGCCTACCTATTATGTACTGTGTAAAAATAAATTAAATAAATGTTAAACTATTAACTAAATACTTTGGAAATAATTTTAATTTTAATAAATTAATGATTTGAAAAGTAAAACTCCACAATGCATGCTAAAATCATTATTATCATTA
The DNA here is from genome assembly GCA_902151455.1 of Timema bartmani. Taxonomy (NCBI): domain Eukaryota; kingdom Metazoa; phylum Arthropoda; class Insecta; order Phasmatodea; family Timematidae; genus Timema; species Timema bartmani. Next base: position 97,158 of record CABFWB010000113.1, on the reverse strand, counting down.
TTATATCAATATCAGTATCATTATCATCATCATCTTCATCTTTAACAGTATCATCGCTTGAGTGTTCTTGCGTTGTGGATATTAAAAAGATATTTACTAAGTGCAAAAAAGTTTGCATTTTCACTTAAATTATTTAGTTCAGCAATAATTTACTTTTCTCTACACTTACAAAACCATACTAGTTATCTGCAAGCTTCTCTAATTGGGCTTCATGCCTTTGCGTGCTCAGGATTCAAGGATATTAATATTTTATTTTATAAAGTGTATTATTATAGAGGGTATTAAACTTAATAATCATGTTAATTATATGCATTAAAAACTATATAAATGAAAGTGATAATTAGTACATAATTTTATTATTTCTATTTTAATGTGTCATAAAAGGTTAGTTCCGGTTAAACATTTGTACAATAGGAATACTTATAATAGAATTCATCGTAATAAAAATATAATTTTTTTAAAGTTTTTTTTAACCTTTTAATACATTAAAAGATACAATAAATTGATAAATAATAGAATATTAGTGTCATTTCATAAATTAAACGATACTAGCACCATTTTACTAAGTGTGAGGACTAACAACTGACGACGTATAGATCAATTCTTCCCTCATAGATGGCACCACTGGATATGTTGGACCGAGTCAGTTCTTAGTTTGTTGCGACACAGCCAGGTGGTATTTGATGTTTGAGCGTATTTTAGCGTCGCCAAACGGCAGATAACGAAAACAATATATATATATATATTCTACTGAAACAATCTACGTAGGTATGGGTATTAATAAAATAGGAAATTTTATTTTCTTCAAACAAACTATATAAACGTAATTATTAAATTTGGAAAAAAATGTAAAATTGCATCCCATACTTAGCAAAAAATTTTTGAAAGTAGTTTTTTAAAACGGAGCTTCTGAAATGTAATCATGTATTAATCATTTTAATTGTTCAAAGCAAAGAATAACGTTTTTCAAAGAATCTTTGGTTAACCGACACGGTTTTTTTTCTATCGTGTCTCAAGGCAAAAATTCCTTTCATCATACTTGGTCAGGATTCAAATCATTGTCAAACCAGCGAATATGATCTTTACGTTTATCCCAAGTGCCCAAAGATATACTTATTTTTTCTTCAGATCCATGATTTAGAATATTCCAATTTTACTATATAGTAATACATATTTTACTTTTAATTATCACCCAGTGAATGATAAGTCGAAGTTTTTAAATTTTAGAGTCCTGGCTCAATAATAGGAAATTTTCTTCCCTTTTAAAAAATGAATAATAGAGCTCCGTTTGAATTTATATTAAAATAAATAAATTTGTATCAATATAATACAAAGAAAGAAAGGATAAAAATTCATCACCTATATATTAATATATATTCAAGCATGTATATAGATATATATTTATATCCATATACATATAAAACTATATATATTTACATATATATATCTGTATGTAAAATATATATATTCATGTATAAATATATGCATAGGTATAAATGTATTTATGTATATATATGTATGTAGATATATACGTAAATGTAATTATGTATATATATGTATGTATATACATGTATTAATATATATATTTATAAATATAATATATTTATGTATATATAAATATATAGTTATGTATAAATAAATATATAGTTATGTATAAATATACATATATAGTTATATATAAATATACATAAATAGTTATGTATAAATATACAAATATAGTTATGTATAAACATACATGTATAGCTATGTATAAATAAACGTAATTTATATATATATAATATATATGTATATTTATATACATATATAGAGTGTACTGTGACGTAGTCAACAGACTCCACCAGAGTGCTCTAATCTAGATATCAATCATTTAAAATTTAAAAGTTACTATAAACAATGGAACTATATGGCACCCTTATGCAGTAACAACCACACAACTACCGTACTTAAATGTAATGAAAATACCAAATGTACATAATTGTAAATATTTATTATTCTGATGTTGATTTACAAACTGCATCCGTTCATGATACCATTCACATCAACATGTACTGTTCAAAATACCCGTTGATACTTTGCACAATGGCTTGGTCCCACTGACTTTCGCCAAGTTGGTTTCTGAGGGCATTGATTGTTGGCGTCGGTTATATTCTGTAACAACTGTTCTCATGTTTCTGACTTATATCTGCTGTATTCAGTAATGGAGTTGAATTAATCCTAAGTGTATATTCATTTTTTAGATTTAAATAGTGCTTAGAACATGCTTGCAAAGTATGCTTTTTTGGTTTATTTAGCACCGCGTCTTACTACCCGTTCTGGTTATACGCCTATGTACTAATTAAGCTAATGCATTATTAATGGCAAAGGTTGAATTTAAATTAAGTGTAATCGTATTTTCATAGAGAGAGAGTGTGTGTCAAAACCATTTTGAAAGAACCATACTCACTACACCCAACTGGGGAATCGATCATTGACATCAACATCTAGTCTTTTTGGAGAGTCATGGCCCGGAGCAGGGGCCAGCAGCCCTGTTAATTGATACGTAAATACATACATACTTATTCAGAACTTTCCCTTATGTAGTTGGTAAAAAAAAACTGTTCATTTAGCTCTAAAAACAAATCTGTACTTAATCCATCCTCACTAACTTTCTTCACACTTCCCTATCATTGTATACCTCTTTCGTTTCAACAACATCCATACACCGAGTCATACTTTCTCTTTTATCTATACAACTCTTAGTGTTTAGTCTTCTTAACAACTTCGCCTACAACATTTAGCCACGTATTATATGGCCTACCCCTTCATTTTGATCCACATACTCTACTTTCATATATTTGCTTCGTAACTCGAACCACATTCATTCTCTCAACTTGCCCAAACCAAGGTAAAGGCCTATTTCACATTGACCTAATGGATTTCCTTTCAGACCGCACTCCTTCAGCACCCATTCATTACTGGCTCTGTCCATACGAGTTTTTTCACATACCTTTCCTAGTTATCTCATTTTAACCGCATTCACCTTGCTCTTGTGTTTCTTCTGAGAAATCCACGCTTCACAACCATACAACAATGTCGGTGTTAATACACTTTTATGTTATACTGCCATATTTGCCTCTTCCAATACTACTTCATTCATCTGTAATAGTTCACATACATCAAACTACTCTCTGAGATATATTCACCTTCACCCAACTATTCTCTGAGATGCATTAAACTTTCTGATGATTTCACCATCTATTCTTACATTTTTACAAAACATTTTGAGCATATATACAAAATCCTTCACTTGTTCTCTAAGTTCTCTATTTCTACTAAGCTGACAATCATTTTCTGATTCAGTCTTATCAAAAATTATCACATTAATTTTGGAAACACTTAAACGAAGATCCAGCCACATATTTCAAGATCATTTGATAGTTTTTGAATTCAAAATACATACCACAATATATTTAAACATCATTGTTTACTTTAACTTATAATTCATGGTCAAAACAAAATATAATAAATTATTTTCATGAAGTTGACAACTTAACCTTTTAGTTTGCGAATTTGTGTCAATAAGGTTGATTTCAATGTTAATTAACGATAACATTTTAATATCAAAACATTGATTCCCCAATATAGTATATAAATTCCCTCACTCAAAGAATTTCATTAAATTTGGTCTAAGGACAAAATATTATAACTGTCATTTTGTGACAAGAGGTAATTATTCAAAAATAAGGAAGAAGAAAAAACAATAATCTAAACTAAACAATATCTTTCCAATCTATGATCATTCGTTTTTGAGATTATAGGGCTATATACTTTTGCAGTAATTTTTATATTTGTTACATCGTAATACTAAAGTAAGAGTTGAAATATTATTTTTAGCCAAAAATAAATGTTTTATTTACAGATATACAACTATGTAAGATGGGGATCCAAGTAATGAGTGAACAGCTGGATACTCGAGGAGAGACCAAATTTTCCCAGCATTCTGAACCCCTTACCTTTAAAATGATCGTTCCTTTGCCAAAATCGATTAAGTAGTTTTAATTACGAGTATCACAAGTGGGCTTTCAAATTGGAGCAGAGAAAAATATTTAAAAATCAAATATCCAACGAAAGCTATTATAAATGTTTTAGTATGGATTTAGCCGCATATTAATATCATAATCTGAAAATTTAAAAATGACACCTGGACACGGGAATAAAACCCGGGACCATTGGCTTAGTATGCCAATGCCATATATAATAATTTTGGCTATTTGATTCTTAATGATACAATTACAATTTATAGTTTAATAAATGTACAAGTGACAGCAATAATCCAATTACCGAGTAGAAGGGGGCTGCGTTATCCGATGGCTCGTGATATTAATAAATCACATATTTCTAGCCGACGATTTCCGCACGTCCATCATGGACTCTGCCTTAAAATATGAGTGAAGAATGACTCTGAGCACGGGACGAGTCTTGGACAGCTCAGTGTTTAGAGCACTGCCGTGCTAAGCCAAGGATCCCAGATTCGATTCCCGTGTCTAGGTGTTATTTTTCAATTTTCAAAGAAATATTTAAATACAAAAAGGAGGAGGGAAGTAAATCAAAAATGCAAACGAAAGTACATATATTTTTAACCTACTAAAATTTGGATGGTTTGATATTCATAAATATTGCCGTAATTTATATATATGTTGCAAGATACCACTAAAGTAAGAGTTGTGTTGGTATTATTAATTGTAACCAGAGTAAAATATTTTATTTACATATGTACAGCCATACACAAATAAAGTCTCCCATGGTGATGTAAGCGAAGTTTGTAAGGCTGAAAATTCGTATTTATGTTGCAAAACACTATTTTGCTGACATTTTTGACATCTAGCCTTTAAAATGAGTGCCCGTTTTCAAAATAGCTTTAGAAAATTTGCTTATAATTTCTACTATTGGAAACGAGATTATCAAATATTATATAGAATAGCTGGTACACCCTTAATTTTTTTGAACAAAGAGAAGATGTCTTGGTAGAAATTTAAATACTGATACAAACTTGAAACTTTCTTGGTAAAAATCCTCTTTTAGAACTACCATTGTTTTTGTTTCCGTTTTAAGAAAAATGCAAACAAAATTCTATTTAAACTATTCTCATATTTACTCAAAGTAGGGAGTAGGAAGCATACATTTAAAGTAAATGCACTTGCATTTGCATCTGGAGGAAGGTCATGATATTGCCAAAATGATTGTCTTCAAACAACACAAAATCAACGATAGAATTATATTAAATATTGATTTCTTAATTTAAATTATAACTTAAACACTTACATCAGGGTCGTATAGTCTACAGCTACACTCTATTGAAGGACCGATCATAAAGTGAAGTCAATTTTTCTAGCACTACGTCTTAACTGTTAGGATAATACACCTATGTACTAATTAAGCTAATGTATTAGGGATGGGGAGGGCTGAATTCAGAGGAAATGTAACCACATTAGTATATAAGAAAAGTGGAAATTAATTTTGGAAAAAACATCCTCAGTACACCCGACCGAGATTTGAACTATCTCCCCGTCATCGAGAGTATAGTTTGTTGAAAAAGTGGCGTTTTCGCTATAAGTTTGAGTACCTATGGCCTAGATAAAATACGAGTAATATTTTTCTAAAGTTTTTCCTAATATCCCTACACTGTAAAGCATTTATTAATACTATTAATTTTATTTTCATCATTTCTTTCCCCGTGAATATGCAGATTTTCCATTCGGGTGTTAAGATTTTGATGGACAAAATAACACAATAGTTTAACATAGATAAAAATTTTCTATGATAATATTTAGGGAAAATATATTTAAAATTATAGTTAGGGATAGATATGGGTTTTCATTTAAAGTTATTATTTATTTTTGTTTCTGTGGCCTAATGATCAGAGTTCTTGACTACAGGTCCATAAGTTCCGGGTTCGACACCCCATATTTCCAGATTTTTTTCTGTGAAACAGTTGGTCGGAGTCAAACTCAGCGTCATGGGGATAAATGAGGAGCTACTTGAATAAATAGGTACTAGCTCTGGTTTAGGAAATTGAGATAGGAGGGTTCATTGTACTGACCACATGTTACACTCTAACCAAAATGTTGGCAGCTTCTCCATCGGTATAGGTCACTTGTGGGCTCACACCATGGAGTTTTTCATTTGGTCACATAACATACTAAATTCTTTAATGTACTCTTTGATTTTTAGTAAATAAACATATTTAAAATATTTTATATAATATTTTAATAAGAATGCACTTATAATCCTTTAATAAAAATAAAGTTTACCTCGGTGATCTTAAGGTAAGGCGCTCACTTCAGAATCATGGGTTCAAACCCAGCAGGGGTTGAGAGATTTTTCTAGAGAGATAAAAATCCGTAGCACAAATACCTTCGGATGGTAAGTGAAGCCGTTCATCCCATGACGATTGTAGTATGTTAAATAACCCTGGAAGGTATGTGAAGTTCACATGTGAACATTTCCAGGCAAAAAAAAAAGGTCATTTTGTTTTTTATCATTGAAATTAACGTGTGCTGATATAATCAGTCGGTTCAAAAAGTGAATGTTAAATATTTAAAAATAAATAAAAATTAAGAAAAGCCTCAAAACATTTCAATATAAAACTAATATAACATCCAACAAAAGAGGAGAAAAGCTCCAAAATTAGATTCACAGAAATGTATTTTATAGCAAAAACAAAAGAAGATAACACCATAAATAGCTGCCAGTCATAAACGTTGAAGCAAACCACTCTATATCGCCATTTGTTTAGAAGTATACTCTAATTCCGTACCCGGGAAGGATCTGAAAAAATAAAATGGGTTTTCTCTCCAGCTGTGGAAGTTGTTAAAAGGGCCTCGACCCCCCCGCAAGCCAAATGGGCCCAGTCTACTGTAATGGGTCAACTGGGAAAGACCAGAGAAGTAGATTCCATTTCCCTGCTGTGACGCTAGAGAACACACTTTTATTTTTTTTCATTCTACCACACTTTCATTCTTTTTATTCGATTTGTGTGTGTGTGTGCCACAAGATTACTCTCATTTTCTCTCTATTTTTTTTTTATGTTTTCCTCGTCTATCTAAACTCATATCTTGAACCAACTGCTATCGTAAAATATTATTTCATTTGAAATAATAAAGGTCAAAGCTCATGGCAAAGTAAAAAAAAAAAAAGATACCATTGATTCTCACGAAAAGTTGGAAAATTGTTAGTGGTTCGGTTTGGTGATATGTTCACTTGGCATATATTCAAAATGGTCACAGTTTTAAATTTAATAGGATGTCACGAAATGAAATATTTCTAGTTCATTTATGATTGGTGAAATTTAATTAAATAATTGCTTAAATTTGAGAGTAGGAAATATATTGTTTTCATATTATTATAACAAAAACATATATTTAACCTTCTTTACAATAATTTATGTGTAAAATTCCGCATGTGATGTAATGTTGTGTGTTGGCATGTTGGACATTGATGAAACATGTAAAACATAATATGTAAAGGGAGATTATCTGGTATGTATTGGATATCCCTTATTGCTTTACTATTGAGGATGTAGTGTTTAAACCGTTTGACAAATAACATAATTGGGTTAACATTTGACAATTAGAATTTATTTTAATTTATTAAGACCTCATCAATTTTTCCTACACATTAAAAAATATTTATACCCTCACAAAAAACTATAAAACATAATTTATATAAAATAACTTTCAATATTATTTAAAGGAGCATCCAAATGTAGTTATAAATAATTAGAGCTTTATTGGGGAGATACTTTCTGAAATGTCTTTTTTTCCCTACGAGAATTATACTATATAGTAGGATTTTTGTAAGGTGGTAGAAAAAATTAACTTTAAGAACAGACTTAATAAAAAAATTAGGGACAAATAAGGTAAAATTGGAGGAAATATACACACAACTGTGTTTAGAAAAATTGAAAATTAATTGTAAAAGAACACCTTCTGTAGATCATTTGGGATTCAAACCATTGTAACACATATATTTGAGAAAGTAATATTTTATAATGTGCAACCACTGATGTTGATTATAAGTATTTAATGTTAAGTTAGATTGATTAATTTTTTAACACATATTTTGTAATATGTCATAATAACTTTGGTCTCTTATGACACTTTAAAAGCTCTTGAAAAAACTAGGAGTTTGCGAAGCTTCGAAACTTCAACTTGGCTTCGAAACAAACATCAGACTCGAACTCACTTCGAAACAATTTCCAGCTTTGAAGCTTCGGCAATAAAAGTATTGACAGCTAGAATACTCAATATATATTCGATTAAAGCCATTCTGAGCTGTTTTATACAATACAAATTAATATTCAAATTGAAAAGTCTGAAGTAATTTATTTCTAAGTTGTGATAAAAGGCTGATTGTCAGATTAACACGAACTATTACAAACAATATTTCGATGGAATATTTTCCAAGTAATCTTAATCATTAAGTTATATCAATAACCATAGTATAATATTTTTTCAAACATTAAACAACTAGAGGGAAATGTTCGAACTTCGATTTGGCTTCAAGAATATTTCATATATTCAAGTTCGCTTCGAATTGAAAAAGTGGACTTCGCACACCCCTAAAAAGCACTGTTTTTCCATTCGACCCGTTCATGAGTATGTGATATAACTTTGGCCAACAAGGTCCCCTTGCATCACTTTTAAAACTTGAATTATACATTTTTACCAAAATAAATAGGAGACACTTTATGTTATATTTTATATATTTTAGAAGAGATCAATAATGCTGTACAAGAATTGTCAAAAGACTCACATGTTCTCTCTTACTCATGCACTTGTATAATCATAATACAGGTTTTAATTTTGCAAATGGTGTGTGTCATAATTAGATGATTACTCTGCATGTTTCTTGGGTGATGCATTTTTACGCGTAAAACAAATCCTGGCAGCCTAACTTAGTTATTAATGGGGCTTTCATAAATTTCACAAACAAACGTCAAAATATGTGCTTAGTCCTTTAAAATCTGTGTTCTTCAAATTCTAATTTAAAATGTTTAAGAAATTAATGTATATGTACAGTGCATAGCACCTTTTGAAATTATTGAAAAAAAAAAAATCTTTGTTACATTTAATAGTGCTTGAATATTATAAATTAAATTTTGAAATTAGTTTATTGTACTTGGCTTGCTTATTAATGTTAATCATATAGTAACTTTGTTAATTCATGTTAAAGTAGATTTGAAATTTCAACTCTGTTTTAAATAGGGTTAAAATCTAATTTTGCCAAATGGTGTTATAATCTTTTCTTCACGTGGATTTCATAATAATATTTGAATACTAATATTTTGGTAGATTTTGAGAATATAAACTATTTTTCTAATCATATTCAAACTTATTTAATTCTATTTTATTATATCTGGTAACAAATTATAGGGAAATGTAATTTTCTCTCCCTTATGTGTACTAAAATAATCAATCGATAAAGTAAATTGAGTTAGAGATAAAACTAGAATTAGTTTCTTCAACACAACGAATTATGAAAGCCAGTGGCTCTTCTAATTACAATACGCTGCTAGACAATCGTGACCAGCATACCAACTTCAATTAAAACTTACTAACTAAAGGAACATTCCAAGCATCATAGGGCTATTTATAAAATAATGTTAGTCATTTAATAAGCACGTACAGAATGTATACTGTCTTGTTTATTATGTATAGAAATAAAAGGTACGGAACTCCGCACGGACTTTCTCGCTCAATTGTTTAAAAATGGAGATATTTACTCATTACTCGTAATATAATTTACGCTAGCTACCCCGAGAACAAATTGCATTATACATACGTGAAACTATTTTGACTTACGCTTTAAAATTTTATTTTTAAGGAATTAAGTCTTCATTTTTATATTTGGACCAATATGAATTGTCAATATTGGGTCCCCAAGGGTCAATACTTCGTATTAACATTTTGACTTCCGTTTAACATTTTCAGCATATTATTAGAATATGCATATATTATGGTTATCGCATTGCTTTAAACTTCTCTTTTATACATTTTTACCAATAAGATAGGTAATTATTGACTATTGAGTCTAAAATGGGAGAGATAGATCATTGCTGTACCAGGGGAAGATCCGGGAAGCGGGAATGGGGGGCAATCGCCCTCCTTCAAGAAATTAAAGCGATAAAATCAATGTTAAAGTCGCTACTAGTTTTATTGTCACTTAATACTATCTCAGTACCCAGATTTCATTTTTTAAATGGTTATTTGTAATATTAAGATTTAAGACAATCACATTTAGTATTAAAGTGGTGAAAACAGACATTAATGAAATTACCCAAATTTAAGTTGCGCGCCTCTCACCTTGTTGCACAAACCTTGTTAAGGTTTAAATTTATTTTATAATTCTAATTACCACTATTTCAATGATATATAATAAATAAAGATCTTTAAAATAATTTGTTTTTAAATAACGACAAATTCTTTTAATAATACCACACACAAAAGGTGTTAGTATGGCTAAGTGGTAAAATTTCGATTTAAAATGAGAAATAACTAGCTTTACTACAGAGTGGAGTTAAAGTACGATTGTATGAAATATGAATAACTCCATATATTTTGTCTAGTGCTTGAATAGCTAAAAAACTATTTATATAATAATCATTGTAATGATTAGACTTTTATTACTCCTAATAATCACTAATTTTTGATGTTTTTACTATTTGCTTTTAATAAATTTCAATACTGATCGCAAATTTCGAGTTATACCTTTCAATAGAGGATTATTCTCAAGTTTAGCGTTACACTGAGAAATTAATTAAGAATTTACTCTAAAATTTTGAAGTATTTTTATGTATAAATTTCTTGAGGTGCCCCCACCCCCCCCCCCTCACCGATGGGAGAACCCATGTCCCTCCCACATTAAGAAAATCCTGGATCCACCCCTGTGCTGTACTAATATTTCCCCTAAGAGGTTAAAGGAAAAACAGTATCAATGGTTGACCTGGTGGTCTAGGGGTAAGGTGTCAGACTTCTATGAGAATGCCAGGCCTCTACCATGGTTCGGATTCCACGTTAAACTGTAGGTCCTCCATTTCATCTCACAATCACCCTACCATTGCACATTAGCGTAAGTGCGTATAACCCGAGTGGGTAGTAAGACGCGGTGCTAATAATAATAATAATAATAATAATAATAATAATAACAGCATCAATCTCTTGAAATAATTACTTATTTTCCTACTCTAAGGCATTAGAGAATTATTGCGTTAAAATTTAAGTAGTATCTCTTTACAACTAAAACTTACAAAATTGTATTAATTTATTGGCCAATATTTCAGGAACTATTGGTCTTATAAAAAGTTATTTCAAATATTTATTTTTAATTTTTAATAGTACTAACATTTTAGAATAATAAGTTATTTGTGTCTCAAATAGTTGTGAGGATAAATTAATTTTTACTTCTGTTAAGAACCCTAAGAATAATTTAAATTGGAAAATGAAAAAAGCCATTTTGTTTATAATCTTAATCAACGCCTGGATACGAATTTAAATCAAAATCATTATAGCCCATTTTGAGAAAATTGAATTTTTCTCTTTTCAGCCTCGTGATCTTAATAAAATCACACATTTGTAGCCTACGATTTCCTCTACGTCCATCATAGACTCTGCCTTAAAATATGAGTGAAGAATGACCCTGGACACGGGACGATTCCTGGATAGCTCAGTGGTAGAGCATTGGCGTACCCAGTGGGCAGTTTTTTTTCATTTTCACACCAGGGTTACGTATGGAATTGTCATCGTAGCCCTGTTGGTGTACTATTACTTACTACGACTGACCCCGGCGGCTCGTTCGACCGGGTTCATTTAATCTGTATTTTCCTTTATTTTTCCATAAATGGTTCTTGTTTTTTCTTCTCTCCCTCCTTTTCTGTACCACTGTATATATTTTAAGGTTTATATTGACCCTGTATGAGTGACGGGGTGGGTTTTTCTAATATTTTCCCGCCCGTATCCCAAAGATGGTAAATATTCAGCCTGCCAGGGTGCCATATCATACCGTTAATGCTTTATGTATTAATCCTATGTGTTGTTGGTTTTCAAGAGCCCTTCGAGGCTGGTGCTTACTAGGATATTCTATGTGCTTCCTGTTTTTATGTACTAAAATTGACGATTAAATACAATAAATACCTTACAAACAAACATTGGCGTACTAAGTCAAAGGTACCAGGTTCGATTCCCATGTCCAGGTGTCATTTTCAGTTTTCAGAATATGATATCTAGATGGAGTATTCCTCACTAAAAAGAATAAATAATAAATTTGGCTATTTGATTATAAAATATTGTAACGAAATAGATTTGGACCACTCTCGTATATTTAAAAAGTCATGGATGAAGGTAATTTTCTTTAAAGTATCGTATGTAGATTATCCTTTTTACACTTCATCCATGGAGAATCAAGCGCTTTTGGAAGAATAGTCTAGAAGGATTGCAACATTAAAATTTATTTTTTATTGTCAAAATTTAACTTAGTAATATTTACCAAACAAGCAAGAGAAGCCAGCTCCCTATATCCAATAGGAAGCTAGCCTTCAAAACACCTGTCGCAGAGACGCCCCTGATTGGTTAGTCTTGACACTGGTCACGAGAGGTCCAAGGGGCTAGGGGCACGTCCGCATATAAGCTGTGTGTGCGTATGAAAATATAGAAAGTACCGGTGAAATAGAGTGTGCACCGATGACAGATAGAGTGTGTGTTGACGATATAGAGAGAACTAACATAAACAGACAATACATAGTTTATATTTCAAACAAAGTGTAAAGGAAGAAGTAAACATATAAATAAATTGTGTGCAACATCAACAGTTGTATTTATTACACAAATATAATACCGTAATATAATAATTGGTGCTCGATCACGTAGCTACAAATACCAGTTATATCACAAACATTCCAAATCATCATAATTAACGCCCAATCATGGGGTGAATAATTCCATATCATATAATTGACGCCCGATCGCGGGGTGAATAATTCCATATCATCATAATTGACGCCCAATCGTGGGGTGAAAAATACCATATTATCATAACTGGCTCTCAATCGCGGGGCAATTATATGAGAATAATTCCATATCATCATAATTGGCTCCCAAACGCGGGGCAGTTATGTATAGAAAAATACCATATCATCATAATTGGCACCCAACATGGGGCAATTATATGTGAATAATTCCATATCATCATAATATGTAAAGTTTTTATTTTCCCATCGTGGAGTGAATATGTCCACGTCCAGACAAAGACCTCTAGTGGTTGAATCGGAATGAATAGTCAACCATGTTAGTTGAGCTCAAGCTTTTTATAGGTCTAGGGGAAACCTTCATATTAGAAGTATAACAGTCACGTTGTGAAAAAGTGATAAGAGCATGATTCTCTTGGTAACGACAGTTGACACGTCATTTCAGAAATCCAGTGATTTGGTAGTGTCGATCTTCAATATCTGTCAAGGGTGTTCTGGAATTTTGTCGAAACATTTTCTCTTTATTTAAAAAGCTTTGACCAAATTCCAGGACACCCTTGATCTGTTGATATTAACATGTGCAGAAAACTAAAATATATGTTGCTAGTGGAGAAATATTTGATTTATTTTGGCCAAAAAATTTCAATTCTATAAAAACTCTAAAAATACTTTCGCTCCCTTCAGCTGCACCTTAAAAAAAAACTGTGTCTTAATCTACGAGGCAGCCAACTCCATTAGTTTTTCATATAAGGTTTAAAAAACTCTAATAAGTTTAAATGTTGATGAATTCTTAAATTTCTATTGTAATTTCCGATGTTTTATATAATGTTTTTAAAAGAAATAACAGGAACTTACTCAATATAACATCAGGCTTAGGCTTATAATGTGTTCAGTGTGGAGTACTGAATGGAATTTTTATATATATATATATATACATGCATATGTAACCAATGTGATCCAAATTGTGACCACTTAAACGAAACCGTTCTTCCTGTCCGTTACACTTACCAGGTGTGTGTGTGTAAAACGTGTGCTGCACACAATATTATATTGAAAAATAAAAGGTGGGGAGGAGAGTTATATATTTATTTATTTCCTTTACATAATCTTTAACTCGAAGTCTAAGTAGTCCTAATATATTTCAATTCCTATTTCTTAATTTATTTTATATTTTTCCTTTTTATATTTTTATTCTATTCCATTTGTTTCTAGTTCTACGTGGGAGTAAGGCTCTTTAATACTAATTATGATATACCATTCTAAACTATTCAAATCTATCTGAAACTAATGCAGTTTTCTGCATTTACACTTGGGGATGTCACACGTTTTCCGGGTTGACCTACGGGGTGCTTTTAATGAAGGTATTGAGCTGTTATGGAGGAAAGTAGCTGATTGCTAAGCAGCTAACCTTCAGGGATTGCTATATTTGTCTGAAATGGCCATAAGACTTAAATTTAATTTCTACTCCGTATGCGTAATCTAAGTGACAAGTTGTCTGGTGACCGGGAGGGCAGTGTTCAGATTCCATCCGGGATTACTGAGAATACTTATTAATAAATTATTTCACATTTTTACAATCCTCTCAAACCGGGGTACATTTATTATAAACTTAACCTTCCTCATTCCTCTTCCATTAATATTAATAAATGAGGATATTCTTGATGGGTAGCTAGATACAGTTCAAATAATATATATATATACATATATAAGAATACTAATAATAGAATGTTAAAATATCTTCGATTTTCTCCTCAATCAACTTGTACATGCTTTGGTAGCCGCATGGTCTAAGGCATCAGTCATCACTCTTATAATAGAATTGACTGCCTATGATGAGTAGCTTGAGTTTAAATATCGGTTGGGTATACTGAGGGTGTTCCCTTGATATTTTCCACTCCGATCCACGTAAATGAGGGTACACTTCCTTTAAATTCAACCTTTATCATCCTCAAAACACTATAGTAACTAAGACAGTGCATATATTCCAAATGGGCTGTAAGATACGGCTGTAAAATAAACATGTTTGTATGTTCCAAAAGTAATTTTGCATGAAAATTGAACTGTAGAACTTTGGCTGATATATGTAACTATTTTTTAAGGCTTTCTCAATGATGGTTTTACTTAGAAACTTTTACTTTTTTGTTTCGAGACATGTCGATAAAATTCCTTTCTACGTTTGAAATGTATTAAAAATCACCATAATCTTTGATTATTCTGTTTTGTCTAATTTAATGTATTAGTAGATGATTATTACAAAAATTTACATGAAGGGAGAGTGGAAAACAAATGTATAAATAAACATATAAACTGATCACACCTCCATGGATCGGCACGTTTAAAAAGATGTACTAACCATCTCTGGCATAGTACAGGCTAGAACGAGCTTTTAATTTCATTGATCTGTCTCAGTCTCACTTATGGCTCTGACAAATATAAAAGTGGCAGAACTAATAACATCCAATAAAAAACCAGTCTCCTTGATGGAGTGAGGGTGTCGCTTGTAAGGTCAGTTGGTGGACTTGGCATAATGATGAGAAATAGTACCTACTGGATCAGTGAGGAAAGCAGGGGGAAGCTACCTCTCTCCTCATTTTCCTAGTACGCCCCTTCAGTGCTGACTAGGCTTTAGAGCTGAGGGTAGAACGGTTGATAATCCAACCAACCTTGGGGTTGAGTACTATACATACATACATACATACATACATACACACATACATACATACATACATACATACATACATACATACATACATACATACATACACACATACATATATACACACATACATACATACACACATACACACACACACATATTATCTGGTTTGTGGGTGAAGATAAGAGTGAGGTTTGTATACCAATTGGTTGAATTAAAATAAAGCCATCAGTGTTTGAACTTCCCTTCACAGAAGAACCATACCATACCGAAATTGATTATTGTTCAGGTTAAAGTTTTGTTGATGATAACATTTAATTTTCCTTCTAAAGGTATTATAAATTTATACAATATTTAAAACCCAGTCTTAAAATAGATTAAATATAAATCGAGGGTAAGAAATATAGTTAATTTACAATTTTTAAAAAAAAATTAAAAAATTCTAAGTCTATAAAATAAATATCACATTTATTTATTTCTTGGATGTGTTTATTTATTGGCTATCAAGCTATTTTTTTATCTGAAAAATAAATACATTTTGAGTTTTTATTTCTAAGTTTCAGATTATTTGAATTTAAAAGAACTATTGTGTGATTAGCTAGAGAGAAACACTGATTTAAATGTGAATAAATGCTTTATTCAAAAAACTGAGGTAATAAGTATGTATATAAATAAATAATTATGTTATTTAGTCAGGTAATGAGTATGTATATAAATAAATAATTATGTTATATAGTCAGGTAATGAGTATGTATATAAATAAATAATTATGTTATATAGTCAGGTAATGAGTATGTGTATAAATAAATAATTATGTTATATAGTCAGGTAATGAGTATGTATATAAATGAATAATTATGTTATCTAGTCAGGTAATGAGTAAGTGCGTGGATAAATAAATATGAAAGAAGGTGACGTGTTGAATAATTATGTAGATTCGTGAGTATGTAGTTGAGTAATCAAAAATAAATTAGTATATAAGTTAATGAGTAAATAAATTTTTAAACTAATAAGTAAATAAGTAATTGATTATATAAGTGGTAGGGTAGTTCATAGTCCATTACTTTAGCTAAATTGGTAGGATGTTTGTTTACTCATATATAGGTCCTGGGTTTGATTCATATATTAATAGTGAAATGCGGGTTCCTCCTTTCCAAGTAATAATTAACGGCCAGGAGCTGGATTTTCTGTCTGTTCTAGATTTGAGTTAGTGTTTAAGGCGTGTACTGATATAATCAGCCGATTTAAAAACATGCACATTATGAACTAAAAAAAGTAGTTAATTCCTCGGCTTACTCATGTCCCATGAAAAAAAGTAACTATATATTTGCATATTAATCTGTCCAAGCACTCAAGTAAGTTAACATGATAGCGTTTCCCATGATAGGTTGAAGTGCGTTTTATTAATTATTCTGCAAGGTGTTAAAATTTAATGAATTTCATTTGCTTGCATGGAAAAATATTGTTTTGGGCATTGATTCTAGTATCTTGGTGTTATAAATCTTAAACGTGACTTAAATATACTAATAACCTGGACAGGCACCCTTTGACAATTAGTGTGTCAAAGTAAAATGACTTGAGAGGGTGATAAAAGGTGTTTACAAATTCATCAACACTGCTACAAATAATTAATAACTACCTTCTAACAGAAAGGGCCATATTTAACATGCTGGGAGTCTTCTTCTACTTTGGTGTCGCACCCTTTCTAAATAATTAATCACAAGTGTTTTGACACTTTATGGAGTGTCCAAGCGCATGCAAAAATGACTCCAAAGACAAGGAGGCTTTCAACAAGAAGAGGTTACTGCTGACCAGTAGGCTAGATTTTTGGAACTGAGGAAGAAACTGATTAAATGCTATATTTGGAAAATTATGCTGTATGGAGCAGAAACTAAGACTCTCAGGAATATGTAAAATATATTTTTGGAGATCTTTAAAATGATGTGTTGGGGAAGAATAGTAAAGATCAATTGGGCATACAGGGTTACAAATGAATAAGTCCTAAGAAGAAATGGTGATAATATAACCATTTTATATGTGTTTCTTTGGTACAAAACAAATTGGATCAGGCACATCTTTAGGAGGAACTGTCTTCTGCACGTCATAGAAGGATAGGATGAAGGAAAGAGTAGCTTAGAAAGAGGGCAGATTCAAATATTGAATGGCTTGAAGGAAAGAAGAAAAATATGCTAGCTCTAGTAGGAGACTAAGGACAAGGCGCATTGGTGGTCTAATTTCACTGACAAAAGGAATAGACCTGTCTTAGAACAAAACAGCTCATAAAATTAATAAGGGAAGCAAGTGGTTCAAGACACATTTATGTTTGCGTATTCAAATGAATATATTAAGAACCGAGACGTGAAATGGAATTTATAGAAATTTGAAAAAACGCTTCCTCGCACATAAACTAAATGGCCTTTTCATCTTGTATATTTTGATGGTGACGGGAAATATAGGTGTTAAAATTATATCAGAATGAATTGAATATGTTTTTTTTTTTTTTTTTG